>JAVLVB010000185.1:678633-742725 GCA_032876305.1 Orestias chungarensis
GTCAAACTGGTAATGGAGGGTTTGGTAAGCAGTGCTCCAATTAAATAACTTCATTTGAAGTTTGTTCATTGCTCTGAAGCGTTCTGGGGCTGTTTTATTGTTATTATTGTCAATCGTAAAAACTGTAAAACTTTAAAAGAAGCGGAAATGTCCCAAAAATATTGTTATTATAATATTATAAGATATTATCTTTGATTCGATTGAAAAGTTACGAAGTTCAATGGAAGACTATTAATTTTTTATTAAAAGGCTTTTTCATGTTATTTCTCTTCTTAGCGTCTCTGTTTAAAATCTTTATCAGTGCATTTAGAGTGTTCGCTTTATTCAAGACAGGATATCCTTTAGTTATTACCAGTATTGACTAACCCTTTCTATCAAATTTAATAGTGCTACCCTCAAGTGCTAGCCTGGTTTCACTGGTGGCATATAGAAGTCTGGCTCATTTTCATTTACCTAAAGTCATATGCCTTCATAACCCATTGAAGTGTAAGGCAGACACTCCACAACATGATAGAGATAAAAAGGATATGTCTGCAACACAGTCCATTATTTGAGACTTTACTAAAGTTTAGGCTGAGAACAGATAATGACTGCAGTGTAACTCAATAATTGTAACCTAATAGGATAAAACACAGTAAAATAATAATGATACATTTACTATAGCAATAATTTTCATTCGAAGATGGTTTAGCTGCTAAATATGTGCGAGTTTTACTAAAAACAATTTAATAAATTAAAAGTTATAATAACACATAAGATAATATAAGAATAATAAATAATAAATTAATACATAAGCAGGGGATCAGTTACACAAACTAAAGGTGTTGATGAAGGCTGACTTTATGTGTTTGATTTATCTGGGACTTCCTCCTGTGGGTCTCCATTCTAGTACCTGGCCAAGTCCCACGGTTTAAGCTGTGCCAGAGCCAGCAGGCCTTCCTAGACCTTGTATAACCTCGTCTGATTGAGTGTTACGGCTGGGTTTACCCATCAGATGTCTGTGACAGTGTGAGCTGCACACAGGGTGGAACTGGGGGGAGCCCACAGGGGCTGCCCTGCATCACACTTGCTTACTGACCTCATTTCGTACCTCCTGAACCTCACTTGCACAGCAGTAATGTAAAAGAGGTGGATGCAAGAGAAAAGGTAAACATTACACTATTATCATAATTATTATTATTATCATCAACATTATAATTGAACTCTTGTATAAAACAACATCAGGGTATATATGCAATTTATGGTATAGTGGTATCCAATGGATTGATGGCGGTTTCCATTTGTCTACAAAAGCACGTTACCATGAACTACTTTTGATCACATTTCCATATGCAAGCTTGTTTATTATTAGTAACGGCCAATTAGCAATTAGGAGAAAGCTCAGCAGGGATACTCAGTAAGTGCTCGAGTGTGCACTAATGAAAGAACAGAAAGTTGTTATTTTGTTAAGAAAGTAGGCTACATCCTCAAGCTGCAGTGTGAAGGTGATGCTGAACATATGAACACATTTGCCCATCGGCAACACGGATGGGCTTTCTGCCACATCCGGGGTGCTTAATGTGTGCGTAAATGAATTTAATAATGGTGGAAATTTCACGGAAGCTTGTGGTGATGCAAGAAAATCCTCCAACAATAATTCCATGCTGTGACATATCCGTGACATATGGTGGTTGGAAGGTCTCCTTGTTAGAATGCCATTATAAACATTGGGTCATAAAAGCACTAAACTTGACAAAGATTTTCACAGCAAATAATATCATGATTTAAATATTTTTCGAATATTTTGTATTGAAGTAAAATTTCCACCGAATTTTGGAAACAATCCAAAGCAGATTAGTCTACACATATACTAGCCACTTTCATTCATCAGCTGTGTTTTAGATCGTTTTCAGTTTTTAAAGGTTCTATAAGATGCTTTCTATGTACCAACAGAGAGTCTTGTAAAATGCCTTATGATGAATGTTTTTTAGCTTTTCCTAAACAATGTGGCAAAGATGGAAACACATTTGCCAAATAAGTCCTGATGTTCAATTAAGTTGCCACTATAAATGTGGTCAAAGTAATGTCCAGTTTATAAGGGCTCTCCATTCACTATAAGGTCTTTATTAGTACTTATGGTAGCTTTAATTGTGCCCCCACAATGAAAGCTATCTATATCCTCACAAGATCTACAAGATTTGGTAGATATTTAGGTGGTCAAAGCCTTCTAAAAATATATTCCTAGCTTAGAAGCAAACCTTTTGTTCTAAAATAAAGAATGTTATTGAGTTTAAACTGCTTTTGGTCATCTCTAATTTCAAATCTTGAAAACTGACCAACTCTCCTCTCCTGGATCGTTCTTCACTGAGCAGAAATTCTTTATAACAAAATCATAGTTTTATGAAATTTCAGCTTGACAGACAAACGGAAACACATTTTTACGTTGTTTTTTTTAGCACTAGGAACATCTTAGAGTTAAATTGCTACAAAAAGCTCAATTTGTTGACTAATTCGATCAGGTCTGGAATATGCGCACAGTTGCTTCAAAATACAGTTTGTAAAAAGGAGGACTGGACAGTCAGCTTTACCAAAACATCAACAAAGAAAAACAGGATCTGTTATAATGCAAAAAAAACAACAAACCTTCGCAATGGAACCACTTAAAGTTTTTGTTAGCTGCTGCTGGCACTTATGGACAGGAACCCAATTTCTAACCTCAAGTTATCTGTCTGAGAAGAATCTTGTGTTGCTTCAAACCTAGAGACAAGACAAACCTTTACTCTTGCACTGACATTTGAACTTAAGGACCACTAAAGGGCTAGATCATCCATTTATTCTCATTGTTGAAGTTGGCATTGTTATCATTAAATGTAATCAGAATACGTAATAACTGGCCTAATCGACACCCTAAGTCATTTGATTAAGCAACATAGAAAAAAGTATTTTGTGTAGATGAGTAATTTTGACTAAAATGTGCCACCTTCCACTCAATTCAAATGTTGTCATTTGCATAACAATGCATGGATGGTGAGTGAGCTGCCAAACAGTCCCGCTGTTGTGAGGGGTGTTCTCTGAGGATAACATACACATGTGTGGTCTGTTTGTGTGTTTGTCATCTGCTCTGCATATATGTCTGCTGACATGTGACTGAACAAATGGGTGTGATTAGTTAATGTAGAGCTATGTCAGCGTCAGAGCTTATGCAAGTTGGCGTGTGTGGTGCATGTGTGTCGCACATGCACAGTAAGTATGCAGTGCTGTGATGTAGAAGAGTTCATTACTTTCTCTCTTTTTCCGTGTGTGTGTGTGCTTGTGTAGGGCGGGGAGAGGGGGGGTGGAGGGTGAGGGTTTCCACTTGAGTGGGACTGTCAGTGGGTATCAGTCAGCCAAGCAACAACAGGCAGAGCAGATCATTAGCAGAGACGAAGGGGGGGGAGTGAAGGGGAGAATACGGAGGGAAAGTCTGAGTCCTGCGTCTTTAACATCCATCTTGGGAGAATTACACGAGCAGACCTGTGCACAGTTCAGTCACGCAAACACTGCTCTGCCATCGTGTCCTCCTTCTGCCCTCCAATCAGCTTCAGTATGGTAGTCCTCAGCCGACATCTGTCAAGTAGACGCTGCGCTGAAGCTGCATTTCATTAACACCCGTCATTTTAAACTGTTTTCTTAATCCTAATATATTGTAATTCAGTTTTATTTATCTATATAGCAGCAATTTGCAACATGTTGTCTTGGGGAGCCTTACGAGAAACATCAACATTATTGTAACCTTGATCAGATCCCCCCAAAAGCCCTCCCTACAATTATTCCTGTTTCACATTTGGTTTAGGCCTGATCAAACCCTACCCATTTTCATGGTGAAGGTGCAAAGGGACTTATTCAGCAGTGTTTTATACTTACTTAAGGGGTTTTCTTGAGACCAGTAAGTTGCATCAAGGTACAGCAAGATTTGAACTTCCAAATTCCAACTTTAAAACCCTCTCGAAAACTTGCTAGAATAAGTGTTCATTGTTGGATGGATGAATGGATAGTTCGATGGATTGTCTGACGGACAGATGGATGCATGTCTTAAAAGAAGCATAATTTTCTATTAGACCTCTGGTGCTTTAAAGTGGTTTTAAGAAGATATCAAAAATAGAACTCGGAGATTTCTCTGGGTGACGCCACGCCTTCTACATCTGCTGCTGCAGGCTGCCAATCAGATGGCTGAAACAAAGCTGTGGAAACCCTAACTCTGATAATAAAGGTCTTCTGTAGGTGCTGAGACCTTACTCATCTTTTAAAGTCCTAACATTAGAAACAGCCTTCCTGAGAGCCGCTGACACTGTTGATGCTTTTAAGGTTAATTTGGAAGTGACCCAGTCAAACTACGAGGCTTTTACCTTAACTCCAGCATGTCTGTTTAATTTTACCCATATTTATTCATTTCATATGTACATCATATGCAACTCAAGTTGATCATATTTGTTCCTAATGAATCTTTTATGTGGTCTCAATGCCTATTCTGGTAATAATCTGTGTGTTCTAAGTGTCGTGTAATGTTATGTTTGACACTTTATTTTTATGGCATAATAATCATTTTTACTTAGTCTACCCTTCTGCTGCAATGCTTTTTTTCGTGTTTAAAACCACAAAAGATCTCCTTTCAATAATTGTATTCCATTTAATTTCTCACATCATAAAACTTATCTGGGACGAACAAAAACAAACGTGTTCCCAGGCTGTGAAAAACGGTCGGCTCTTCATTTTTTGTTCATTCATTTTCTTTTGAAAGAAAAATTAGAAATCAGTTCAAATTTTCAATTCAGTTTATTTAAAACAATTTATTGCGCCAATTTATAGCACATGTCCTCCTGAGGGACATGACAAGAAATATCCTCCAATTTCAATTTTTTACAATCCTCTCTACACAAGTGATGTTCTTCCTTTTCCCCGTTAGAGTACAGACGCCAGACATGTTTTGCCTTGTGGATTAGAAAGGTTAATTTGGAGAATAGGAAACATTAACTTTGTCTCAAAAACACATTTTTGTAACTGAGCCTTCTGTAAACTATATATAATTCTTCATGGTACAAGCCTATTTTATTTTAATCAGCCACTCCTTGATGGTTTTGATGCTCAGGTTTTAGTCAAGATAGAACAAAGGCATCGCTCACAGTCAGACAATTTCACACTCTCATCATGTTTATATTCACATCGAGTTGTTGGAAATTGCATCTGTGCTACATGTCCAATTATGGTTGAAATTGGACATCTTTTCTCTGCAGAATTGAGAGAGATTCATCTTTTAAACGTGGACCACAAATTATTCATCCATTGCTGTTGGGTCTTTGGGAAGGACATTATGCGAGCTAAATACTGTATGAGCTTGTTTTATTCCTCCCAAAACATGCTTTTTACAAGGATGTTTGAAACCGTTTTTACTGTTGGAGCGCCAAAGTTTCCTCCAGCTGTGGGTTTGAGGTGATGCTGAAGAATAATGGTATTCAACATACCCTCCTTATGGACACTCCTGGCAGTCCAACAGTGTGATCACATCCGGTACGCTGTTCTTGTTGCTAATGATAGTTCGACATAGAAAGAAAATGGTTAATCCCAAATCAGCACAATTTTTTCAAAGGTATGGAACTTTTGACCATCACAAGCTTTTCTTCACTACAATCAAAGCTTGAATTACTATTTATTGTGGTTTGTTTTATTTGAAAGGAAAGGAATTTGAGGAGATTCAATTTTCATGTATTGAAATTTTGGATGTTTATGTTGCATGAATAAAATGCTAAACTCCTGAGGTGAAGACGGAACTGCAGGCATGAAACACATGCCTAAACCTAAAGCCAGTGTCTTTTATTTGCATGTTGTGGGATAACCCATGATTAAAAAAAACATAGCAATGTTTTCTTCTTCGCAGAAAATAACAACCTGCCACAAACGACACCTCTGATATACATGCAAAGTGGTATGTAAATGTTTTTGGGTGTTAATGTTAAACATATTTGAGTATGTTAATTAGCCGAAGCTACTACACAAATTCTCCTCAGGAAATATAACAGAAATAATTTAACAGTGCAGACAAATAAACTGCCACTTCATGCATGTTGGTTCTCTGACTGTCTAAAATACTTGAAATGCACGGCGTATAGAAATAAGATTCTTCCATTCCCACCTTTTCTGCACACCCTGCAGAAAAGCTCTTTGAAATCTCTTCTCCAGAACGTCACTGCTTTTCATTTTGCACCTTCATCCCTGCCCATCACTCATTTTTTAGTTCTGCGTCTTTCAGTGAGCACCTTCCACTCAACAACAACGTTAAACAGGTAGATTAATACAGCTATCAAAACCTCACATTGACTAGGGTGGCCAGTATATAGGACTGTCAGGCTGAAGGATTCGAAGAAGTCAGACTTTCATTGAGCTAATAAATCAGTTATGGTCTATTTCCTAAAGCGGAGGCTGATGAAGGAGGAAGATATTGGAAACCATTGCCAAATAACAAAGAGGTATTTGTCTGCTTTAACATTTAACCTGTTAATTTACAAATATCTATTTTACATGTATGTCGTTCATCGGAAAAAAACATTGCGTGTGTTAGAGGAACACACACAATTAAGTTTTCATATTTAAATATTTTTTTCAATAAAACATAAATACGTGTTGGACTGATGAACTGGATAGCATACTGTTTGTACATCTGATTTAGCCTCCCCCATTGCTTATACATACATATATACCTTTCATACGTCATGGTGACCAAAAGTACCAGAGACTGCATGGTAAAAATGAGGTGTTGCAGCCCTGGTTGAAATATTAACTGGATAAAATATCAAATTTCTCTCCCTAAAGGAGAGCGACAATATTCAGAAGTGCATGTAAATCAAATAAACTTCACCATGCTAGGTGTCCTGTGGGTTTCAGTCCAAATCCAGCCTGAAACCGGGGTTTTTAATCTGAGGCCCTCCGATTTTAATTTCTTCAAGTGAGTTTTGAAGTAGATGAAGCGACGGCATCGAGGATGAAAGGATAGAGCTTACATCACGGCATAGTGGGCACAAGGAGGACTGATGGGGATGGGGGGAGTGGTGTGGATTTGGCTGGGGTACAAGCAGTTTATACGAGGCTGCACTGTTAGCCATCACGTGATCACAGTGCTAAACGTCATGCCCTCGATGCTGACCTATTTTCATCAAATTGACACAGAAATCCTCAGAGAGGCTGTCTTACACTGCTGCTCTCTGAAATACCAACACACAACTGTTTTGTCTTACTATCTCCACAAGGACTTTGCACTGACTTCATTCAATTTCATTTATTCTTATTGTCTAAGCCTAAATCTTAATTTACAGCTTACCATTTACCAATACATGCCTGACACTAAATTCAACCAAATTTCAATTCAAACCTCGTCTTAACCAAACAATTAATTCAAAAACATTAAAAAAAGGGGTCTTTCAAGGCGAGAAATGCTGAAACACACACACAAGAACACACATTTCTGATCTTACTATATCATAATGTAAGCTCTAAATATGATTAAAAGCATTAAGTGGCGTTTGATTAATCCTCCCTTATATGACAAGGTGCTAATTCCTTTATATTGAACATGAAGGCTTTTATTGTAATTTGTGTAAATGTGTGGTGGTCTGATGAATATTCATTAAGAGAAAACTCTTTAACTGCAACATACCCTCTAGGCTCAGCTTGACGTTCAGAGACGCACTTTCTAGCATAGCCAGTATTTTAACAGACAGTTGACAAAGAAAGCAGGCAGAGCTGGTTAAAACTGTAAATGAGAAGCTAATTGTTTCGTCTTTCAAGTGGCTTTTAACGACCACGGTCGAAGTACAGGAGCAGGTTCCTTTCATGAAAATGGGATTGATTGCAGTTGTTTTACATGTTTGTAACATGTTTGAATTAATGAATGATTGGATTCAAACGATTTGTTTTTTTGTAAAGTGCTTTGAAACAACATGTGTTGTTAATTGATGCGATAAAAATAAACTGAATTGAAATAAAATTGACCTGATTTTTGCTGAGCATCACGTTAAAATTCTCTAAAGGTGAACAACCGTACAGCAAAACGACAAAGAGAAAGTTCCCTATTAATGTAATTTGAGAACATACAGGCAAGTGACAGACCCAGGAACCATGGTGCAATGGCTGCAAACAATAGCAATAATGTTCTATATTTCAGAGTCATGTCTGTAATACTAATGTAAAAATGGGTTTGTTTTTGTACATTTGTGGTTAGATTTGCATAATGTTAGAATCTAGAAAATACAGTGGACCCCTGACATTTGCAAGGGTCAGAAAACCTAAAATTTGCATATGATTAAGAGCTCCTCTTAAAACCTTTCTAACTGCTTATCTACTGCTTATAACAGCTAATCTACAATGCCCTTATTACTGCTCCTTGGTGCTTAACCAATCGGTGCTAAAGGAAATGAAAGGTCCTCCTGGATCGTCTGATTTGCAAACACTAGCCAACAGCACTTCAAAGTGCATTGCGCCAAGTTATTTCGGCTTCCCAAGGGTGAAAAAATAGAAATTTCGCTTTTTTTCATAATATAGCTGGTAGTTAGCCACATACACTATACATATATATATATTGGTATCGGAGTATTATGATTTAATAACAAAACTTTTTTAGTTGGTGAATAAGTTGTTCTTGTATAGTATGTTATTCTTAATTCGGGGTGAGAGTAATGGTTGTTTCTATTTTTGTTTTTATTCTTCTATTCTAAAGTCTAGGTCCACATTACCATATCATAAATGTTTTTCATTGGTCTGATGTAATATTCTAATCTTAAATCTCTTTCATTCATTGGACGTGAGCAGAACAGGCTTCAAGACATCTATCCTTGTGAAATTAATCTATGCTTCACAAAGTGAACTAAGATACTGACATTTATGAGCTTTTCATAGATATTCTAATGAATTGAATATCACTGTTAACACCGTTAACATGAGAAAAAAAACATGATCTGCTTAAATGTATGTTAGAATTCAATCTCAACAATTTGAAGAGGCCACCAGCATCTTCCACAGTGGAGACATTTTTCATAAGGAGGACAAAGAGGCTTGTTAGCGTCTAAGCTAAAATGGATAGACATAAATTACAATACTGGATTCAACTGACTTGAAACGATCGGAGCTTCACCTTCTGCTGACCAATGCAGCCGGAGCTGCAACCTTATAGGGTAAGGGGAAATCACATGTGGAAATGGCCCAGTCAAAGTTTAGAAAACATAATTGAAAACCAATCGGACTGACTTTGACCTGTTTTACAAAGAAAATATTCTGTCTGTAGATGATCAAAGCATACAGACATACACTAAAGACATGAAGCTGAAAAATGCAGCTAAAGCTGGTTTTAGAAAAGTAACAAAACACAAGACCTTTCGATTTTTTCATGATAAAGAGTAATGTAACATTTGTAACACTTTCCTTCAAGCACCACCATTTCATGGTCGATGTGATGAAATTCCAATTAAACAGATCAGAGTTTGTGGGTAGAACATGCCCAACATCTTTAAAGATCAGCAGCTTGGTCACATTTCTCCCCCTATTTCATTTCTCCTCATTTGGGCTTGAAAGGCGCTGAACTCAGACGTCCAGCATAGCGCTGAGAGCTTCGCTCTCCAGCAGCATTAATCACATAGTAGCTGTCGTCTGACTGATTACCCACAATCAATCTTAGTTTGCAGAGGCCTGTGAAAGGAGGAAACCCTCATAAAGAGCTAATTAAAAATGTAACAGACTCATAATCGGAGCACATGCCTGACCAATAAGTCAATACTCTGTGAGGGAAAAAGCTCAGCGATCGTCTCCAAACATCCACTAATGTGAACCCGGAGTGACCAGTGGGAGAAGACTGTGTGTGGAGAGGCGAGGCCTTATTGAGGGCCAACACTGATCCACGTGGGATCCCTTTGGTTTATGGGAGCAGCTTACAGCAGCAAATAGGAAAAGTAGAGAGTTTCAAAGTGTCTGAGAGCCACATCCTGACTGCAATTAAGGTGGAATCAGAGAGAGATCTGCGCTGCCTTAATAATGAGCCTGTACTGAATTATTAACTAGAGCTGTACCCCCTGGACTTGGCTTGTTGTGTAGCTCAGCCCTGATGGGATTCCAACATACACATGAACACAACACATTTTCGGATCTGTGCAGACATGTGTCAAGCCAGTTTAACATGTGCCGACACTCCAAACTTAATCCTGTCTGCACCAAGAATAAGGACAGCACTTTAGTTGAAGCGGTCCTCACAAGACATTATAAGGTCTCAGAAGTCCAAAATATACACTTTGAGAGTATAATGATTTATTCAAACCACTGCGATCCATAATGAGCACAATATGCGGAAAATGAAGTGACAAGTGACTTGGGGAGTGAATACTTTATGAAGCAACTCTGTCATCAAATGCATTATTACATCCAGCATTTTCCCAGTGATTCCAGAGGGATCATGATCGGTTTGATGTTGCCTTGAATTGATGGAGAGGGAATATGAGGATGAGTGACTGCAGTGGAACTCCCTCTGTGCTGCTTCGCTTCTTAGCTGTCAGCCTCAAACTGGGAAATCAAACAAATATTTGGCACACAGCTTTTCTGTGGACTCAATTTATTAATTTATTTTTTATTTTTTTTAAATCCGATGTTGCAGAAGAATGAAAAAAAATAATCTGTGAATTACGAACCTCTTATGAAAGACCTATGAGAGGATGTCAGTGAGTACGGATGACACTTTATTTATTTATAAGAAATAAGTTACAACATTGACTGACATTTATCAATATTACTTTTACAGAATGCAACTATCATTGTAAGTTTAAAATTAGGATCTCTAAAGTATAAAAGATGGGTTTGATGTTGAGGTGAGCTCAACACCATATAGTGTCTGCCTTAATGAGCATCTTGGCCACGAACCATCATTATGTGCAAGTCTATTCATGGTTCCCTGTCTGACACGAAAGGAAACAACATTATATCTTTTATTAATTTGAGCCAAACACCAGATTATTTTAAAACCCCGAATTGGGTTAGAAAACCAGGAAGAATGTGATCCGGGCCAACATTTTACAACTGGCCACCAGGCATGGTTCCCATGATCCGCCTGCCTCTCCGACTGCTCCGTGTCTGGATTCAGTTTTCTCTCTGGAATTTCCGTCTGCGGAGACTTTCTCAGCGCTTTATTCCAACCGCTTGAAGTGTGAGGTCTGAAAATGAGAATATTCTGTTCTATTCAGACCGCTGTGACTAATTTCATGCCACAAACATCACTCCTCCATTGACGTCCCTTGTTTGTATCACGGGGTGACGGTTTGTCAGCTGGGAATCCTCCTGCAGGTCACGGTGGTCATCTGACCGCGCAAACGGTCTGGCAAGGGTACGTTTTTTCCATTTTACTTAAAGATATGATCAAATGAGTTTTAGTCAAGCCTCATTTTAACAACTAACCCTGCTTGCTTTCCAAATTCTTTTCCTTGTCTCCACCTACAGCAAACCCAGCGCCAAGCCCACCAACACAAGAGCTGCCTCCCCTTCTGCTGCCTCTTTGTGATAATAACAATAACTGTGGAGCAGTTCAGAGGGCTCTGTGTTTCCTGTGCCAGGCCGGCTGGCACAGGAAACCCTCCAAGCTTGTTCCACCATCTCAAACCTATTCCCCTCTGTCTGGACTGACGCTGGAGCATCACAGGCGCTCAGGCTGCTATCAATGTGCTCAGCAGCAGGGGCCACTAAAACCACTCACACACTCGCTCTTTCTTTTCTCTCGCCACCTCTCTCTCTCTCTCTCTCTTCCTCTCCCACTCAATTTGGAATCCAATAGAAAAGAAAGGTTTACCTGGCAGCACAAATAATACATTTTTTTCCATGGTGTTGCGTTGTCTAATTTTTTATTTTTCTCCTCCCTGTCTCTGTTTCCTTAAGTGTTGGATGCATCTCGTTTTCCCTTTACTGTTTCTTAGCAATCTCAGTACAACAAGGTGATTGCCAGAAGTGTGGGTGCTAACACTTTACACAGAGGACATGGTGATGCACTAAAAGACGTTTGGCTGCGTTTTCCAGGTAAATGTAGACTTTTGCTGTCAGTTATGGGAGATTTAAAGAAAACAACTGATAACACTAAAATGTATTTCTGTCAAAAGTAACAGCCTAATCCATTGCTCACAGAGGACTTTTACTACAAACCCACACTACTCAACTCAACCACCTAAAATGAATTATTTTTCCTGTGGGGTCACAGGGGGGCTGATCCCTATCTCCAACAATCGTTAGATAAAAGCTGTGACCTGAGACAATGGATGGACGGACCCTTTTAAAAAAAAAGGGTCTTTAAATACATAATTGTTTACAGGTCAAAAAATTATTGTCATTTTGATAGAGAAAATTTGTTCATACATTTTGGAACTGGACAGTATTTGTATTTCTTTAGGTTTTCAGACATTAATGGCTCATATTTAACAGGAGCTGAACAGAAAGATAGAAACTCAGCAAAATGCCAGTGGCCAGGAATGTAACGGGAAGAAATGCAGCCTCTCCACACGCCGGCCCCACCACTGAGCCACCTGGAGCCCCTAAACTCGACAATACTGAACCGTAGAGAGGCAGCCATGCAACTAATGAATACAATATTTCTTGTGTAGGATAAGTAATTTCTGTGAAGTCCTTTCAAACTGGTCTCAGGATTTAAAGTTGTTATTATTATGTACTCTAGATATAAAAGGGTGCACTTTAGCTTTGACTTCCTGTGTCTATGTTCCACACTCTTATTTTGAAGTGCAAAGGGAAGTAGTTTGTTTGATTGACAGATTTTCAGGTAGGGAGAAATCTTACACCAACTTTGAAGTAATCTTAAATTCCTTAGAGAGATAAGAAATGGTGACAGAGAATATATACATTTTGTAAGAACTTAAAAGATATATAAGTAGAGGGCAATTTCATTTTTTATTTTTTTTATGAATCGGGAACATGTAACACTTTAAAACTATTATATACTTAGAGTAATCAAACAGAGAATAAATTATTCACCACTGATTATTTATCTCTTTAAAAGACAATCTGCAGTAATTTCTGAAGGGTTTACAGGGGAAAAACAAACACGGGTCATTCTTAGTCCTGACAAATGTATTAATATCTCGACTTGTTCTCAAAAACTCAATTTTAGTCTCATCTCATGAGCTGGATGTATGGGTTACACCCTTCCAGCCAGAACCCTGTGGTGATCGGTAATGGTAAATAATGATAGCAAACAAATTGTGAAAAAGGAACATGAGTAATATTACACAGTACAATCATAATAATACTATGTATTATAATAAATTCAAACAAAAAGCTCTTTTTCTTAAAGCGTAATTGATTCTTCTTTTGTTGCTGCTTCTTTGGTGTGTGTGTGTGTGTGTGTGTGTGTGTGTGTGTGTGTGTGTGTGTGTGTGTGTGTGTGTGTGTGTGTGTGTGTGTGTGTGTGTGTGTGTGTGTGTGTGTGTGTGTGTGTGTGTGTGTGAAAGGGAGAGAGAGAGAGAGAACGCCACCGCCTCCGACCACCACCATTATGACTGTGACCACCTACAGAAGTGAACTCATTTCATATGACCAAACAAAGCCTCCCACCTCAGCTACAATAACAAACACTTGACTGCAATTACTGAGCCACACTCAGAGAAACCCATTCATAGTCCGCATGCCACATTTGCAGCCACACACTTCAGGTAGGCTAAACTGATGCTCTTATTAAAACTATCTGTGGCTACATTTAAATGAATCCATCAACTATCACCGCGGCCCACAAGTGTGTTAATACGTGAATCCTACGAGTAACAAATGATTAAGATGACGTCACGGGGCGGAGTAATCGATCATGATCTCACCAAACACATCAAACCCGCGTGTGGAGCAACAGCCTCAGGTGAAGCATCACAGATAAGATCAATATATGTATATCTCCATTTAAACAATTGGTTACTCCACCCATAGCGGGCTGTTTGGTGAGATCGCGGATCGATTACTCCACCCAGTGACGTCTTTTTTAATCATTTTTTACTCGTACCCACAAAGTTGAATTCATGGCCACAGAGAAAGGAAGAGTTCATAGTGGTAAAAATTTGACTTTGCACTCACAGCTTTTAGATTCAAACTCTCAGACTCACAAATATCTCAGCAGAATTTTGGGTACAAAAGCTTTATTGACATAGAAATATGAACGTTAGAGTTTTGCATACACCTTTTCAACAGTGATCTTGCTGTATATGGGGCGGGCTTCTTCTTCGTATCCAAGAAGGATGGTTCGCTCTGGATCAACGTAGTTCGCAACCGCCAGGGAGATAAGTGGAAAACTCGGACATTTTGAATATCTAGTCATGCCCTTTGGTTTTTGTAACGCCCCCTCAGTATTTCAAGCCCTCATCAATGATGTCCTCCATGATTTTCTCAACATCTTCGTTTTTGTTTATTTAGATGACATACTCATTTTTTCCATAGATCTCACTGAGCATACACAACATCTCCGCCAAGTCGTCCACTGTCTCCTACATAACCAGTTACAGTGTTTGTTAAAGCAAGAAAATGCGAGTTCCACAAAACGTCAATTTCATTTCTGGGTTTTATTTTTGAGGGCAGACAGATCTGAGCTGACCCCGATAAAACCGAAGCTGTCACAGACAGGCCCACACTGGAAACCAGGAAGCAGTTACAACGCTGGTTACGCCACGGATTCATCCAGAACTATAGCCAAACCGCCACTCCACTCATGTCCCTAACATCCACCAAGCGGCCCTTTATTTGGACACCATAGGCCAACGTCGCCTTTCTAAAATGAAAAGAAATGTTTAAAATGTCCCACACCGTTCCCGCGGTTTCCCACACCTCCCGCAGTTCCAGGTTCCAGATCACAAACCAAATTGCTGTTGAATAAAACTCACTTATCTGATTATTCGTCTCCTGATATGTGGGTCAGAAGGCTAAACGAAACTACGACAGGTTCAAATGTCAACATTTGAACCCAGAAGGAGAGGTTTCCAAAGCTGCTGTCTGTGCCATAGTCAGATGCTACGACATCTGACTATGTCGTAGCATTCATTCATAGATCATTCTCCATTCATAGATTCATGTATCTATTCATATCTATCTATAGATCCAATAATCCATCCATGATTTCCATCTGTCTGTTCTCACTTTTGTTCCAGTCTCTCTCTCTCTCTCTCTCTCTCTGTTTCTCTTTTTATTTTGTTTTTGCGGCTGTTATTGTTGTTAAAGGATGTTATGAAAAAGTGTTGTTGTTTTTTTGTCCTAAGCAGGGCAGCAAATCAAAACGTCCGTCTAAACCAGAAGAGGATCCACAGTCCCAATAAACGAGCTCCACAGAGTTAAACTGCTTTAAATCCAGGGTTTAAGGATTATTTTCATTTAACTGTTCGAATGAACCCTTTTTATTTTGAATGTGCCCCTTCAATTTAGCCTAAATAAATATGTGGAAAAACAGGCTTAAAACTGAACAGTCTAAACCACATTTGAACATGAACGAAATCTTGTGTGAGAACATCTCACATTTTTCAGCTTGTTTAGATGAAAAGCAGATTCATCTATTCTATGTCTTTTCTGGTTCTTAACGCACCACAAGATGAAAAGATTATTCCACTTAAAACCATCCTGTGAGCGCATGGGACAAAACATGTTTGTCCGGCTCAGGGTAAGTCTTGAGCTGTAAAAATGTCAAAGCAACTTTTGTTTCCTTTCCAACTACGTTAGGTAGGGTAGGTAAATGGTCCGAGATGGAAGGACATCCTTCTCCCCAGAAAACACGACCCAGCTCCTTCTGTGGGATACCAAAGTGTTTCCAGGCTAAAAGGATAAGTTAGCGCCTCCACTGAGCCCTGAGTCTTCCCTGGCATTTACTTCCAGTGGAAAACACAGAATAACGTCTAAAGGGATCCATCCAGCTCAGATATTTGAACCACCTCATGCTCAGTATGAGTGATGCTGTAAAGTCAACGACAACACAAGCTATGGTGTCAATTTAAATGCTGCAAGTCAATAACTTGATGCGATCTGCTGGTCTTAGAAAACTAAAAACCTCAACTGACTCCTTTTAATGTAGAGGACATTCACTAGCCTGCCCCATAGAAACTATATGTATGGTCAACTTTAGGAACCTCATTTTAGCTGCTTCTATCTATGATCTCAAAGTTGAGATATTATAAGCTGTTTTTACACCTCAGACAACCAGATGAGACCCATCACCCTACTCTCTTTTAGTCCTAATTCATGTCTGATGTGTGGAGGCGAGGCTTGGTACATAGACCGGCTAGTAAAGCAAGAGCTTGTTGATACAACTCATCATTTAAACTGACTGATGCCTTCGCTAACCCAGATGAAGCACCAAATCTGTTCGTCTGCTTCTTCTACCATAACTCCAGAACATGACAGCTTGATTCAGAGAAAATTATCAATTTTGCTCAGACTTTTGTAAAGAAGGCAGTTTTTATTTATTTATTAATATCTGGATGAGGTTGAGAACAAGCAAAACTGTTGCATTGAGTTTTAAATTTAATTCAAATGTCTTGAGTCCCGCGTGTATACCTTCACTTTCCAAACTGAACTGTTCACCGACTAGAGTTTGCAGAACATGCAGTCGACTTCAGGACAACATCTAACACTAATCATCTTACTTTAGAGTGTAAAAACCCAGAAGGAGAGGTTTCCAAAGCTGCTGTCTGTGCCTTGAGAACAACACTGTCAGTCCCAACACTGAATGACGGGTAAACCTAAACAGATTAGAGCAACCAATCTAATAGATTACCCTCATATTAATTTGAATGTGAGAGATAATCTGAGGTTACATCTGCTTACTATAATAACCAGCGTCATCATCTCTTGTTATTGTGTTTTCCACATGAGTTTCCAACGTGCTGTGCGTAATTTGACGTACGCAACAGTTCGACTGAACCCCCAACTGGGGTTGAACGTAAAGGCTGAGAAGCCCGAGGTACAGATTGACCCCGGCGTGACCTGGTCGCAGGCTGGATCGATGCGACACAGCGTGGCTTCCAAACAACAAAAGAAAAGTAGAAGCGAACCCTCAAACCATGAACCCAGTGAACCCCGAACCAGTCGGGCTCACGCCCACCTCCATGTGGAGACACGCTGCAGACAGAAATCGCGGGAGCCAGGGGTCAATTATGTGGCTCTAAATCCGCACAGAGGGAAAGCTGCTGCACAACCTGATTCAGACTAAATACAGTAGTGGCTTTTCAGAGGGGCTGTTTTCATGTGGCCTACCTTCCATCCGGCAGAGCTGTTGCTGTCGCCTTTATCCTTAAAATAAGGGACAAAGCGAACCATCCAGTCGTAGATCTGGGATAGGGTGAGCCTCTTGTCCGGCGCGGTCTCGATGGCGCGGGTGATCAGGTCCGCATACGACAGGTTCCCCCACGCGTTCCTGCGCGACGACTTGGCTTTGCGCAGCTGGCCAGCCGCGTCCAGCGCGGCGCCGGACACGCTGGCCGGAGCGGCCACGAGCGGAGCCGGCGCGCCCGCTGGGTGCGTGATCTCCGCCGGCGCGCCGCCGTTCCTGTCCGCCCGGCACGCCGGCGCGTCGTAGCGCTCGGCTTTGACGGCCGACAGAGCCAGAGCGCCGCGGCACGCCTGCTCCGCGGCAGGGAAGAGCGGCCAGGCGCACAACAGCGGCCGAGCCAGCGGCTCCAAGTCCGAATCGATATCAACCTGCTGCGCGTCCATGGCGCCGCTCTCCATCATCATCAGCATAAAGAACCCGGCAAGGTCACTTCAACGCAGAGCCGGTCAGATTTGACGCCTCGTTGAGGGTCGGAGTGTCCGAAGCGCTCCCCGGAGAGGCTGGAGGGGTAAATGTGGTTATGTTGTGTCACACAGAGAGACGATGGGGCGTGTAGGAAAAGCCGGCTGCGGTGTGGGATGTTATCATTCCCCTCGCTGCAACAAAGTGGCATCACAGATAAAGGACAGATAAAGGTGTATCCAGCGCACCGGGCGCAAAATCACCCTCAGCTCCATGTCAGCTGGCCCGATTAGGACCAGGTGGCTGTCAGGCATCCATCCTGCGAGTCGCGCTGACTTCGGGGTCGAGGTGAGCAACAGTTGATCCTCGGCACAGATGAGCTCCTGAACAAACTGAACTGAACCCTCTCCGAGATGTCTGGTCCTTCCTGCAGCCGGCCTGGCTTTGCTGCTCAAACTCCCTGTTACTCTCTTAGAAACAGACGCACGCTCTCATGAATCATTCATGTAGAGCCGTGGATTTTCCAGACGAGGGAAGAAGAAAAAAAACAGAGAGAGCTCCTCTGGATTTGGTTTGGAGCATCCTCTGTGTGCGCATCAGTCGGCGTGCTGGAGATCTCTACCTTTGTCTGCAGCTTTCCGCGCACATGTCACACGGGGAGAGCCCACTGCTCGGCTTTGTGCCACAGTCTCTGAAGGCTTCAGGCCACTTAACTGTAGCGTGGAATAAAGTGGAATAAGTGCTGCTTCCGTATAATTGGACGCTGCCTGGATCAGGTCACTCCCTCCAGAACAGGTTTCCAGGCTGGGAGAGGGACCGGCTCTTAATGCATGCGTGCGTGTGTGCGTGCGTGTGTGTGTGTGTGTCTGCCTCATGATTTTTTCCAGTCCCATTTCCAAAGGTAGTCATTTGCATACTGCAGCCGGATTCAGTCGCAGACAGTTTGCCTTTTTTTTCTTCTCTCTCGATCCAACTGTAACAATCACTCTACATTTGGGTTCTGTTTTTGCCAATTAAAGACAAATGAAACTCACTTTAACGCCTTTGTTTTTGGTTCCAATAATTGAATCAGTGACAGTTATTTTCCTATCATTACAATGTTTTAAACCATTACAATAAAATTTTTGGTTCCAATAATTGAATCAGTGACAGTTGTTTTCCTATCATTACAATGTTTTAAACCATTACAATAAAATTTTTGGTTCCAATAATTGAATCAGTGACAGTTGTTTTCCTATCATTACAATGTTTTAAACCATTACAATAAAATGCACATGTCTTTCTAATGCTTTCCTCAACTCTAGTTATTTATTCCATCCCCTGTATAAAAATTCATTGTTTGGAGAGAATTACTGAAATGTCACCTGCTTTCTATTATATCAATTTTCACACCTTTCCTAATGTGTTTGCAGCTAAAATATGTCTTTTAAAATCACCATTTATCTGTTCATTATCGACTGGATGCTACAATAGGGCATCAACTAACGAATATTTTCATAATTGATTAATCTGCTGATTATTTTTACGACTAATCGCTTTTATTATTAATTCATTTAGAATTTACTTTTCCACATGAGATATTCAAGACTGATTTTCGTAAAGAAAAAAAGGAAAACACAAGAGAATTGTGCTGTTCACTGTATTTATTTAACTTTGTTTAAAGGAACAAATCAGCTCAACAGTGTAAAATATTGTTTTCATTTTTAGGCATAAAAATACAAAAATGAGGAAGAAGTCCAAACAAGATAGTTTAATAAACAAAATCTCTGCCCTCATACTGTAAATTTAAATTCACTTTAAATTTTATCTTTATTGTGAATATTCTGACTTAGTTGCATATTATTTTTTATAAATAATCTGAACTTGTGTCTCTACCAGCATGTTTAGAACAGAGTTAGTAAGTGGTAGTCATTGCTGGGGGTGAGCGTCTTGTTCCACATGTATGTTTATTGTTTATTGTTGCTTGATTTTTTTTCTGCAGAAGAAACAAAATGAAGCATATCCTCCATGTTCACATTGATTTTTTTTGCATGGTTGTGAGGTTTTAAGCACTTACAACATGATGTGGGAAGATGTAATAGGTGGAGCATGAACAAAGCACGGCATTCTCGAGAAAACATCAGGGTCTGACTCTTCATTCCTGGTGCCTTAGTGTTCTTGGTCAGTAAAAGTGCAATCTAAAAGGAATTTTCCATCATTGATATACTAGGCTTTGTATGTGAGAACATAGTTTTTTTGTTTGTTTTTACTAATATTTGAAATGTAGTTACATCAGTGGAGGCCTCAGCTACAGAGAATAAATGCTGTTGAACTAGTTCATCACACAGTTTAGGGCAGTTGATGCTGGACACAATATTGGTTACCTAAGTGTAGTTTAATAAAATCTGCAACACAAATGCAAATCATCACGCCTCCACCGTCATGCTTGACACATTTCAGCTAACCATGGTCGCCATGTAGCCACAATCTCCTGACAATCTATTAGCATTTTCAAGATGTAGTATCATATCCGACATCAGTGTGTGATTGTAACTCCTTGCTTTGATTTTCTGTTCCAATACATAATCAGGACTTGGAGTATCATGTTCCCTCATATAAAGAATGGTAACTGTCAACAACACAGTCCTGATTGTTTAAATAGGATCAGTATCAAATGTATGTAATTGACTTGGGATGTGTCTGTAAAATTCTATTTACGTGACCTTTTGGTAGAGCGCAGTTGAGACGAGGTGTTGTCAATTGGAACTACAATTAAACAGAACTGAACCTCCTGAGCTAGTTGTGCATGCTAAAAAGTCAATTTTATCCTATTTATCAAGTTTATCCTACAATTGAATCATATAAATAATCTAAAATTATTAATGCAACTTTTTATTGCCATCAGATATTTTAAACAGGATGTACTTTCCTATTACTGTGACTATAATTAATGTTTCACAATTTCAGCGGTTATTGGGTGTGGAGTTAAACCCAGTCCATCACAGGAAAGACTAGAGACAAACAGAACAGACAACTCCCATCCACACACTCACATAAAAGTACAACATAGACGGACCAATTAACATCACAGTTTTCAGACTGTGGACAAAGTACCCAGAGAGAATATTCCCATGCACAGCAAGTATGTAAACTACATCCAGAAAGACCCCGGGCAGAAATGGGAACTCTGGACCTTCTGGCTGTACGGCACCAATACTATCAACTGTGCCACTGTGCAGCAGCGTCAGTGCAATGTTCTGTGTGTGCATTTTTAAATAGGAAATTTAGTTTGTTTTACTTAACAAAAGTGAATTTTTGTGTCATTGTCTTCACTTTAAATTGACTCTTGGGGAAATACAGTTTCTCAGCTAATGGAGTTTTTCTTTAGATATAAGAAGTCCTAAATGGATATTGTTCTGTGAATTTGGGGGCAAATTTACCATAAATGTGACTGGGGATCAGTGACTAAAACTAAATGAAAAGTTGCTGTCCAGAGGAACATCTCTTAATGTAGGATCACCACCCTACAACTTCAAATACTTTAGTGTCGCCTTTTTAACCCTTTCATAATAAAAATGCTGCAACTGTTGCTTTTGTGAGATTATTGCTCACTGAAAACGCATTAACCTGAAAGCCAGAGAGCAGAAACCTGACAGAGCCTGTGCTTTCAGAGAGGTGGCCACACGTAGTGATGATCAGTTAATCAATGATTTGATCAGCCGTGCCTTAAAGCTACTTAGCCTCTTGATTCCAATTGTTTCAGTGTGGTCTTCAGCATTTTGACGTCGTAGTTCATCTTTGACACACTGGGATGTTTTATGCTGTCATTCAACTCAGCTTGTTTTTATCTTACTGGAAACATGTTGGGGCAGAATGAGTTCAATCATGTCCGGAAAACTGTTCACAGTGCAACCCTGACTTAAGGTTTATGAGATTAGGCTGTTCCTTCTGTTCTTAAAATATAAATTATCAAACCATGTGATTTAATACTATTGGGTCAAAGAAGAAACCTCCCTTCGCTGTCTTTGTCACACCCCATTGCCTTTGGTGGCTTTGAGTCCATAAAGCAGGCTCCATCAATGGCTGCTCTGTGTTGTGCCCTCCTCTGGAAAGCCCCAACACAGATACAGCCCTCTCTGACAGCCGGTTGTCAGTGGCAACCATAACCTCAAATGCACCTAAATGGAATGCTTTCATGAGGACTAAATGGGCCTATCAACAAGAAGAGGAAAGCGGTGTTTGTGTGTGTGAGGGAGAGACAGATTAGACGAAAGGAGACAGAGAGGCTGTAAATGGGGAACAAACAGAGGGAAAATTCAAAACACATGGCTCTGCGGTTTTTCACAGGAGATTTTTATGTGCTGCAGAGGACTTGTAACAGGAATGTGGTGTGACTCCCACAATATGGAATGAAAACACGGATGCTGTGCCAGCAGGGTGGATATAGGGTGTTCAGCTGCGACTTACAGCAAAGCCCTCGTCATCATGGGTAGGTGATGCACAGCCACAGCGCTAACACAACAAACATGAGTCACACGGATGGACACTACACGGCACAGACAGGGAATTACAGAGTGGAAAAAAAGTTTCCACCTTTTAAACTGTAAGGTTTTCTCCTTGGATGTTGAGTGAGAAAGCAACACAGAGTGAAGCCTCATTATAAGGTGGAAGCATAATACCATGTTATTATCTTGTTTCTTTTTTTAACTCCAAAGATACATACTCACTTTAACACGTCTAAATAAAATGCTGTGCAACTAATTCCCAACCCAAAAACCAATTATGTTTAAGTTATGACAGGTTTCATGAAGGCCTTAGAGGGTTATGAAAGAACATCAGTGAACATCATGAAGAACAAAGAACATGGCAGATGGTTCAGGAAGAAGGTTTTAGAAAATTTTTAAGGAGTGTCAGGTTTAAAACTAAGTTGAACAGAAAGAGCTCAGTTCAATCGATGGTCTGGAGATGAAGAGGATGGCCCAACTGCAGTCTTACCATGACATGAAGGTTCACCTAGACTGTAAATCCAGGCAGTAAGAGTAATAAGTAGAGAAACAGCCACAGTGGAGGAGCTGCTAAGGGACAATTCGTATTTGTGCATTGACCATAAACATACAGCCAATAATACAACAAAATAGTTTAGACGAAAGCGTAGCAAAGATTTAAATTCACAAGTATGCTCCATCTAATCTGCCCGTACCTCACAAAACATTCACTCTATAGATGTTCAAAGGTGTTAGAGGCTATAACCAGCATACCTGTACCTATGGGTTAGGGTTAGTGTTAGCTAGGGGTTAGGGTTACAAGGAATCAGGGGAGCTGAATATAAATGCATTTTTCAGAGTTTTAGTGACAACAAACCTTTAAAATTACAGTTTTCCACTTGTTTATGTTGGGCTTTTGCTTAAAACACTTATGAAAATAATCTTGACATTGGTGGCTGTAACGTGTCAAAAATGTTATATTTGACATTAATACCAATGACCTCACTGATCCGTGGTTTTAAAACTACAATTGCATTTATCCAAACATTTCTGTTCTCTACAGGGTATTCCATATCATTATGGATTTATACTTACTGTAGCTATAAAGTTACAAGCTATATACCAGGGGTAACAGTAACTAGTCACATCTTCCCCACTCAACCACAAAAACTTCCAACTATCTGTTTAATGCAGCTAAAGCAGGCTCGGAAAAGATGTGCGTGGGTTTGTAGGACAACATGATCTATTTTGTTTTTTAGGAATGGAGACTTGTTGTGACATAAAACCACAGTGCCTTGTTTTGATGTTGTTTCCACATTGCAACTTGTTACAAGGCACAATGTCTTCAGACGCAGAAATTGGCTAGCTTCTCATTCCAACAGCTCTTCCCAAACTCCTCCCAGGACAAACCTCTCTGTGTAGAGAGTGGAGCTTTAAGAATAAATACATGACAACAAAAACACTAACCTAAATGATGTTTTGTTTAGATTCTCAGAATTAAAACAAATCTCCCATTTAGCAGCACACTAACGTGGGCTCCATTGTGTCACAGAATATTCCAAGTCTCGATGCAAACAACAATTATCTTATCTCCACAGGTCTCCCTCCCAAATTTCATGGATTTTCCAAAGAGCTGGTCAACCTGCAGTATCATCGATGTGTTACGCCACTCCCTACCTTTAGAAACCCTGAGGCTTAAAGATGTTGAGTAACACTGGCTGCTGCCAGAGCCGTTTTAAATCAGAAAACTTTAAATGTACTCCTAACAATACAAAGCTGCAACTAGAGTCTAGTTGACCTGATTTACTTGATTTATTTATACGCCTTGTTTTGATGTACACGATACGTGAAAAAGAGGACATGAAACAAACTGTCCTGGTCCAGGATCTCTACATGATTCCTGGTGATAACAACACTGTACCTACTGTGTTACTTTAAATGCTCGGCTATTAACATCTAGTGATGTTCATCAAATGTTTTAACAATAATGAAACTACAAAAACACTTCACTGACATCACAACGTTTCAGAAACTGTTGATTAAGTGAGATTCACACTGTATAGATGGTGAAGGACTAGGTTAGTTTTAAGGTTAGCGTGTGTGTTTAAGAACTGAAAGCTTCAGCTTCAAGTAAAAGAAAATCAAGTTGAAATTTAATAAAAAATGAATTACAGGGGAAAAAAAGCAAAGAGACCATACATATTTGTATTTTTGTTTGTTGCTCAAAGGAGCTGTGCTTGGTTTCATTGTGGTGCTTCATGTTGCAAATCTTAATTAATGCAACGCTTTCAGTGTGTAGGAGGCTCACAGACATTAATCTGGCTGCAGTAAGAATTAACAAAAACGTATCTGTCCAGCCGCTGTCTTTAAAACAGCGGCTTTCTTTATCTACTTTTCTTCTTTTCGAGTGAGCCATGCTGTCGCCTTGGTCTCCCCTGCTCTGCCAATGAACTCAGGGTAAACAAAAGATTTGATTTGGCTCAACCAAGTGTAGCTCCTGCTGTAAAAACTGGAACAGAGGTAACCTTCAAAGCATAACACAAGCATCCATGGCTGGTTCTGCGGCAGAAAAATATTCAATGATAATTGTCTTTTTTCTGAATTTATCAGATAACACACAGGTCCGGCCAGAGCTATCACCTAATTGGTGGTGTCTGCTCTATACAATTAAGGTCTGGGCTTTGACTTTGTATGTTTGCGCAGATGTAGCGGGAAGCTTTAGGTCTTTGTCTCAGTGGAAAAACTCAAACTCTAGTCAAGCCTTGATGCTGGTGTTCTTGAATGGTGGCTTTCTCATTGCCCATCTCCTATTAAGGTTAGACTGGTTAAAAACCTGAGTAAATGTTGTCTGCAGAGTCTCTCCGATCAGATTCTGAAGCTTTAGTAGCTGTGCACTTTACCACATCTGGCTCAATAAAGGTTTTCATTGGCCATTAATTCTGCGTAGTATGTTCCATAGCAGAGTGAAGATGCAAGCATGGTAAATTCAGAGTTGCAAAGGTTCTTACGCCTCTGACAGTTTTTTTGTTTTTTTTTATGATCCATTACAATTTTATTTAACAGCCAAACACCAAGTTAGATACACTGTTAAGGTGAAAGGAACGTGATATATGATTTTGAAATAAATAGAAATGAAGTACATTATACTCATCACTCTTAAGAAGTCACCCCACAGTTGTTCTCTCTCTATTTGATCTGAGTCTAACTGCATCTGTTCTGACCTGAAAGGTTTATTAGAGAACTATACAAAACAGCATCATGAAGACCAAGAAAGAAAGCAGATAGATCATCAAAAATGTTGTGGAGAAGTTTAAAGTCAGGTTAGGTTCTAAAAAAAAACATCCCTAGATTTGAACATTTAACAGAGCTCTGTTCACACCATCATTTGAACATGAACATAGAATGGAACCATCTACCGATCTACCAAGACATATAGAAGTTCCCCTAGACAGAGTCATGGTTTTAGACATACTTCTGACCGACATGCAGAGAACGCTCAGGAGATCAGAAACAATTAACAATTTTTATTTTCAGAAATGTGCAATGATGACTGGATCTGGGAAACACAGTTACAGAGGGAAAGAAGGAGCTCCATAGGAGATGAATAATTAGTGTTTTGCAGAGAAAAGGAATCTTGCGGAGTGTAGTGATCTTATGTGGTGATCTGCCTGAGAGGGAATTGCTTGGATCCGGTGCCAGACGTAGGTGTTTGCAGCAAGTCAGATCTACGGAGGGTGGGGTTGGTGCACGGTTCGGCGGACAGGTTGTACGCAACTCACTTTGGGAGGAAGAGGGGCAATTTCCAGATTTGAGCTTAATGGACGTAATGGGCGGTGACCACTGTTAAGTTCTACATGTTGGCTGAGAAATGCTGAAGCACAAAGATACCTTTTAATCGGTAAAAAACTACCAAAAAACTGTTGGATCAAGCAGTAGGATTTTAACCCGTAGCGACTTGTGGGGTTGGAGTTATTATAGGACAGAGGAACTGGATGTCTGGTGATCTGCTTCTCTAATGTAACCAGTGACAAACCTGGTGATTTGCAGGTGTGAGCGAACATACCTATAGTCAGCCTCAGTAGCGTTGCCTGTCAGAAACGCCCTCTAGTGGACACCGTAGAGCTGAAAGGTGGAGAAAAACCACAACAGCAACAAGGAACCACCACATCACCTGACAGACTGGAAAAGCATAGAATTAATCAGAGAACCAGGAGCTAGAATGATACAGAGATCAGGTGGATCTGTTGACACGACACCTTTAAGTTATGTATCTATCATCACAGAAAAGTGGCTAGAGTCTAGAAGAAGAATATTGTTCCTTCAGTCGTGCAAAGTACTTTTAACCAATTTAGTTAAATAAAAATGAAATTGGTACTTGCCAGTAGGACACATGTGTGGAACATCTAAAACCAAAGGGTTGGGTGTATCAACTCCATAATGTGCCATTGGACATCCTAGGAATGAAATCTCCTGGTGGGTCTGGAGAAAGGCTAAACATGGGGCTTCCCAGTGTCACTCAGAAAAAAAAAAGATCTACATAATATCAGTTTATTCATTTATCTTGGTAAAACAAAAGGGTTGGATTTCGCTCCCTCTCTACTAGTGTGTATTAAGGCTCTCTAATGCTGCTGCGCACACACACATTTTTTAATTCCTTTAATAAGCAAAAAACACACCATTGTGTTGTTCCTGCCTTCAAGGCTTTAGATGAATACAAACACAGATTCTGTAATATTTAAAGATTTCCCCTCCAGCAATATTCAGTGGTAAAAAGATTCAGCCAGACGCAATGACAGATTTCTTTCCACCATACCTGACATAAAGAGGTTTAGCTAGCACTACCTGACACCTACTGTTAATCCTATTTCAAACTGCACTCTCAACCATGAAATCCACTCACAAGAGGGAAAATACACAGTAATGCGGTGCAGAGGTGGCACACAGATAATCTTTCCCCTGACACTTTTCTTCCCTGGCTTCAAAGCAACAAAAGGGCTTACAATTAAAACAAGGGTGGGACTTCTTACTGGAAAATAGCCATATATGGAGAGGTATGGGTTTTTGTGATATTAAGCTATGAAGGTTATATAAAACGAGAATAGTCTCACACTGTTACAGGAGGGAGATACAGACATTTGCAGACATCTCTCATAACCATACTGAAATGTTTCTTACAAATAGTTGATTTGACCCGGTCCTTTAAAACGTCCTGTTGGTGCTTGCAGGGAGTTAATCCTTCAAACTCTTCTTGTGGTCTGCTGACCCAACACTGATCCGACAACCCAGGCACGGGCGCAGAAGGATATCTTTCGGCCCTTTTAGAGCTCATGCAGAGTGCTCAACAAGTGCCGTTTCACTGTGGGTTTCACTTAGAGAAGTCAAGAAAACCACCCAGAATTCCCAACAAATCGAAGCCAGAAGGCAAGACTGAAGCTGAAAGGCTTCCGCTATGAAAGAGAAACTTATTTGTACTTTTGAAGCCATTCTTCAGTTGTTTTTTTTCTATTAGGGACCTGACCAGCCCAAACAAAAAACAGAAAGTGCATAATGTTAAAAAAAGTGGAAAAAAACAACAAAAAGCATCAATTGCAACAGTAATCAATACTAAACTTCAGTTGTGGTAACGTTTTCTACACAAGCTCGCAGTTGGTGGGAATCTCGTCTGTCGGACAAAATGTAATGTAGGTCAACAATAAAGCATATAAATAAACAGTTCACTTACCCATACTAGTAGTTCTGAGGAATAGAAAAAACTAAAAAGTGAAAGCAGTAGAGGTAGTTTATACATACTGGCAACATGTGATATGCATCAGCAAACAACATTCGTGGTGTCAGGTTGGTGATACGGTAGAGCCTACCAGCTATTATTAATAAACCCATTCTATTAATTAAATGTACAGTGAAGATATAGGGTTAATTAAAGAACCTTTCTGTGTACACTTTAGTTTGTTGAATTGCTTTTTTAACCAAGTCTGTCTACATTGGTCATGTAAAGGTTGTTACAGTCAGAAAAAATCGAACAAATCAATAAATCAGTCAAACAATTCTCAATCCCTAATCCCAAAACTACCCATTACCCATGGTGTTGTCTCTGTGTGTTTTTGATGACAGGCTTCTGACAAAAAAAGAGCGACACTCTTTACCAGAAGTTATTGGAGTTTCAAATGGGTCACATTGTGGTTCATCACCAGTCTTTGTGATCATTTCTCATCATTTGGGGTGTATTCTTTAGGATAAAATAGTAACTGGATTAAGTTTATATACATTTTTTCTAAATATACGTACAATCAAAGCGCTTTTACACTGTTCCCATATTCAACTAAAAGGACTTACAGAAAATATTGATACACCTATACAAAACTGGTCTCCTTATGAATGAAGCCCTCAATAACAAGCTCCATCATATCTCAGAGATTTGATTGGTCCATACGTTCCTAACAGAGCAATTAGCAGTCAGACTGCAGATTTACTGGTGGTTCCCAGAAATTCCAAAATTAGAATAGGATACAACCCTTTTAGTCATTTATAGGGTTCTCCTAGGCTCCCTACTCTCTCATGACTCATTATAGAGGGTTAGAGGGTTAGGTTAGCATAAACTATCTTTATTGTTCTGGTAATATAGGCTTAGATTGCTGGAGGACAATCTGACCACCATTCCTCTATCTCCTCGCAAATTTTTTTTATAATCAAATTTGCTTTAGCTGCTGTAACTTATATACTGTCTCAGTGCTTGTCTCTCCATAGAGGCTGCCCCTGCTCTGGTGTTGTGTTATGGTGCGTTCGTTTATCCATCGGACGTTTTTCTTTCTTTCTCTTATGATTCCGAAGAGACAAAGGAAAATTTCCGACTTGGATTTCGATATGTTTGCACCCAGTGTCACTTGCAAGTATTGATTCTTATTATTTTTGGAGCACTATGTTGGTTTAAATTACGATTTCAGTTACTCACATGACTTTTTTTTGTTTGTTTCCGCGTCCATGTTTGCGGCAAAAACTTGTTTAAAACTGGTGTTGCTAAAGGATTTCTAGCAGAAGATAAACAATAAACATTAAGTGAAAACCGCATGGGGAATAAACAAAACTAGTGTTTTTCATGTCTTCCGAGTCGGATGTCGGAAAGTTTAATAAAAACGCTCAAAGTGGAAACGTGACGTCATATCCAAGATCCGAGTCTGCTCGGAAAGGTTAAACGAACGCAGCAAAAAACTGTGACACTGCTGGAGGGGGATATTGGCTGAGATGGTGCTGCTAGTAACTCTCATTTTCCTTCTATAACTTTTTTACTTTACTTTGATTCAGAAAATACACCTACATCACTTATTCTGGTTCTTTATGTGTTTTCTGTCTTCTCAGGCCCCCAATCAGTCGTGGCAGATGATGGTTTTTACTGAACCAGGTACTGGTTGTGCTGGAGGTTTCTTCCTGTTAAAGGAGAGTTTGTACTTTAACAGGGAGGCAAGTCTTCATAATGTAATAGGTTTGGAGCATTTTAGTGATTTAGAGGCACACCTATGAGTGTATTTAAAATCCTCACCTAGAACTCACTGATGTATAGTTTGACCTGATGGAAAAGTCAAATCAGCAAAGCTATCAGAAAGAATGTAGCTTCACAAAACTGGTTCATCCTTGGGAACAATATCGAGATGCTTAAAGGTACCGTGCTCATCTGTTTAAACAATTATAAACAAGTGCAGAAATGTTGGAAACGTTAAACCATTAGACCCTTCAGGAAGAAGAAAGTATAAAAAATAGGATGTTTTTGCACCTAGAAGTCCAATTCTGTACACTGGCCCCTCTCTGTCTAAGGTACAAAGTATGACAAGTTAGCAAAGACAAAGTTGGACCAGTGAAGGGGCTGCCAGCTGACAGGAGGCTGCTCAAAGAGCCAGCTGTGACAGAAGACGGCAGGGTGGGTGTCACCGGGTACCTCTCCCCTGTCTTCCTGGTGTCTTGGGTAGTTTCGCCTGGCTGATCAGGGACGACAGGAACACTGCTCCCAACCTTCAGTCAGCTGTCACGCGAGGTCACTGCAAAAGGCAAAGCATGCAAGTCACAAATGCCATACAGACCTGGACACACGGCAAGCTACACGAGTTTGGCATTCACAGCAGCTCATCGTTTCCAGCTCCGGGATAAGAACAGGCGTGGGCCGACAGGAAATGATGTGGTGCTGAATTTAAGTGGTCACGGGTTAGCATCGGGGAGAGAAAATGGAAGAATGAAAACATAACAACTTGGATTAGAGGGAAAAAACGATGGAGTTCAGAGGGTCGTATATCATTAAGCAATTGAGAAAGTTAATTAGGCAGCTCTGATAATTATTGCCATGGCAACCTGAGCGCACTCATGCAGATTTGATTAACGAGGTGGCATTTAATAGTGCTGGCTACAAAGAAGGGTTTAAAAAGAGCTCGAGAGACCCCTAAAGGTAGAAAATGTGTAATGTTTGCTTAATTTATTTAAGTACACACACACACACACACACACAATGTCCTTGTTAACAAGAGTACCAATAGGAATTCCCAAAACCTCAATGGAAAGATCCCAGCTTCTGTGTTTGGCGTGTAGCCATAGACGCCTGTTTAAAAGAAAAGCTTTACTCATCATGCATTGAACCAATAAAATTATTTTCCAACAGGTTTCACAGCTTGGCTACACAGATTATTAGTGACACATATTCCTACATATAAAAGCACATGAACACAAGTTGAAAGCAGGGATGTGGCTTGAGTGTGGAGAGGGTAGTGTGGGGAAGGGTTTTAAAAATTCCAGTTCAGATGTTGCCCTCTGGTGGATAAACAAAAACACTGGTTTTAAATGCTGCATGGTCTGGCTGAAAGCAAACAGCCCTCATTACTCTGAAGGACTGCTTAGTTTTCATATGCTCATCATGATCATGGAAGTCACAGTAATTCTGGACCTTTAACGATACATTTTGGGGGGGGGGGGTTGCTTTTGTTTGTTTTTTCAGGTTGGAGTGATGATGCAACAAATAACTTCAACACATTTTAAAGAAAAACAAGATTTGGTGTATCATTTAAATGCATTACATACAGGCCTAAATATATACATGTATCCCCATTACTATTTGGTTGAAAACGTCATGCTTTTTTAATTGACATCGACAGGATTCTAGCAAAATTCCAACTGCAGTCAGTTCATTCAAATGAGGAGACACAAACCTTTAGAAATGTAGAAGCTTCGAGAAATCCCTTCAGAAGCCTTTCTGTCAGTCTTCATAAACTTGTTCTGAAAGGATTTTGGAGATCATTTTCCTGTTGGAGCACTAAACTGTGTGGAAGGTTCAATTACCTTACCAAAATTGTTACCCTCAGAGGAAAGGAGAACCATTCAGGAACCACAGAGGATCAACCTAATCATATGCTAGGATATACAAACAGTAAACTGACATATTGGCTCACTATAAGCAGTGGTATGTTTGAAAGTGTCACTTTGAGGCTTTTAGAGCTAAATAACAAGCAAGTATCAAATAAATGACAAGCAAGTATCAAGAATCAGGTTTTGAGTTGTAAGAGGACAATAATCCCAAAACAATGAAAGGAAAAAGGCAACCTGATACTATGCTTCTGGAACGGCTCCAACTAATTGTTTTCTACATAAATCAGTCAGTTTAAATATAGTCAAATTTCAAGGTTACTGGATAGCTCTCATAGTAGAATGTCTGTGGACTACAATCCGCAAAGCAGCACTCCCAGACTGATATACTGGTCTGCATGTCTTTTTCTTTTCAACCCCTTTTTTCCTATGAAATTAGTTTAAAGCCCAACAATTCCAGAAAAATCTGACATAATTATGCATGGTGCCTGCTCATAGCTGGTTTATCTGAAAATTGCTAATGGACATTTACCCAAAATATTGAAAGGGTGGAAGGTGACATAAAAGCTTCTATGTATAATTTGGCTATTTTTGAAAAGGTTATATGATCACTACAAATGGCCATGTTGAGTCATGTTGATCATGCCGTAATGCAGTCAGAGGATGTAAACCTGGGAAGTGCTGACCATTAACTGAGCTGTTTAAAATACAGGAGCTGTCACAAATCAGGAAAAGAGGCACTCGAGATGTTTGCAGTTTACCTTCATCAACATGGGAGGAAAATGACACATTTAGCATGTGCCATCAAAACTAGTTTGCATAGAAATGTTATAAAGATGATTAATCAGCCCTGTGAAGAGCTGTTTTCGTGACATAGACAGCAGCACTGGCAGCTTTCAGACTAAAGTGAAAACATGAAAGTAAAGTAAGCTCAGCAGGCAATTTCTCTAGAGACCTGCTAAGCCTCCTCCCCATCATTTCATACACAGCCAAGTGATAGCTAAAGATTATAATTTAATATACAAATATCAAGATAAATCCTAAAAACAGTCATGACCATTATGGTCTTATCACTCTCAGTGTTTCCTGGATATGAGATGATGGCACAGACTGTGAAAGAAAGGTTTAAAAATAGAAAAACGTTCAAAAGTGACATGAATCTCTTTTTTGTTGTTACAATATCCCTTTGAAGTCAGTCTTCATCTGCGGTTCACAGCCCTGTCTCAGCCCATTACAGGTAGAGTCACTGTTTCTCTCCATACCTGAGACATTTTCCTCGTATTCTATCGGAGAAATCCACTACTGAGCAAATATTAGCAACAAAGAAGGAGATGGTCAAAACAGAAACGTGTGGTTGAGGTACAAACTCTCATGTTTAAATGAGGCAAAAAGAAAAAAAACAAAGCACATAAAATAGATATAATTGCACATTAAAGATTGTATATCACTTTGCAGAAATCTTACGACACGGCTGATCTACATTTGGTTGCGGGCCCATTCTTTAGCACCCTTTGGTGAGGAGTCTGTCTTACACTGAAAAATCAGGTATTTAATTTTAGTCCAAAGGAAAAAAAATAGATGAAGTTTCAGCTGCATCTTTTGATTAAATTAAATACCAATAATAATCTTCAAGAGAAAGCAGTATTGCCTCAAGGTTTCTGTTTGACATTTAAACATGAATTGACCATGCTGTCTCATGTGATAAGCGTAATGAGCAACTTTGAGGACATGAGCAGTTTCAATTTAGGCTTTTTTTTTTTTCTTTTTTTTTAAACCTTGTTCATGACAATCCAATGTAATCTCATCGTGTATAATATGTGTATAAGGACAATAAAGGCTATTCATTCATAAAAGCTGTTCATTCATTTCCCATAAACTGGACCAGGAACCTCTGAGGTCATAGAATAAGATTAGGTGCTTATAACTAGGATGAACTGCAATGTATGTAATGTTGGATAAATTTGGAAACAGTGAAACGTGGTGCCAACTTTTTACTCTCCTTATAAAATGGAAGGTTCTTAGTGGAAAGCCAGACCTTTGCCCAACTTCGTACTATGTTGCAGCGGTTGGCGTAGGACCTTTTGTCAGCTTTGTACTGTCCTAATAATTTTCAGAATACTTTGTCTAGCTTTCCTCTAGATCCTTTAGTACCTCAGGGCCGCAGCATAAGCAGAGGGGACCTCCCGAGTGACAAGACATTCAATATTTAAAGATTATAAAGGGTAACTTCTGAACAAGTTGATCCAGGTTAAACAGATAATCCTTTAGGACATGTGACAGGAACTGATTGGTCCCAGGTGGACTCCCTGACCTCCAACTCCAAAATGGTGACTTTCACACAGAGTCCGGGAGAATAAGTTCCTCTGCAGCACAAGTCATAGTGTCTGAAAATGTATAGATCCCAGATAGGGCGACTAAGTTCATGTTCTTGGTTCTGGTACTATAAGAAAGTAAGTGTCATGGTTTTATTTACATTTCTGACCCACATGCAGGTGGGTCTCAGTCCAGGACAACAATAGTATATTAACAAAGGAATGAGTGGAAATGAAAACAAATGATTGGTCTTCAGGAAAACGGGAGCGAAGGAAAGAGATGGCTTCATTAGTAGTTGTAGGCAGCAGTTCAATTACTGTTAGGGGTGGATCTTACTTGATGAAGTGATGGTTCAATGAGAGGTGAGGGGATCCGGGGTTATGGGCTCGAGATCGAACAGAGAATCCAGAGAATGAAAACGAATGTCCTTGAACGCACTGTGCGTAGTTAGTGTGGAGGCGGCTGCCATGGACCTAGGGCGGATAGGCAGTGCAGAACATAGTGGAGCAGATGAAAAGGAGGAGGTGCGGTTACCATTTGTGAAAGCAATGATAGATCCAAGGAGGCAGGAGGTTATTGTTAGCTTGAGTGATGATCTGTCTTCGGCTAGAGATCTCGGGTAAAGTACCTGGGTTGACAAGGAGATTATCACTAGGGACAGGACTCAAAAAAAGAAGGCAAAAGGAAAGCACAGGAGAGTACAAGGAAATTGCCGGAGTTGATCGCTGGCTTGTATTCCCTCAGTTTTTTGGCAATGCATTTTCATTTTTTGTTTTCTCTTTTCTGCTAATGCTAATAACGAGTCATTAGCTCATCATTTTAAGTGTTGCAAGAGAGGGTCCTGGAAAATGCATGGGCGGGACTACTGAGCCTCTTATGCATCTTTACATACAAAGCAAAATTAGCAAAAAGGAAAAAAAAGGCCATTACTGACCAGCCCACCCGAAAAAAGAAAAAAAAAACTTCCAATGGCCCATCCGCTCCTGCTTCAAGATTTAGCCCCATAGATAATATACTAAACGTATTGAGAATGTTCTTACCAAGAACTGAAATCCGCCTTTAAAAGGTTTTAGTTTTTGTGCTCAAAATTGAGCAGAAAACCATAGATGTTAATTTAATATGACAAATGGAATCATTTTGCATGTTTAATTGATATCAGACACCCTGATATTTATACCTAAAACCACAGTAAATCAAATAATGTTCACTGAGCTGCCAGTGCTCCCAGCGATCCTTTTAAGGAAGTTAAGCATCTCTTAATTCAAAGCATGGCTCAGCTGGGGTGAAGCAGAGTAGAATGATGTGATCAAGCGTTTACTCCTGATTAATAGAGTTCATTTTACAGCTCCTGTTCACACAGAGGCCAGGAGTCTCTTATCTGTTGTTGGAGAAAATGCATTATCTCATTACAGTTCACCTGAATAACTACTACGGTCACACACAAATCAAACTACTTGTGTACTGCATGTGCAAAATGTTTTATTTCCTTCATATGAAATGATAAAGTAATATTTTTATTTTTTTGTACGTATTCCAATTTTTCAGTATGTGGTCAACATAAATGTAACATTTTATTCAGGCAGGGTGTAAAGAAACCAGAGAAATAGTGCATACATGACAGTGTTACATCACTCTAGAAGTCATTAACAGAAGAAGCATTACCCAATTTTACGAAATATTATATCACATGCTTTATCTTTGATATGGTCCATGATCATGTTTCTCCATTTTACAGCAGGGAATGACTTTATGCCGACTTGAAATGATGCTCATTAATGGTGGAAAAGATGTGACCTTCATTTATGAGAAAAGCCAAGGAAGATCTGTCTCAGAAAAAAGAAAAGCAGCATAAACTTCAGTTTAAAGCCCCGAACTAGTGTAATATAGTAAGTGTGTGTTTTTCCTTGAAGCTTATTTCAGATTAAATGCCAAGAATGCATGTTAAGGAGAACGTTGCTTGGTGAACTCATCCGAAAAGAGAAGAATTCTAACCTGATTGGTTAATTGCACAAGAAGGTAAAAATCAAACAAACATCAGACCAAAGAACGTTGGGTAGAGAAATGTAGGAGATCAAATTTGCCTGCATCAGCGGGAAAATTCAGCAGAATAAAGGTTCTCCCTACAGAATGGTATTGTTCTTGGGTGGGGTTTGGTGCAGGTACCTGATGTCTTGCATGCTAATGTAATCCAGTTTTCTTCTCAGGTCATGTAGGCTGATGCCCTCATCATGGACAGAGAATACTTTGATAAGATGCAACACCTTAGTGGGTGAAAAAAGACTTGGGATCAAATGACTTTTTTGTTTTCTGTATACACGACGGTCACTGATGCCCAGCATTAGTCAGGTAATGAGTGGTCCCCTGCGTCATTAGTCTGAATAAAATAAAGCGTAACTGATTTAATATCTTGCTTGGTTGGATCCACCAGTTACTCAGATTAGTGGAGCTGGGCTGATAAACATCTTCTGTAGGCAGACTGGTCAAATCTGTCTCAAAGAAATAAAACCCAAGTAATCTGCTAAAACAAAGAACAACTCATTTTCTCATAAATTACATATTAAGAAGTGAGAGGATGCAGGAAATCAATATTGAAGATGGGAAGAGACCTTTATGCAGAAGACAGACAAAAAGCCAGACATGTCCATTTTTACGAATCATTCTTTCATCTTCATTCAATATTAGTCACTTTAATAACTGATTGCTTTCAAAAAGGTTTTCCATTAAATTTCACAAATCTGTACGCTTAGTGAAGGGGAAGTTTGGCCATTTCAAAACATTCTGTTTTTTTTAGGAGCCTTTTGTATCCACTGGATGTTACAATGAGAACTATTGGACCCATTATCCACAGGAAGACAAAACATAACATCCTCATAAAGCAGAATGTGTGAATGCTGTTAAGAACCAAAAATATTAATCTGAACGGCTGTTAAAAAGCACTCGTAGACCTGGAAAAAGGCAGCGTTCGTTCCTCTCACAACCCATCTTCTAACACTGTTACAATGACGGTCGCCTTGTTCCCAAAAATAAAGTTAAAACAATTAGCTAGCAATTGAAGGAATGTTGTAAGAGACAACTACTAAAATGAAGCCTGAGATGATTCACATTCTCCAATATTTTAGTTCTATCCATTAATGCATAATTGGAGAATTATGTTGCACGTTTCTCTACACCTGAGGTTAAATGTGGTAAAACCTCATTTATATTATGTCCTGACATGTAAAACTCAAAATCTGGAAGAGGGTGTACTTCCCTTTTACACAACTGTCAGATCTACTAAAACAAATAAATACTTTTGTAGTGATGTTGCTAAATAAAAGAACTTTTAAATTTTCCAAAATAAAAAAAGTTGCTATAGCAGTTTCCATTGGGATTGTAACAAATTGTTACTATGACAGAAGGACACAGAGCAGCTGATTTGAGGGGAAATTTTATTCAAAACTATGCTTAAATAATGGATGAGAGACTGATTTCTGAAAACAGTACACAGTAGAAGAACTGCTCTGGATGAAGGCAAGCAGGGGATTACCAAACTATAGAAATAAATCTGAAATGCTTCTGACTTTTCAAGGTTGAATTTGGGAATAGAGAGACAGAAGTGGGGTCAGAACTAAGGAAGAAGACTTGAGAAGAGGAATCCTAGGGACTACCGTGAGTTAGGGAAAGTGAAAGGCAAGAGGCTAGAAGCCAGGAACAGGATCACTGTCACCGATTAAATGATTGGAAAGCAGGTGAGGTCTCTGACAAGGGCAAAGTAAGACAGGAAAAAAATCTATGTATTCCAGTATAGTTTGCCTGCCAAAGATCTAGATAAGACTGCAGGGAACAACTGCAAAACATGGGGCTGATGAGCAGCTGGCTGACAACGTGCAGGTAAAAGAGATGAAGCCAACCGTTATAGAATCATATTTCTCCACTTCTTATAAAAGTATTATTTAATCCAATATTCTTAAACAGCATAGTAAAAAAAAAAGTACATTTCCCCTTTCCAATCTGTGAACAAGTCCATTACAAAACTGAAAAACGCATCGACAGCCTTTGTATATGATTAACAGAACAATGTTTAGGTTAAACTTGTCGTTTAAAGCCACTGACCTGACCCTGGATTTTGGACAACCCATTGGGTAAAACGCCTCGAGGAGGTGTTCCACTGCTCCAATCAGGTTCCAGCATCTCAGTGGTGTTCATGTTCACATCAAAGACCTGACGGAAAAAACGAGCTCTAAAGCTTAAACAAATGGTGCTGTGCAAAGCAGTGCTGTGCAGTTATTTTCAAACCATCAGCTCACATTAGAGCTCTAGAAACCAGAGCGTATATCTTACATTGATAAATCCCCAACTCTGCTTCACAATGAAACCGATGTTAGCAGATACTTAAATGCTGAATTAAAGCCTAAGTCAAGACAAAAAAAACTACAGAGCCCTCTGAGGCACTACAAGATACATGAGACAATTTATCAAATCCGCTTCTAGACAATCACAGAACTCTGAATTATGCTATGCTTGTTGATTAGGGGGGACCTCACTGCTTACCTTCCCAAATAGCTGTTTATGAGCTTGTACCACCTCCAACATGTGGGAGCTGATCTCATTCAGGTCCTTTATACATCGGATATTCATTGCCATCAGTGACAGTTGTCCCTGTTCAGTGGGTTGAAGAAAAGACATTAGGATATTCATTTTCCCAATGCGTGCATGCTCGATAAAAATAAAAAAAAATGCTTGCTTACATTGTAGCTACGTAGGCTCCCAATAACCTTCACATATGTTCCTGGAGAGGCTACGGTCATCAGTGCAGAGTCCTGTAAAGATTTGAGTTTAGATCAGACCATTGATCACAGCCTATCAAATGATCATTGGTAATACTGGCCTCCATGTTGACCCACAGTTTGACATTTAGGGGTGGACCAGTCATGTCATCTACAGCGTACTGGATGTTTGTCACAAATGGAGAAAATCTTCTGATTATCCCAACAACAGAAACCTTAAAAAAAAAGAAAAAGCTTACACAAAGCTTTAAATCTATGATGAAAAGCAACAAAGTGAGTGTTAAGGACAAACAACACTGTGGACATTTAACCTTGAATTAGACAAATGGTCACTCAGGGTCTTCTTTAACAAACCATTTACCACGGTAAATGTTTAAATGTGTATTTGAAAAAACAAAATTCAGTCTTTGCTGGAAGTTTATTTTTCCAAAAGCCTGAACAAACAAACATTTAGTCAGACTGTTTTTGTCCTAAACAGACGCGGTGTGTTAACTTGCTGTAAAGCAAAAGCAAAGAGTGAACTGAAGGAGACTCCCCTTCGGTCCTTTTTAAATGTCTGAACTACAGGAGTCTTCTTTTACACACAAAGTTCTTTGTTGATTGAAACTTACATTAAAAAAACATACAATTAGAGCAGGTAATTTAGACTTTGCTCAACCCGATCTACCTGGTGGAGTAGGTATTGGATCAGCTTGGTATGTTCAACTAAGGTTACATCACAGCATGATATCCTTACTGACTGTGAAAAATATGCAGCATTTTTTAATCAGTACGTTTTATTGGACAACACCAAAAAGATGCTCCACAATTTTCTCAGCCCATGAGATTTATCGTCCTCACTCCAAGACTTTTTCCCCTTTACCCAACTGGAACCTTTTTTCATGTGCTGGTAACTTTTTCGTTTTCAACAGTTCGGTCACAAACAGACACTTTTTGGCCATTTGTCTCATCTTAAATTATTTCAGTTGTATTTTGTTTGTTTTTCCTGTGGAGGGATGTTTTACAAAGCTGTGATGTTCCCCTGCCCTGTAACGGACTACCAACCTTGTTTGAAGTTCGCCATATTTTGTGGGTGCTGAACATTTGGACTCAAACCCTGATCTCTGAAAATAAATGACTCACCTGGTTGAGCTCACAGTCACAGATTGTGAAGGAGTCATTGCAGAGCTTAGCAGCAGCCAGCAGCTGAGATACAGTGCAGGGGAAAAGCTCAAGCTGTGCTTTCTGTGGAAAGCAGCATAATATTACCAAAACAAAAGAAGAATATGTTTCTTGTGGAAATTTAAACTCTTTTTATTTGATCCAGCACACACATACTTTTGATGCAGCAGCTTTGTTGCTTGAGGCTCCAACACTGGACTGACTGCAGCCTGTTTCAGGGCAAAAGTTTCAATTTAAGTGAGGGACATTCAACAGAAAATTTCAAACATGCAACACTCACCTTGATTCCACATGGCACAGGTCAAACAGAATCATATGAAGTGGCAGATGCCGGATTTCATCAGTAAAGGTTCAGCACTCTTCAGCAGCTGAGCCGAGTTACAGCAATCACATGTGACTCATAGCTTTAGACCCTCTGATGAATGAGGCTAGATTCACTGAACATTTCTCATTTCTTCACCACCATTCACTTTTTGTAAACCATTTGTATTTTTCAACATTCTGAAGCCATGACTCTAAACGGATAAGAAGAATTAAGTTCATGGCTGGAGGTGAGGAAGGGGGAGCACTGACCCAGGATCCAGGATCCTGATATACCAGATAAGACAAAAACAAACTGTTAAAAAACGTGATCAACATCTAATTCGGCTAACAGATTGTTGTTGTTTTTTGGTTTTTTTCTGAGAATAACATGAATTGTATCTTTAGAGGAAGGTTCAGCAAGGACTGAATGATCCCTTGGAATCAGCTCAAAAAAACAAGAAAAACAAAACCAAATGGGCTGTTAAAGGTTTCCAACTGAAGTGAACATGAACGTTTCTTGTTTTCCTTTCTCAGAACAACACCACTCTGGAGACCAGACCAATGTTAACGTCACACGGATGAACTATTCAAACACGTTCCCAAGTAGAGATCGTTAACTCAGTGTGTTACATACAAGCTGTCAGGAGTGAAAATAAACTGTTTGTTACTGTATTCATGGCTGCTTATTATACACCAGGTCAACATGTCAAACTTTGAGCCTTCCAGACTATTGGCTTTTTTAGTTGGAACTCAGAACATCAGACACATCAAACACATTATTTCCTGAATCCAGGAGGATTATGAATTATTTTTATTTATTTATTTACGTAAGCAAACAGGAAATCTAGAGGCAGTGTTGATGTAAAACTACCACATAATTTGCAAGAGGCAACTGAGTGTGAAGCATCCACCAGGGGGCAGAAGTTATCCACAGTAGAAGCGGTAGTTATACCCTGGGCTGTTCCAACCAGCCAACTGGATCCACTAGACCAGTAATAACTGGAGCTGGATCAGGAGTGTCTATAGGAGTGTCTATGGAACATAGGAGCAAACTGGCTTTTTATTTGAGAACAAACCATTTATTCCTAATATAGGTTTATAATAATTTAAACTCAGCATGTGGATATGAAAATCACAGAAAGTTTGAATCTTCTGTCAGGTTTTGTTTTTCTGGTGTTCTTTACCGAAGCAAAATCTTTATGTATGTGTTTTCATAAAATTAAGTCTATAGTCTAAAAATGATCTATAAATGTCAAACACCCATGTCTTTACTGCAAGGGTTGCATGCAATAATAGCATTTAAGTGCTCTTTGAAACATAGAAATAAAATGAAGAAAGCAAAATGTAACAAAAAAAAGAGAATGAAGTTCACTTGACTTGCTTTGGCAGAAAATCAGTTTCAATAAATAAAACAATTGAGGCAAAAAAATAACGCCAGACAACTTTTTGCAATAAACAGTAAACAAGAAGCAAGAAGGAACCAGAAAAAGGGAGCGCAGCACGAGCTTCCTCCATCCTCTCTCCTGCTGTATCAGTGTTCCAGCACTGAGGCATTAATGCACAGTCAGCATAAAGTCAGCTGGACCAAGGTACAGAAGGTGCATTACCAGTCACATTTTAAATATTTGAACAGCTTTGAATTATTTCTTGCACTTTATAGGATTTCTGGGTGAAATCTGAGTATTTTGGATAACCGACATTAAAGTTTTAGTTGGGCTCAAATCTGAGGAGTTTCCTCAATAATAATCTTTGATTAACTTTAACACTACTCTAACCTTCTGGCACACTACTCCAAGCATCTCCTGGATGCTTAAATCTTCTTGGACAATGCTTTAGTATAATTAGTCTTCAAGCATTCATCCATTAGCATGTTTAACCCCAGAATTGTGAGGATTCCCAGTTCTTTGTTTTAAATTGGATTTTTTTTTTTATGAAAAGAAGCTCCACACATGGACTTGTACAAGGAGATTTTACTGTTAGCATTACACTTGTGTGTTTGTTTGTCTTTTCTAGCTCTCATTTATTCTCTTTCTAACAAATGATTCTCCAGATGTCTTAAACAATAAGATGAGTCATCACAATTTGCAGATGTTTTCAAAAGTCTTTCATTCCTGTTTTTCATGTATAGAAATGTAACTTCTTTGCTGCTTTTTGTCTAAATTCTTTATTTCAACATTCTCAACCTACTACAAACCGCATTCCCAAAAAGTTGGGACACTAAACAAATTGTGAATAAAAACTGAATGTAAAAATCAATTAAAATCAAGGATACATTCTAACAAATCAATTTTAAAACGTTTCCAATCTAAGGAACCCCAGCAGATTGCATCGAGTCATTGACTTGCAGCATTCACTCCTCTGGAATCAGCAGACCAAAACAAAGGCTTGTGTTGTCATTGACTTTACAGCAATCCCTCATACTGAGCATGCATGTAGCAACAGTGGAGAGGAAAAACTCCCCTTTAACAGGAAGAAACCTCCAGCAGAACCAGGCTTAGGGTAAAGGCCGTAAAACTCTACTGGATGTTCGTGATCTCCGGGCCCTTAAACGTCACTGCACCTCAAACAGGAATGCCACTGTCAAGAATGCCACTGTCACGGATGTAACAGAATGGGCTCAGGAATACTTCCTGCATCACTGATGGTATGGGGCCGATGAGTGCTTGTGGCATGGGCAGCTTGCATGTCTGGAAAAGTACAATTAATGCAGAGAACTATCTTCAGGTTCTAGAACAAGATATGCTCCCATTTGGACGTCATTTCTTTCAGGGAAGACCCTGCATTTTTCAACAAGATAATGCCAGACCACATTCTGCAGCAATCACAACATCATGACTACGTAGGAGAAGGATCCGGGTACTGACATGGCCAGCCTGCAGTCTAGATCTTTCATCTATAGAGGACATTTGGCGCATCATAAAGAGGAAGGTGCGACAAAGAAGACCCAAGACGACTGAACAGTTAGAGGCCTGTATTAGACATGAATTTCTATTTCTAAACTTCAGAAACTTGTCTCCTCTGTCCCCAGACATCTGTTCGGTGTTGTAAGAAGAAGGGGGGATGCCACACATTGGTAAAAAATGGCCTTGTCCCAACTTTTTGGGGATTTATTGACTCCATAAAAGTTTGAAACAACATATTTTTCCCTTAATATGATACATTGTCTCAGTTTAAACTTTTGATCTGGGATTTGTGTTCTATTCTGAATAAAATATTAGATGTTGGCACTTCCACGTCATTGCATTCAGTTTTTATTCACAATTGCAGTAAACCTTTCTAGGCCTCTGTCTAATGACAGTAGCTTTATTTCAGCTGTATTACTGTCATGTCTCAGAACCACTCATGTTTTCAACAGTAAGCACTGCTAATCCTGCACATTTGCTTTGCCTCACCTCTCTGCCCGGAGCCAGGAAGAGAGACATTGGAGTTGGAGATACGATCTTTGACCTTTAAGACTGATGGAAGAAATGGTTTAAACTCCTCCTCTGTCCTCCTTTTGAACTCCTTTAGAATTTAGGGTCATAGTTTACGTATATTTACATTTTTTAGATGGTTATCCATCATAGCATCAGTCCAAAGAAAAAAAAAAGGTAAATTAAATATCCTTACACCAGCACAGCATTCAAAAACCAAACCCAAGTAAAAAATTGTGACTAGAGAATAAGTTGCAGGTGTGCATGTTGTTGTTGTCTGTTGGTGACAGTTAGGTCTGGGGAGGAAACTGTCCGGATTCTTACTGCTAAATAAAGCTAACTGAACTAATTCAAAAGGTCTGAGGTTGCCGAAGGAAAACACTGAGTTTCTGTTTGAGAACTCTTCTAAATACAGCACATTTTTAGAAAATAAATATCAGAAAACAAGACAGAAACATTGATGCTAGACCAAGACATGGGCGAACTACGGCCCCCGGGCCATATACGGCCCGTTAGGCTTTTTAATCCGGCCTGCCGTACTTGTCCAAATTATAGTAGTAACCCATGGATGTGTAAAAACCTCATTAATTTCCTTTTCCCCTGCAATACCCTCGTTTCTTCAAAAGATGACGCACTATTCTAAACACGTTGGCGTGTAACTTTCTATGGTGTGATTTTTGTGCCACCAGGTTTTCGCGGACAGAGCTATCTGAATGAGCAATAATTGTTCGCTCAAAGGTGCTCGGACACTCGCTCAACTCTGACAAACTGCTCGCTCGCCCGCTCAGCTCACTCTGCTCGCGCTCAGCTCTGTGTCTGCGCTCGTAACTCTACATTATATGTTAATGAGGCGCGCTCCCAGCTAATCAAAGACTGGCCTTTTCATCCAATTAAATAATTCCTTCCAAATACACAAAGTTGATTCATACTCTCAGATTCATACTGTCAGAGTTGAGCGCGTGTACTAGCACCTTTGAGCTGGCGAGCCCACCTGAGATTCATACGCACACACAAAAAAAAAAGGTGGAATGAAGATAAGAAAGGAAGAAGATTATATAAAGTACAAAAGTGAATATTAAATATAAATATAAATATGAGAAACCGAAGGGAAGAAATAATAATGATCAGATTAAGAGTAGGTCATACCTATTTAAGTGACATTTTATGTTTAATAGGAAGGAAAATAATGTGAAGGATGTGGAGAGAGAGACAATCTAGAACACGTGTTGATGAACTGTAAAACATATAAACCTGAAAGGAAGAAATTGAGAAGAATGGTTGGAAGGACAGCTCAAGAATGGATTCTTAAAGGATTATTGGGATTTGAAGGAAACATAATGGATATTTACACATTAAGGACAGCATTATTTATTTATCTTCAGAATACAAAATTAAGAAATAGAAATTGACTGATGTAAAGTAATGTTGCTACACACTCATGCTCCTGGCCCGGCCCCTCTGTCAAATTTTAGAACCCATTCTGGCCGGCAAGTTAAAAAGATTTCCCACCCCTGTGCTAGACAGTGAGAAAGGTAAGCTATATAAAGTGCCTTGCAATAGTATTCGGACCCCTTGAACTTTTCAACCTTTTGCCACATTTCAGGCTTCAAACATAACGATATGAAATTGCAATTTTTTGTGAAAAATAAAAAAGTGCAACACAATCATGAAGTGGAACTAAATTTTAAACTTTTTTTAAGAAATAAAAAACTGAAAAGTGGGGCATGCAATATTATTTGGCCCCTCTACTTTCAGTGTAGCAAAGTGCAGTGCATTCAGTGCAGCCACCTGGGAGACACGCCAAACACCTGGAAGAAGGCGTTCTAGTCAGATGAAACCAAAATCAATGACACAATCCCCACTGTCAAACATGGTGGTGGCAGCATCATGGTGTGGGCCTGCTTTTCTGCAGCAGGGAAGATGGTTAAAATTGATGGAAAGATGGATGAGGCCAAATACAGGAGCATTCTGGAAGGAGACCTGTTGGAGTCTGCAAGAGACCTGTGACTGGGATGGAGATTTATTGACAACAAGACAATGACCCAAAACATAAAGCCAAGTCTACAATTGGAATAGCTCACAAATAAACGCATCCAGGTGTTGGAATGGCCAAGTCAAAGTCCAGATCTGAATCCACTCAAGAATCTGTGGAAAGAGCTGAAGACGCTCTCCATCAAACCTCACTGAGCTTGAGCTGTTTTGCGAGGAAGAATGGGCAAAAATTCCAGTCTATCGATGTGCAAAACTTAAAGACACATACCCCAAGAGAGCAAAAGGTGGCGCTACAAAGGAGGGACAAATAATCCCACCCTGCCTGAAGTCCCTCTGCCTAAACAGACTACTATCACCAGCCTGAAATACTACCGGCCAGTAGCACTCACGCCCATCGTCATGAAGTGCTTTGAGAAACTGGTACGGGGTCATATCACGTCACACCTGCCCACCACACTCAACCCCCACCAGTTTGCCTACAGGGCCAACCGGTCTACGGAGGTTGCCATCGCCACCGCCCTTCACACCACGCTGACCCACGTGGACCAGCGAGGGAGCTACGCAAGGCTGCTCCTCCTGGACTTCAGCTCGGCGTTCAACACCATCATCCTGAGCCGGCTGGTGAGCAAACTGGGACACCTGGGTCTCCCCTACAGCACCTGCAGTTGGATTATGGACTTCCTGACAGACCACTCCCAGGGGTTGAGAGTAGGACACCACCTGTCCTCTCCACTGAAGACCAGCACAAGCTCTCCACAGGGCTGTGTGCTGAGCCCCCTGCTCTACACCCTCTACTGCACCCCCACCCACCCGAGCAACACCAGCATCAAGTTTGCAGACGACACCCCGGTGTTGGGGCTCATCTCAGGAGGGGATGAGACAGCATACAGGGTGGAGGTGGAGCGTCTGTCTGCATGGTGCAAGAACAACAACCTGACCCTGAATACCTCCAAGTCAAAGGAGCTCATTGTTGACTTCCGGAGGTGTAAACAGGACACAAAGCCCATCACCATCAACGGGGACAGGGTGGAGGTGGTGCCGGTCTTCAGGATCCTGGGCACCTACATTAGCGAGGATCTGACGTGGACCACTAACTCTACGCCGATCCTGAAGGATTCTCAGGAAGAACAACCTGAGACCAGAGCTGCTACTGTCCTTCTACCGCTGCTCTGTGGAGTCGGTGCTGAGCTGTGGCATCTCGCTGTGGTTCTCCAGCTGCACTGCAGCAGAGAGGAAGCAGCTCCAACGGGTCATCAATACGGCCCAGAGACTGATCGGCTGCCCTCTCCCCTCTCTTGAGGAGATTTACTCCACCCGCTGCCTCAGGAGAGCCCGCAGCATCATCAGAGACTCCTCACACCCCGGTCACCATCTTCTTCAACTGCTCCCCTCTGGGAGACGTTTCAGGGCAATAAGGATAAAAACTATCAGACTGAATAACAGCTTTTTCCCAAGAGCTGTTGTTGCCCTGAACGCCTCACGTTCACTCTAACTTTTCCACCAGAACAGTCAATTTATAACTTAAAAAAATATATATTTGATTAATTTTTCAAATTTTGCACTACTTGCCTGCACTGTTTTGTTTTTTGTATTGTAAATTTGACTAATAAAGAATTCTAATTCTGAATGTTGATCGCCCCATTTTTCAGTTTTTTATTTCTCAATCCAGTAAGTTTCATTCCACTTCATGATTGTGTTGCACTTGTTGATTTTTCACACACGAAAAAAAATCATTTTATGTCGTTATGTTTGAAGCCCGAAATTTGGAAAAAGGTTGAAGGGGGCCGAATACTTTTTTGGACAACTAAACCTTATTGTTTCGGATAGTGCACAGCTGGATTGATTTTTTTCAAATACTTTTATACATTTTACATTTATACATGCTTTAACCATAGCAACAGGGTGGTTTACAACATGGAGCAGCTGATTAACATTGGAAAACCAGAAACTAGAGCCAGAAATCCTACAAGAGTTAAAAAGGTGGTGTCTTGGATGCAGAGCAGGATAAACAGGAGAGAAAAAAGGAGGAGAAATTTCAAACCCTCCCTTCCATCCATCATCATGGGCCATGTAAGATAATTATCTAACAAGTTAGATGAACTTCAGTCCCTGACAAGGATTCAGCAAGAGTATCGGGAATGCAGTATTCTGTGTTTTACTGAAACATGGCTGCCAGATCATATCCCCGACTCCAGGCCCCTCTGGTGAGTTTCCTGACTATAGGACCAAATTGGGATTTAAAGAGTAGCAGGAAAATGAAAGGAGGAGGATTGGCAGTGCTTGTCCCACAGTCATCACCATCTATAACAACTCCACAGTTAGATTACAACACCCTTTAATTTCCCTTTGGGATAAATAAATACTTTGATTTATATATAAAAACATACAAACAAAAAAAATGCATACGTGTTTTATTTTGAAGGGTAACGGAAGCCGTCACCGCTGCGCTGTCCAGCAGCTGCGCGCGCCGACGTCCGGTGTTTGACACGAGCCCGACTGAACGAGCGGCGCGCGTGCGGCTGTAATGGCTGCGGGAGAGAGCGAGGAATACAACCAATGAACCTCCGAGAAGCGGCTCTAAGGTGAGCGCACACACCGCGCGGTGACTCTCCCTCTTTCCGCCATTGTCTCGTCTGCTCCTGGCAGCCGGGCTGTCTTTATACCACACGCACGTCCACAGGACAATAAACTGTCAACACCAGTCAGCTTAGCAAGGACGGCTCCTCCGCCCGCCGCTGTCCGAGCAGCGTCAGGCGAAACGAGGACGGCCGGGTTTGAAACGAACCGACGCTGAAGCGGAACCACATTTGTGGACGTGTTGGAGCAGCTTGGATTCTTTGTTAGCTCCTGTCAACGTGATTAGCTAACATTAGCAGGCAGTGGCCAGGCCACACAGCTGCTAGCCTGGTAGCCAATCAGCGAGGTGAGCTGTGATTGGCCAGGCCACACAGCTGCTAGCCTGGTAGCCAATCAGCGAGGTGAGCTGTGATTGGCCAGGCCACACAGCTGCTAGCCTGGTAGCCAATCAGCGAGGTGAGCTGTGATTGGCCAGGCCACACAGCTGCTAGCTGGTAGCCAATCAGCGAGGTGAGCCAATCAGCGAGGTGAGCTGTGATTGGCCAGGCCACACAGCTGCTAGCCTGGTAGCCAATCAGCGAGGTGAGCTGTGATTGGCCAGGTCTGCTCACCTTTATCCTCCTCATGGTTCTTTTTGTAAGTCTAGGTTGTGTTTTCTTTCAAACTGAATTCAGTAGTTTAAATATTAATACTTCTAAGTGTCAGTTGGAGATATTCAACAGCGAAATTGGTTTTATTTGGGTAAAATTTAATTCTTTAAGTGGCAAAACCAGTTATTGATGTCAGATTTATTCTTTGTGTTGTAGTAACTAACCTGAAGGTCAAACTTTAGTTTGCAGTCACTCCCATTCTTCCTACAAAGTACAAATGATTCTGAAAAGTGGAAATTATGAGCTCAAATGGTCGGCCCACAGCCTAAACTGCCGACTTCTTCTGTCAACCGGTAAACTTTGATTAGCCGGATAAGTCAAAGCCTGATAGCTTGTATTTATCAGGGATGCCCCGATCAGGTATCGACTTTAGATATGGGCCAAAAAAAACAACAACATGGGAGTGGGCTGCTTTTTTGAAGGGATGCTGCCACCATCACCTCAGTGAGGCAACAGAAACCTGTTGTGACTGCGGGGGTCATTATACCACAGAGGTGATTTCCAACGTGTTGTTTGACCTGTAAACTATGTGTAACACCGTCTCATTGTGCTGCTTCAGGGTTGTTGGTGTTGCTGCAGTAATTGAGCGTTTGAGTGTGTTGCTTCCTTGTTCTCGATGTTTGCATATTATCTTACGTTGAGCTCTTACTGATGAACCATCAAGCTAGTCTCTGTGGAAAACCCGAGCAGCTTCTTCTGCTCCATAGTTAACGGCGTGGATAATGTCGACCAGTCGTTGCGTTCGTTAGTTTCAGATTAGAGCTCAGGTCTGAGAAATCAGAGTTTTTGTGTGGATGAAAACAATTTCTCATTTTCTCAGATACCTTAACCAAAGGCAGCATGGAATAACCACAAGCTGATTTATTGTCTGCTAGGAAAAATGGTTTTATCTTAGGCCTGTGTAGGAAAACAAGTTCAGAGATGTAATATTGTATGACTGTAGCAGTCTCATGAAGAGGATGGTTGTTGGGTTGTCCTTAATTTTATTGATTTCATGAATACTTGTTTTTTTCACCAATATCTTCACAAAGTTAGTAATACTCTGTGTTTCACAGTAGACTTCTTTATTTTGCAGCATCTAGATTCCAGATTATGTGAACTTTGTGGTCCTGGAACTGCACAGATTGCATCTCTCTACGCTGGTTTGGCCAATTATTTTGTCTGTTTAAAAACGAATGGCTAAAATTAAAAATAGGAAACTGGGATGACCAGCTCAACGGCTGCCAAGTGGCTCAGTGTCAATAGTAGATTTGTCACCTGTCATCACATTCACTTCCCAGAAAAGACAGAACTCAATGTTTGTTCTTGTTGTACAAAAATATATATTTTAGAGATATGTTGATTATATATATTGCATAAGTTTTTCTCTTGAAACCTTAAATTGAATAATTAAGTCTTCGTCCCTGAACAAACTGAATTGTAATTTTCTATCCTCTTTTTAAGTCAAAATATCTTTATTTTGGAGAGTAGATTGTTTGGATTTTATAAATGTAAAGAGTTGTTATATAAGCATCGCCAGATTTAATAGTAACACTTTTACTCCAAGAGAATGACTGATCCTTGCAATGTCCTGATTGAGACCCTGCCTTAATATAATTCACCCACCTTGAATGCTCCTCCATGCAAGTGTTCCTTGAATGAGTACCACTTCTTGGTGACCAAGGTCTCCTTACCAAAGCTGAGTTTTTTCTTGGCGCTCCAGTAATTTTGTCAATAATTTCACATGTGTGCCCAATGCCGGTGTAGAAAGGCTCTGTGTCAGCTACCAATCAGAAATCTGCACCAGGTCACCTGCTCTCCACTCCAATCAGTGTGTAGCTCCTCATTGAGTTTCAAACATGGCTGAAGTAGGAGCAGAAGCAAAGCCGACAAAATTAATATAAGTTAGCCGCCGTAGAAGATGTATGATAACTCAAACAGGGAGTGTGAGACGGTTTATGTTCGTATCGCTCAAGATGGAAAACCATGAACAAGCTAGTTGTGCAGCTGAAACACGGTCATCCAGTTGGTTGAAAGTGTTGAAAACACACATTTTGGGAATGCTAATGGTTATTAGCACATAAGGACAGTCAAGGGAAGAATTTGACCCCAGTCAGCGCTGGTGCTACAACATTTTGTTCTGTGTTGAAAAAAACGCTAGCCTCTGTAGCGCCATCAGCTAACAAAGATAACGACATCCCTGTCATCAGGCTGGCGATGGAACTGCCACCTGTAAGATGATAAGACTAAAATAGCATAGAAATAAGGCCTTCTTCCAATTATTTACCGTTTGAAACTATTCAACCCTAAATGAAAGTGCTCATTGACTGCAGTCTAAGACTCAACACACTAATTGTACAAAAATGTATTTACCGGTCTTCTCCACTCTTTAAAACTGCTGTCTGTATGTTTAACAACAAGCCACGGTCAGGTCACATCAGAAGTTAGGAAATCACTCTTTGGGTCTTAAATAAATGGGGCGAGTGGAAGAGAGAGAAACAGCGGGAAATCAGCACCATGGAGGGCAGAAAGTTAGAATCTGTTTGGTATGTTAGACGTTGACCAGCTTGATGAGATCAAGAAGACCGCCTACGGCTCCATTATGCAACTTGATTGCTTAATCTCTGCATGAGAAGACGTACCTCAGAGACATCCTGCTCCGGTTTCCGCTTAAGATGAGATTCATTTACTTTTCCTTGCTATCTTAATTTTACTTACCATTCTAGGCCAAAGTAACACTTTACCTCCTTGGAGATTCTGTACTAAAACAGTTTGTCTACTGTAAGGCCGCAAATCATGTAATGAGATGAAACTGTCCTGTTTCTCCACAGCAAGGATGGAAGGATGGTAAGCAGCCAGCCGAAGTACGAACTAATCCAGGAGGTGGGGCGTGGCAGTTACGGCGTGGTCTATGAGGCGGTGGTGAAGCGCACAGGGGCCCGGATGGCGGTGAAGAAGATCCGCTGCCACTCTCCAGAGAATGTGGAACTGGCCCTGAGGGAGTTTTGGGCACTCAGCAGCATTCAGAGCCAGCACCCCAACGTCATCCACCTGGAGGAGTGTATCCTGCAGCGGGATCAGCTGGCCCAGAGAATGAACCACGGCTCCAGCTCGCCGCTCTACCTGGAGGTGAGGATTCCCTAGACTAGAGTCATTCAGCAACCGGGCTTCCACAACAAGTCGAAACGTACCAGAATCTAATGGAAGTCCTCCTCTAGTAAACCTGCACTCGGTAACAGAAGAAATCTCAACTCAAATTTGAAGTTTTCTGACTAATCGCTGATAACTGAATTTTAAAAAGGTTCTGATGCCGATTTTTCTTATGACTGAAACTGGAGTGACTGCAAACATGTGTAGATGTCCTGCTGGGCTGGTCTGTCAGTCAGCCGTCTGTCAGCAAGGCAACAGGAGACAGCGGGTGAGATTTCAGAGCTTTAGGGATGCAAGATCACTTTCACATGTAGGTATCGTCTGATCCCCCATAATTGAGGGAATTGGGACTGATCAATAACATGCATAATAACAAAATACTAGTTAGGGAAATAAGAAGTACAGAGCAGGTGCTCTGCTGATAGCTGTGTACCGTCACAGACATAAATGTAAAACTGTTTAGTCTTATGCTCTACGCTCATATGACCAAGAATCTAGTCAGACTTGAATAACCAATTACTTTAGACTTGACATTTTACTTTTAAACGGAGTCATAACTTTAAAACGTGAAAGTTCACCTGGTGTGCAACACATCCCATTGGGTGTCCACACCCAGATCAGAACGATACAGAAACATTGGCCCGTGTCCATGTAGAAGACGATATATTGTGTTTTTATTTGCTGCATTAATACTAAACACGGTGATACTGCAAAGACCACATATGTGCTCTACATTGTGAAGATCTAACATTACCAGTTCTTCTGGAATCACATTAATATTAATATGTTATGAAAGACTTTTATTAACCACAGCTTGGTGATCCTGTTTACTTTAGCCTCATAAGTCTGAGCACTCCAATTGGAGATGGTAGCGTCTTCATACTTGTTTTTAAATCTTATTTAGAACATCATGCTAATCGAATTACCAGCCAGGGTGGCCGGTTTTTTGTTGTTATGGGCCTGCCTGTGATGGGTATGGCTGCTAGTTAATGTGTGTTTTAAAGCTGACTACTTTACTTTGCAGCCTAGTGGAAGCTGCAATATTAGATCCTGTAGCTGTGATGTGAAATTTCTGTCCTTTGGGGGGGCGGGGGGCTCTCTTTGTACTCAACCTGTCAGCAGCTTGTCATGTTGCGTTTGCTCCCCACTGCGTGACGGCGGCCTGATTACAGCCTTTGTCGTACCATTTAGTTTTCTGCTGTGTTAGCATTGGCTACTTTCCCAGCAGTCCTTTATTCCAGCCTTTGGCTGTAATGTCTTTCAGTAAGGCGACGATAAAGGGAAGAGTCCAATGGTTATTACGGCCGTGTGATGGCTATCATATATTCTCTTTGGTCTCTGGATGGCCTGGATGGATGGTTGCAGGAGCTTCCTGGTTCACACGCTCAGCACATTGGTTTTGCTGTTGACAACAGAGACCCACCATGTATTTATTCCCCAGGAGTAGGGCTGCGTATTTCTGTGATCCACCATCACATAGATGCATTTAGATTTCTTATGTTTCCAAAATGATTTGTTGTTTTTACTTCCTTCCTTATGGTTTGTTTCATTAGATCAGAGGTTTGCAACCTGAAGCTCCAAAGCTGTAAGCAGCTTTTTTGAATTTTTGACTTGTATTCACTCAATTTTTTTTCATTTTATGAAGAAATATTTTATTTTATTTTTATATTTCCTTGTAAGATTCTTAAAAAACTAATGCTTATTTTATTCTCTGAATTACAGCAGAAATAATCTGAAAATCTGATTTAAATTAGGTTAGTGATCACATGTGTCCTAAAGCCAATTTTATTTTTAAGTTTGTCAACAGCAGACCTACCAAAGACAGGAAAATAACTGTTAGATAAACCACTAGAGAATGAATTGCCATTAAATATTGTGGCTGCACAAAAACTTGTAAACATAATTATCATGAGTGACTAAATGAACAGTAAACAGGGAAGATGTTGAATCCAGGTGCGAGTGCAGGTGGGGGCTCCGCTGCGTTCAGGTGCCCTCATCATTAGTTCGTTGCCACCTAACAGATTGTCGTCCTGTTATTCTCCTATTGCAGCTGGTGGAGACTTCCCTGAAGGGCGAAATAACCTTTGACCCGTGCTGTGCCTACTACCTGTGGTTCGTCATGGACTTCTGTGACGGGGGAGACATGAATGCCTACCTGCTGTCTCGTAAGCCCAGCCGCAAGACCAACACCAGCTTCATGCTACAGCTGGGCAGCGCCTTGGCCTTCCTCCACCGGAACCAGATCATTCACCGCGACCTCAAGCCGGACAACATCCTCATCTCACAGGCGTGTACACCCACTGGCTCCTCCGAGCCCACCCTCAAAGTGGCGGACTTTGGCCTGAGCAAAGTCTGCTCCACCTCAGGGCACAATCCCGAGGAGCCGGCCAGCGTCAACAAATGCTTCCTGTCTACGGCTTGTGGAACGGACTTCTACATGGCCCCAGAGGTGTGGGAGGGCCACTACACGGCCAAGGCGGACATCTTTGCTCTAGGCGTGATCTTCTGGGCCATGGTGGAACGCATCACATTCGTGGATGTGGAGACTCAGAAGGAGCTGCTGGGGAGTTATGTCCAGCAGGGCTCCGACATCGTACCTCTAGGGGAGGCCTTGTTGGAGAACCCAAAGATGGAGCTGCTGATCCCTGCAAGGAAAAAAAGCATGAACACCCACATGAAGCAGCTGATCCGGGAGATGCTGTCGGCAAACCCCCAGGAGCGGCCCGACGCCTTTGAGCTGGAGCTGCGACTGGTCCGGATCGCCTGCCGAGAGCTGGACTGGGACACGTGATAGGTGTGTGCGTGTGTGTGTGCGTGCTGTGAACTCAAGCCATCGAGCACATGTACACATCTCTTCATTTGCTCTTTTCTTTTAAAGTGAGATGGGTTACAGCAAATAAATGACTAACTAGGGAAGTGTGAGAATATATGTATGGGTGGCATCTTGGTTTGAGCTCCAGTCAGTGTCCGAGCACATAGTCTCTTACTAGCTGTGTCTTTATATTGAAAGAGAGAGGTGCCACACACAGCTGCTGCTGCTGCTGCTGCTGCTGCTGCTGCTGCTGCTGCTGCTCAAAACTGCAGCTTCTTCTCAGGCCATTCGAAACACCACAGCCACTGCTTCCTCTCACACATCACTAAAACTCAATAATCAGAAGAGAACGTCCAAGACTTGCTTTACAAACTGTCTGCAAATACCATTATGGACCTGGTGCTGATTTCTACTAGATGCAATACGAGACTGTTTCCTGTGATTTCTACTGTGTCCATTCAGCCAAAGGACCCCCGCCCCCATGTTAACACCCAGCACACCTCTGTGATTGGGGTCTGCAGATTCTGCCTGGACTCATTTCAGCCTCGTCTTCACCACCTACATGAAGATTGGACTGGGGTTTGGCATCACATTCAGTTCTGCTTTGAACTCTCAGGTAATAATTACATGCAGCCTGGTGGTATTTGTAGACAAATGTCCGGAGTCGGTACGTCTGGGTTTTCCGTGGTGTTTGGAACAGGAAGGAAACCTAGTGTCTGTGCTTGGAACGTGACGTGTCCGACTTTATTTGTCTCTGCAGGCATCCAGGCACTAAGAGCTCATCTTTGGTGCGTGTCTTTCTTTCTCTCAAACCGCAAACTTGAAGATAAGTTGACTGACGCACCCAGAACCAGTTGACCAGAATGTATCATGCTCTAGAAAAATCCCTTTTCTTTACACTCAGCCTTAAACGCATCACGCAGCCTGTCAGTGACATAGCTTGTATCCTCTGTAGCCGTAACGTTGTGCTCACCAAAGCATTTTTTCATGGATTTCTTGAGACTGAACAGAAACTGTTAAGTTCTCCTTATATCTAGCTTTCACTGGTACCTTACGCCTTGTTTCCTCTGAGCAGTATGGCAAGATGATGCTGTTCCATTAAAGCAGAACAGAAAGGAAATTGATCCAAGATGAAACTCTCGACTTCCTCAGGTCCTTTTTTGCTGCATGGTTGTGAGGATAAATCTACACAGAACATGCCTAGAGCTGCATTATTCAGCTCAAAGACAAACACAGTTCTTTGTGACTTATATGTTTATATTAGAAACATTTACCAGGTCATTTGGGTTTAATTGCTGTCAGCGTTGAAGATGAGCATGGTTGTCTTTAGGAAGTGTAAACAGTTCCTGTGTGTCTGAACTCACTCAGAAACTTCCTAAAGCATTTTGTTTCATACCAAAACGAGACTGACGGCTCTAAAAGATAAAATGGCTGCTTTACTTCTTCAACTTTCCTATTGAACTAATCTCCAGGTCAGTCCGTTACAGAGCGCTGCTTCTTATTCCTGTACAAGTTGCATAAATTGTCAAAATTAAACCGTCTTACAGCAACTTCTGTATCCCAGAAGTTCTGATGTTGAGTTGATCAAGGGACAAAAAAAGAGATTTCTGAATACAGTTGAAAATGGTAGTTTTCAATGATTTAAGCTGCTGGTTCTGCTGGACTCGTGCTTTGGTGAGCATCATGTTACAGCCGGTATAAAGCCTCGATCCCCATGATCCACGCAGATAAAACAAGTGACTCTTAGTCCCAGTAATCCTCTTCCATTGTTTCATTCGAACCTGCTTGATAATGTGAAGCAGAAGCTGCCCCCCCCCCCATCTGACTGAGCCTGCTTGAGCCTGAATGTGTGAAACATGCAAGGATGCAGTGAGAGCACTTTTATTTATATGTCTGGACTACCTCCAGGACTGGACTGGCTGATAACAGCGTTAACGGCTCTCCTCCGAGGGAGAACATGTCTGCATGAGCCAGATCTTTTTTTTGTTTTTGTTTGGACAGACTAAGCTGTCGTTAAACTTGATTTGATCTCGTCTTACTGTCACTACACGCCATCTTCTTCCGCTCTACATTTTACAACAATCCATTTCGTCATCCTTGTCACCGGCTAATCCAACGCCTATTAAGTTGTTGCAGAGCCGGGCAGAGGATTCTGTTGAAGATCTTTTTGGGGTTTTTTGTTCTTCCATTCAAATTAAATGTAAAACTTTAACATATTTCTACCAAAAAGGTCAACAAATGTTAGTTCCTCTGTTGTAGAAAATTTGAATTCCCTCTGCTTATCTCCCAAGTTAGCATCACCTGGTTCTTCGGACAATGTAGACTGTGTCACCCACCATCCTCTACGCTCCACATAGCAGAGGATGATGATTATTTTTCTTGCCTCTACCCTTCTAGAGATGTTTGAAGGGGAAGAAGACGTCCGGCTTCCTGTCAGGTTGGTTATAAGCCAGATCCCTCCTTTTTTCTGATTTGCTGTATTGAGGTTTTTTGCACATTTGTGAATACTGTATAGAATCAACGGGACGGATGAGGCTGTATATATATATATATATCTGAGGTGAAGCGCTCTGTTTTTAAGAGCCTGATTGATTGTTCCCAGGGCTTCCTTTTGCTTTTGTTTCTACTCCCATCGGTTTCCTGATGTGAGGAATCACAAGATGGCGATTGGTGTCTCCGTCATTGGTCTGTTGTTGGTTTTGTGTAAGAAACAACAAATGTCCAACAAGTATTCGTTCCTGTGTATGATCGGGGTGTTGTGGAAATGAAACATTTTGTTTATTTTGTAAACTACATGACCCTACAGGACAGAGCGCCGACCCAGGATCCTCATAAACCAGTACGGTCCCCTTCCTGCTGGACATTGTAGTCACTGATCATTACGGTGTTCAGATTTCACAGTTTTAAGTTTGAATAAAATCAACCTGTTACTGTGGACCCTCTTACAGATGTGTGAACTATGTTCTGTACTGCTACCTAAGTCATCTTGTGTCTAGCTACACAAATTAAAAAGTGCAAGTTTTCTCTTGTATGTCACTAAATAAAACGCTTTCTAACTAAGTTACAGATCTGCATGAAAAAAATTTAGAGACCAAATTTCTTTACATTCGGGAGCAGATCTGTACAAACACAAGCTAAGTTACTCCAAAGATGTTTAATGGCTTAATAGACTCTAAATTAAACATTGTTTTACTGTAACTCTCCAGCAGAGGCAGTCAACATTTGAATTTTACACAATAGCTCTTAAGAAAGTGGCCAAAAATTATTGACCAACTAATATAATACATTAAGATATGACAAATGTCAGTTTTAGGATTTTTGTTGTTTTTTCCAGGAATGATTAATCAGAAAAAAGTAAAACTTAAAAACTACTAGTAATACATTTGATCTGTTTTTGTTTATTGGTGAATGTTTCTGACATCAAACATCTTTTATATATTTTTCTTACCCTAATATTGAAGTAAAGTGGTTATTAAAAAAATGATAAACCATGTCTTTGTAGATATTTCTAAAGATTTAAGTTGACAACTTTTCAAAAGGTTGTGTAACATTTGCAGCTTGAAACTATTACTTAGGAAAACGGTGAAGGTGTCTGATCAGCGAGTTTAAACAGAGCTGTCGATATCAAACAGCTCTGCAGTTAAACAGGATAACCTCGTTATCTCTAAAGTGTCATCATTGTCTTATTAACATTTCAACAGTTGTATGTTTTCCTAAAGCATTTTCTAATCCAGGATGTTCCATGTCAGAATAGAGCCCAGAAGTTTGCCTACATTCAATAAAAAAACACATCCAACCTTAGTGTGGAAAATAAGTTAAATGAGGCCCAACCTCCCTTGTTTTCTGTTCAGATAGTTATCTAAATTATTTCTATTTACTAACGTCTACAGCAGTAACATCTGTAATAATTATGGTCTTCAGAACCTAGTTTCTGATTCCAACTGAAAACAGGAGAAAATATGAATCAGTATAAAAAATGTTATATACATATATATGTATGTGTGTGAGTGTGGAAGGGATTGGAATATATATCCAATCTCATTGTACAATGTGTATAATGACAATAAAAGGTATTAGATATATAAAAAACATACTGAATGCTCCAGCTCGTCAGGGGATTGAGAACCTCTGTGTTCAGAGGCGCTCCAGCCAGGAAGGAGCTCTAGTGACCCCCAGTGAACAACCTAAAAAAGCGAAACCCCTCAACCATGACACAGCTCCCTGTTGCTTCCCTACTCCAGCGGTTAAGGCTTGTAAATCTTAACCCTGCTTTAGGAAAATTTATTGAACTATTGACCAAGCAACTTGCAGGACAAACCAAAAAGTTAGAGGATTTGAAAGAGACTAAAGACACGACCCAGGAGATGGTTGCACTTCATAAGTCATATGAGAGGAGATAGAAATATACTCCTTGGCGTCTTTGACAAAGAAAATCGAAGCAGAAGATGAAAAACTGAAACGTACAACAAAAGAAAACCACAAGCTTTCACTATCGGCTCAAACAGTTTCAAGAGCAACTAATCAATGCGCCTTTGACGGAATATCGCTACTGGTCTGTAATGCAAAAGGAAAAGATGCTCGAACAACTTAAAAATGATTTGGAAAAAGTAAAACACTTGAACCTCAAGCTAGGATGGAACGTGAATACACTGAGGGTGAAGATCAGATCGCAGAGTTTTACCAGACCAGAGACAAGAGCCTTAAAGTCATCGAGCATTTGTAAAGAAATGTAAAACTTGGGACCAGATCAAAGTTTATATTGCAGAATAAAGATACAAGGGATGCAGACAGGTTGGCAAAGGCTTAAATTTACTGGTGCATAGCCTAAAATCTCTCAAGAACTACTTTGAGTCCTTCCAACCAAGGATCGAGGAGCATCTAGGGAATCCATATTCTTTAGCTGCTAAGGATTATTATCTAAAAATCCTCCAGCAAAAGATCAGAGTTCAGGTTCTGTTATAGAAGTGGAACGAATTGTTAAAGAATCAGTTTTATTTAAAGGGAAACGTCACCCCAAGACTCCAGACAACGGAAACAAGAAGAGTCCAGGCAGAAAGATATACGATAAGATAAGTTACGATAGACTTTATTGATCCCGAAGGAAATTGTTTTGCCAGGGTTACAGAGTATCAAATAACAATTAACACGACACGATACATCCTGCATCCTAAACTGAGAGTAGCAGCGCGGCTGAAGAAACGGCATCTGACGAAGACTTGACAGAAGCAGACTTGTGTACTATGAACGATCCATACTCTTAAGTCATTTCAAAACTGAGAGAGACACTTATGATTCCACAGAAGGGCCAACACACAATACTATGCTCAGAAAAACTGAATATCAGGGGAAGCCAGGTAGAAGTGCTGCCTCACTGGCTAGAGATTTAATTAGCATCCGCTGCTTAGTGACAGAGAAACACAGCTGGATTAAAGAGGAATTACCTTAACGTGACACAAGGTTCTTTGAAAAGTTAATGCATAGTTATAGACATCTTACATCTACAGCCACGTGGTCCAGGGATCCAAACCCACTCGCAACTTTTTTGTGGCGTTTGAGTGTTATAACTGTGCTGGTGTGGGCTTCCTCCAGGTGCTCTGGCTTACCCACATAGTCTGGTAACATCCTGGACAGAATAGGTTTACTGTTTTTTCTGTAAATTGTCTCTAGTAGGGTCTGTTTGGTCATTCTAAATGTTTGGCTTCTGTCCGGCTTGCGCCTAGAAAGGAAAAAGCTTCTTAAACTTCAGATTTTGATGATGGTGTGAGATGTTCCTCATGCATCAACTTAAGTTGTCCAGTTTAAAAGTAGGAAATGTGTTATGTCAGGTTTCATTAGGTTGCCCTAAGCACTTCATTAATATGAATTACTCTCAGTGCACATGGAAATCCATTAATCCACAGACATTGCTTAAATAAAGGTAAGTAACCATCTTTTTATATCCACTACTTCATATAATAATTAGTTTAAAGTGTGTTGTGTACATTTAATTCCTATGGAGGCTCTGGTAGCACCAAAATAAGGTGGTCGATGGATGTATTACATATTACCGTCTAGTTGTTTTACAGCCAATCTCACTGTCTTGTTACAACAGATATGAATAAAAATGAAGCAAAAAAACACTATATACTTTTTATTTGAGAAGAGAGAAAATCCAGAAAAACCTTTGATAATCCGCATTAAGAGATGGTTCAAGACATGCCGTACATCACAGAAATCAAATACTTATCTGAAGCTCGTTTTATGATGCATTATGTGAGCCATTTAGTTTTAGTCACTGAACATCTGGGGAAATATTTAGAGCAATTCAAGAATATACTTAAAAATATTTTGTAAATTGACAGCACTTTGAAAATAGTAATCTTATTACACGTGGAAGGCGTTATAAGCGGTGTGATAACCTTTTTTTCTTTAAACCTGGGTAAGTGCTGAGTTTGAGCAAACCACCCACTCATCATAATGTACCTGGACCACAAAGGAGGAGCAGTAGGATAGACATTTATTTTGTTAATGTTTTACAGAATGGCTGCACAGCAACAAGGAAATGTTGCAGCATCACGTTTTTAGCTCAAAAACAAACAAACAAATGCAATAAAATAGAATATATGATTTGCAAACTTTAATTAACCTCTTCACTTCCAGTTATTTGATAAAGACATTTTTAGAAGGACTGGCGACCTGTCCAGGGTGTCCCCCTGCCTCTCGCATATTGTAGGCTGGAGATAGCCGCCAGCAGACCCACCCGACCCCAATAGGGACAAGGGTGTATAGAAAATGGATGGATGTATTTTTACACCCATTTTCTCCCACTAAGTTGTTTAAATGTATGTATATTTAACTGACTTAGTTCCCTAGTGATCTTTGTTGTAAAGAGGAAATCCAAACAGTTTCAGGGAATTATGTGCTTTCAGTGGATCTTGTCTCTTTTGGCCTATTTTTACAGTGTGAACCCTGATGAAACCACGCAGACATTAATTAAACGGTTATCTTGAGCTATGTAAGTTAAAAAGCAAAATATCTTTATGGTAATTGATGTCTGGGCTTTGACTAGGACTCCAGATCCTCTTATGTCTTTGTCACTTTAACTGAAGGTTTCAGGCTTTGCTCTTGTTGAACAAATAAAATGTTCTTCAAAGCCACAGTTTTCTTGTAGATGGAAACACATTATTGTCCAGGATATTTGATTTCAAAAGAATTTGCTTTTAAACACATCAAGAAGACATTATTGAGGTCCACTCTTTTTAGCTCCACCTGCATGTTTTGCTTTCTCCCCTTCTCACTTGGTGGTAAGTCTGGTTTCTATATGTGCTTGTCTACGTGTATCACACCTTTCTCTATGTTTGTATATGTGAACGGAACATGTGGAAACATGTGATACTCATGTCTATCATAAACAAAATACTTGATCACATGTGGAGAACGTGACCCACATGTGGAAAATGGTCACCAAATGTGAATTTCATGGCAAAATGTGAAACCCATGTAAAAAATAGGTTTCACATGTTTGGTTTTTCCATGTTCTGAATCAACATGTATGCAGTTGTTCTCAGGTGACCCAAATCGGTTCACACGTGGAGCGCAGTTTGTGAAGTTTGTGACATTTTTCTGTAATGCAACAATAAACAAATCATTGAAATTTAGTCACCAAATATTTGAAAATTTATTTTTTCATTCTTTAAGCTTTTTATTTCAAAGTTGCAGCTACATTCCTGCATTTCTTCAACTATGTTACATTACATTGGTTGGTAACAGAGTTGGATGGTAGAATTGACGATTTTAAACAATTTTTGTGAGAAACTCCACCTGCAAGTAAATAGGCTAAAACACTGCTGGGCCAATACAATCATGGTTTAAAATGTTTACAAGTAAATTTGCCTTTAATTAAACATCAGTAATGCTTTTTCTTACAATATTAGTGTTACGGTTAGAGACTTGTTCTGTTTTTGTTCCAAGTTCACTTTTGCTGGTACAGTTGTAGTTTCCTGCCAGCTGGTGCTGCTGTGGGAGCCCACCAGAGTCATTTCCTATTGACCTTCCTCTACTTCCTTTTATGTGTTGATGCTGGCCTCAGCATTAGAGCTAGGTTTTTAATTGGCATCCTTTGTTTGGTTTTTTTCGATTACAAGAACTTTAAGTTGTGTTCTTGGCTTTTAAGGTTTGAATTTTAGAAAACCAATTTACATCTGGCTTAAATGTGGTTTTTCCCCTAGATGAGCCTGGTCGTAAATCTTAGGTTAACACTATAAACTTTGAAAAAAAAATACTCCAGGTGATAGTTTAGTTGTTCCTTATAGGTTATAGCTGTTTGAGGTAATTCCACAAAATTACAGGAAAAGAACCGTTCGGTGACACAGTTAGCAAAAGATCTTTTACCAAAAATAAATAAATGAAATAAGAAAAGATGAATTCTATATTTGGAGGAATTTGGTATGTGACTATTTAGCCAGTTTAAAATGAATGAAAATGACAAAATGACAAATAAAATAAACTTTTACATCATATTTCCATCATAATCATGCTACATTTCTGGACCACAGCTAGCTCCACTGCTACACACAGTTCTACATTATCATCTTTATTTAAATTGTAGTTCATTTTATTTTATTAAAATACAGTTACTTAAAAGTTTTTTTGTTTGTTTTTTTGGACAGAGCAGAGAAGCTAAAACATTTCATCCAAAATCAGGTGGGTTACATCCTGCGTCTTGGAAACATTCAAAATGGCACATCAGATGAAAGAGTGTAAGGCAGGGATCTCAATCACAATCATTTAGCACTAAAATCTTTGTTTTTTATTAGGAGTAGCCACTGTACATGGGGACGTTTAGCACATTTTCACCCTCAACAAACTAAAACACTGGCGCTCATCTATTTTAAGCTAAAACCTTTTTATTTACTTTTTGTTTTGCTTAACTAAAATAACTAAATATAAAAACAAAGGATTTGATTGCATTGAATCGATTACAAATTGATTATAAAAGTAATTTTGGGTAATAAATCAGTTTAAAATGTAATATTTTGGCCCTAGTTAAAGTAAAATGTAAGCTATAGAGAAACTTGCTTTTATCCCCTCATATAAACAAAACCAATCCCTGAAAAAACAAATGTATGACAGGTGATTAGTGCCACATTTAAAGATACAGTTTGGATGGACACCCAGTTTATTGTTTCTTGACAATTTAGAACATTTTAATCATTGATTGGTTTTGCTTTGCCTAGTCTTAAAACTAGACAGGGTGTCTGCCTCACAAACTAAAGCTGGAAGCTGGTTCCACAGGAGAGGAGCCTGATAACTGAAAGATCTGCCTCCCATTGTGCTTTTAGAGATTCTAGGAACCACCAGTAAACCTGCAGTCTGAGAGCGAAGTGCTCTGTTTGGGACATAAGGAGTAATCAGATCTCTGATATACGATGGAGCTTTATTAGTGAGGGCTTTATATGTCAAAAGAA
>JAVLVB010000185.1:742825-756940 GCA_032876305.1 Orestias chungarensis
TCCACGTTCTGAATCAATCGAATACTTTCGACTGTGATCTTCCTGTTAATAAAGAGTTACAGTAGTCCAGCCTTGAAATAACAAATGCAGGGACTAGTTTATCAGCATCAGCCCTGGAGAGAATATTTCTAATTTTTTCGAGATTCCTAAATTGAAAGAAAGAGATAAGATTAATTAGGGATTTAAATAACAGTGGTTAAAGATTAAATATGAATGTATCCTAAGCTACATTAGATCCGTCAGAGATTCGTCCACAGAATCTGACGGTGCTCCTCCTCCTTCTTTTTGCGCCTTTAATCGACCATCATAGCATGATTCTGTTTCCGGTTGGCCTTGATCCTTCCTGCTTCTCCATTACAGACACAGGCGCAGCCTTTTGTCCTCTGCCTGTCTGACAGGCTACTGCAGCTGGATGGGGATCCAGGCAGAGGTGAAGAGGTTGCTGACAGTTTTGAGGAGAGAAACGGTGGAGCTGCTGTTCTAACAAGCATATCTATGTAAACGTCGTGGTGATGGAGAGGAACGACAGCAGATGCTGTGAGCCCTGAGGCGGCCTCCGTTCTCTCGCAGCATCAGCACCGCGGACAGCGACAAGATGACTCGGATCCGCAGGAAGGCGATCATCGCGCTGTTCCTCTTCACCCTCTTCATCTTCGGGACCATGATGGGACTCAGGACGCTGAAACCCAGCGACGGCTTCTCGGACCTGGCGCCCGGGATGGAGCTCCGAGGGGAGAGGTCCGAGGGGAAAGACGCGCAGGCGACGTCGGACCAGACCCGCGCCGGCCGCGGCGACACCAAGGTGGTTTTCAGCCAATCCGACCGGGATTCCAGCATCTTCTACGACGTGCACATCTTCTACTACCTGTGGTACGGCTCCCCAAGCGTGGACAACCAGTACATCCACTGGGATCACCCGCTGGTTCCGCACTGGGACCCAAAGATCGCAGCCAGCCACGCGCAGGGAAGACACGCACCTCCGGAGGACATTGCTTCCAGTTTCTACCCTGAGCTGGGGCCCTACAGCTCCAGGGACCCGAAGATCCTGGAGTCCCACATGGCCCAGATCGAAGCGGCTGCATCAGGTAAACACTGTTGGACTTGTTCTTCTTGATAAGTCATAACTGGCTGACCTACATCCGGACCTGTGCAGGGTGAAGCCTCCTGTTGTCCAGATGAGATGTGAGCCAGATCAATTATATAAGGAGAGTAGCTTAATGTAATCTCCATGGATTATTTTGGTACATCAGAAGTCTTTTCTTACATAAATTGCTTTGAGTATTCCAATAAACAGCATGATCCAATAAAGAGAGCTGACTCTCATCTGAGCCAACAGATAATATTTCAAGGTTCTGCCGCCACTTATGGACCTAGCAGGGCTGAAACATGTATCAATCGATGTTGTACAATTTCCAGACTTGTCAGTGTTTTTACCACATTTAGTCAAAAATTAAAATTCCCTTTAAATTTATAGTCGATATTTCAACATCTGGATGTATGTTTGGATGCATTTTTGGATCTGATCAAGAATAAAGTGTTAGGAAATAATGCCCATTCATAAATACAAAACACTTAAATCAAGCTTCGCACTCTTCCAGCCTGTACAGGTTAAGGAATAGCTCCCTATGTTGAAACACCCTGAACTATAGTTTCATTTTAAAAAATTTAAGATGGTAAAATGGTCAAATCAGACACAAATGTATTTTTTTTAAGTACTTAAAAACTGTTTAAAGGAAACTATAATTAAAGGATTCTAAGGTTTCTTAAAATGATAGATGTCAGACTGGACTATTTTGCTTATACTCATCCTTATCTGAGATCGGGACACTAAAGCAACATGGTCCACTATGGAAAACCTGATGTTGCTTTACCCAGGAACACATTTTTGGAGTTATAGTTTTCCCTCCCACGATTTTTATTCTTCAGGCATGTCCTGTCAGGGAGGCGCCCAGGACACATGACCAGAGGTTTTTCTCTAAGTTTGAGTCCTACAAAATAAGCTAATTTCTGTCTCTTATATCCTTTTTTGTTTCAGCCACGATCCATGTGTCATGAAAATGGAGAAGTGGAAGGCAGACAGACCTTGCTTATCTCTTTATCACACTCCATTCAACCATAACTCATGAACAAAGGCAAAATCCATGAATCATGAACATAATAGGCACACAAAAGTGTCCAGGCAGCAAAGGAAACTAAATGGACTTTGTGCACAAAATGTTGACAAAGCTCAGTAAAAGCCCCTAGTACTGCCTACTACTGCCTCTACCACTAAGCACTTGTTGGTGTGGTCCAAATCCGTCTTTACATTAAAACACGTGTAGACTACAGAGCCATACTCCCCTGGTCCTCTGAGCAGATCCTTGAGGATGACATCTACGGTCCCATTTATAAAATGGGACAACTCTGATCCACAAGCACTGGATACACTTGTTTTGGAGCAACATTGTTGGACGTTGGGCAAATAAAGCCAAACTACATCATGATTCCATCAGAAACCTTATTTTTATTCCATATAAAACTTTAATCATCGATGACTTTAGCATGAGCAGTCAAAACCACACTGTGATACAATCTTCTATTATATTATATTTCTTCCTCATTAAGTAGCATTTTTTAGCCCCCCCTCCCTTTTTTTTGCCGTGTTTGCCATTGCTAATTATAAAAATAACATTGATCAACTTTTAAAAATTCCCTGACACTCATGAGGTACTTTGCATGTACCATTAAAGATTGAAGTTGAAGAGGAGATTAAACCTTGTTTGCTATAATATAAAGCTGTGCTTTATAAAGAGAAAATGCTTGCTAGTGTGAGCATGGTTTCATAAGTAAGCATTTATGTGCGACATACTCCGTTTTCAGCAGGGCATCTGTACACTTTTATTGGATCCCATGGAATGTTTCACAAATGAGACCCGTGTTTCATTGTTCTAGGGCCAGATCTCTGGACGACCATTTACCAGAGAGGCTGGTTTGATCTTTTGATATTTTCGTAACACTCTTAATCCCTTTTTTAGTGACCACTGTTGTTCTACTCCACACTATTTTCCTTTCGTAGGTTCTTTTGTTGAACAATTTTCTAGAACATTGAGACCAACCAAAGTTCCTTCTACTTTTCCTCTCCAACTTTCTCCTACTCTCAGCTTTTATTTCTCCAACCACAGAAGCTGCAGTCCTTCTGGCCACCCAGTACCTCTCAGCAGTTTCAGCGCTTTCTTTAACAGCCTGAATGCTTCCATTTACTCTGATGTTCACCAGTGGGTCCTCTGGTTACCAGAGAAATACACATCCACAAATGGTGCATGGGATAATTTGTTAACAGTTCTAAACTCTCTTTACTCAAGTTTTCGTGATGCTTATGACAGTGTCACAAATATCAGTCACTGGCTTTGGCTTTCCAAACAGTCCTTTACAATATGAATATTACACACATGGATATTGTTATGATGATATGTTCACAATATATAAAGGATCCAAGCATAGAAAATCACTCGAGATGAACGGAGGAGCTGCATTGATAATAAAATGGAGATGTACAAAACCTCAGAGGAATACAGGGCATGGAGTACCACATGAATCACTAAAAACACTGAGTTCTTTTAAATCACAGCTAAGGTTGCCTTTGCTTTAATAACAATATATCATAGCTTTGACATGCTAATGTTTATAGTTATAATTTGACTTGAGGTGTATTTATTCTAGTGTTACTAAAGAGTAATCAGACTTTTATTGTATTTGTCTGAGACGGTTGCTGAGTTCTGTCATATTTAATACAGACTTTGTGCTCCTCTGCAGTTTTGACAATGCTCCTATTGTCTGTAGGAGTTCTGGTGTTGTCCTGGTTTCCACCCGGGGTGGCAGACGATCATGGGGAACCCACTGAGGATCTGGTACCTGCTGTCATGGACGCTGCCCAAAAACACAGCATCAAGGTAACTGGTGAGACAACGGGTATGTTTTTTACTTTATGACTATTTGATAAATTAATGATTGAAGCTTTGTGATCAAACGGTTGTTTCCATACTTCTCTGCAGTGATTGACTAACTTCCCTGAGGGGGTTAATTGTTCACATCAAAGTCTAAACATTTCAGAGTTATCGTTTGAATTGAGTCATTTGATATGTGACATCTTGGCAGATCCACAGAAGGACTTTCCATTCTCCTCAGTGATAATATTTAGACTCAGATTAGATGGAGAGCATAAGAAAGTCAGTTTTCAGATGCCACAGATTCACTGAAGACAGTTTACTTCCCACAGCATGATACGTCCACCACTGTGTAATATGTTTTTTTACATGTAGTGTTTCTACCAGACAGATACCAAAGTATCTAATGTTGGTCACTTTCTTCCATGTTTGCTGTGTTTACATGTCTTGCAGCAAGTCGTTAGATAGGGGTTTGAATATAAAACTGAAACGACTGTCATTTTAGTGTGTGATAGGTTCCATGGGTAAATTGGAACAGCCCCGTGGCCTATTTTTTATTGACTGCAAATTTCACCAGCAAAGTGTGAAGGTCCAATTAGCAGGGTAAGAGCACAGTTTTGCTCAAAATATTCCAATGCACGCATAATTATGGGTGATATCCCAGAGTTCAAAAGAGGCTAGTGCATCTATGACCAAGATAGCAAGTCTTTGTGATCTATCAAGAGCCAAGCAGGGGAACGTTATGTGCCACGCATGACTTTGGTGTATTGCTCTTACTCTTAGTCTTAGTGTATTGCCCACAGAAACCGTGGAAACCGTGGTTCCAGCTCTTTGACCAGCTCCTCCCATCTAGTTGTTATTCCTCAGATTCCTCACCTTTCTTGAGATCTTGCATGGAGCCCTAGTCCGATGTTTAGCTAGTTTACCTAGTTTAGCTTCTTCCATTTTGAAATAATTGCGCCAACAGTTTATCTTCCCCTGGAGCCATTTCCAGCCTCCAACTTTTTTCTCTGGAGTCTTTGGACAGTTCTTTGGTCTTGGACATGCTAGTAACCTTAGTGATTGTGTGGGGTGGATAGGTGTCTTTATGCAGCTAGGGACCTCAAACGGGTGCTCGGGTGCTTCTAATTTAGAACAATAAGTGGAGTGACAGTGAACTTTTTAGAGGCAGACTAACTGGTCTTTGGGAGCCAGAATTATTTTCCTGATTCCTGGTTATTTTTTTCCGATTTTTCAAATACTTATATGCAGCAGTAACATACAAATAAGTTATAAAAGAAAAAAAAGAAAGAAAAAAAAAAAATATATATATATATATATATATATATATATATATATATATATATATATATATATATATATATATATATATATGTATATATATATATATATATATATATATATAGCTCGTTCCCCTAACGTATATGTAAATTCTGTTAAAATGTCTTCATCCTGAAAGGATAAAACATTAGATGAAAATGATTCAAATAATATAAAATAAATAAGCATTGTGCTTTTTTTTGGGAGGGGGGCAGTGGTATATCCCTTAGGACTAAATGTACTATATATGACTCTATATAAATATATATATATATATATATATATATATATATGTGTGTATATATATATATATGATCACTTGTCACAAGTTGTGACAAGTGATCATAAAGTGACTTCACGGCTACAAGATTCTACGCTATTGTTCAGGTTAGCCTAAGCTAAAACTCTGTCATTGTTTATTCAACCAAACAGGAGCAGCTTGAACAGCAGGAACAGGCTTGCACATCGGCTATTGGGTTGCTATGGAAACTTTTTATGAAGACCTTGTCTGGGAGGATGGAGGGGGCTATGAATGCAGCTCAGCAGCTCTGTAGGCGCTTTGTATCTGAAGCAAACAGGCTGGGGTAACTACAGTTATTTCAGCATGAAGGCATCTATCCTACTTGGTTAGAGTATGCTGCCTGCGAGTAAATTGCATTCACTGCTCCTGGACCATCATCAGAGACACCATACAATAGCTTACGGCGTGTCATTGCATTTACAGCAAGCCCTCACCCTGGGGGTCTCTAAATCAAGGCCTCAAGGTCTGGAGTACTGCCAGTTTTAGACGTGTGTCTGGCTCAAATAATCATTCAAATAAGCAGGTCATTAACACAACTCTGATTCTGAGCTGGTTATTCAGCCAATTTATTCACATGTCTTGGACCAATTCAATTTAATTTGGAAATACATTATTAAGATAAGAAAAGAAATTCTTAATTATCCCAATGGGAACCTAAATGTTGACATAACTTATAAGATCAAAGTTTGTAGGGATGATCTTCTGGAGCAGTCTGAGAGAGAAGAGCTCTGTTAAGAACATATGGAACAACCAGATCCCTAAAGTATGGACAATGGTTTTTTTTTTTATTAAAGGCTTAATATGTAAGGAGGAGAATTGCAAAATTTAAATATGATTTTTAATTTTAATTTTCATCAAAACTCTTGCTTCAGTGTTTTGGATCAGCTTGAGTCCGTTAACCACCTTTTGTTAACTTCCTACTTGTGAATTATGTCAATAGTTCAGCCTTAAAGTAACAAATGCCGCGACATTTTTTTCAGTGTCACTCTTGGACATTTATATTTATATTTATGCATTTAGCAGACGCTTTTATCCAAAGCGACGTACAAAAAGAGGGTTTAACATTGAACTACGACGCAATTTACTCAGTTACCTGCAATATGCTAGAAGAGGATTTAGCATTAATGATGTGTGTCGCATGTTGAGTTAGATATGGGCTAATCTTCCTGATGTTGAATAGAGAGAAGCGACACGATTGAGCGACAGAGGCAACCGGATCCGCAAAGGTCAGCTGGTCATCGATCATGACGCCCAGGTTTCTTACAACCTTAGTGGTGCCACAGATAGGGAGTCTAACCTGATGCTGATGTTGTGGTAAATAGTTTCCTTGGCTGGGATGACAGGCAGTTCAGTTTTGGAGAGGTTCAGTTGGAGGTGGTGATCTTTCATCTATGCAGATATGTCAGAAAGATAGGTTGAAATTCGCGTTGGTACTCAGAGGTCGTCTGGAGGAAAGTTCAGATAGAGTTATGTATCATCTGCATAGCAGTGATAGGCGAAACCATGCGAATGCATGATTGGGCCCAGCGAAGTAGTGTACATGGCAAAGAGGAGGGGCCCCAACACTGAGCCTTGGGGCACCCCTGTGGTGATGTGGTGTTGCGTCGATATTTGGCCTTGCCATGCCACCTTGAAGGATCATCCGATGAGATAGGATTTAAACCAGGAGTGTGCACTGCCTTCAATGCCCATGTCTGCCAGCTTGGTAAGTAGGATGCTGTGGTTTAAAGTATCAAACGCAGCTGAGAAGTCCAGTAGAATGAGAAATGATGATTGGCCTGTCGCTTTGGTGTTTTGGAAGGACTCTGTTACTGACAGGAGTGCCGTTTCCCTGGAGTGACCGCTTGAAGCCTGATTGGTTAGAATCAAGGAGGTCATGTTGGGAGAGAAATTTCGTCACCTGCTTTGAGACAGCTCTTTCTGTGATTTTAGACAGGAAAGGGAGGAGGGAGACTTGTCATTAGTTCTTCTCTTGGGTGGGGGCTAACGTTTCCGTTTGTGAAAATAGAACCGCCTACAGGTGCCAGAAATAACAGAGATAGGATGATGACACATTGCAAATAGAGAAGATAGGACCCTGTTCCGTGGCCCCGTTCGGTGGACACGCTTCGGTAGACACGCACGTCTTCACACGAGAAAGGCCGAAAACAAAGGCTTACACTTCACTGACGCTTCAGTGTATTCCCCTATTTTGTCATGCACAAGCACATCCAGCAGTTCTGTGTGATTGATTGATCCGGCTAAGACCACCCCTTGGGAGGCAGATAGAAACCAAGGCCTGAGGGGAGTGGTCACAAAGAATCCTTGATTGACCTATCTCTCACTTCCTGAATGGCTTTCAGGTGAGAGTTTCAGTCAGGGTTGTAGGAAAAGTCACAACAGGAGATCCACAGGTACAATTTTGTTGGTAAATAAGCACAGAATTAAATAAGCAGGCACTTACTCTTCTTAGTCAGTAGTCCCTCCGAGATATTCAGAGAGGTAAAAGGTATTTACGTGAGAAACCCACCCCCTGGGAGCCAGATAGAAACAAAGGCCTGAGGGGAGTGGTCAGAAACACTTCCCTAGACAATGGATCCTTGATTGGTTTCATTCAGTCAGATTCCAGGTTTACTGTTTCCCATAAACAGTTATGGCAAACTTATGGGAATCTTTCTGGCTTTCTTTTAACAATCATTTTTATTTTATTCGTGTCTCTTTTATACAGTTGTATACAAAGCCTTCAACTTTAGTATTTCAGTCAACGTATTGATACCCATGGTCAAATCTTAAAAGTAAAACATTTTTCTCAACTTAAAGTACAAAATATATTTTCTAATATCAGAGAAAACTTTTGCTGTTTTCTGTTTGCTTTTTGAAATGTTTAAGTCTCTGAAACCCCCTGTTAATGTGACATGAAGTATTCATTATTTATTGCTTAAGAAATGTTAAAGACAGGAAGAATGAACTCAGGTCCACAGATCAGAGTGTCATGTATGTTTGAGTTGATGGTCCCTTCCTGACAGTTTGTGATAGTGATCTGTTGAGCCACAGGAAATGCTGGTCCATCTAATAGTGACCTACAAAAGACCCTGTGTTGGAGTTTATGCCTTTGATTTTACAGAAAAAACACAAAATTACTTTAGATTGAATTGCTGGAGAGTTTGTTTCTTTGTGCTTAAACTGTAAACCACCTTTTACAATAAATGTGAAATTCTGTGTTTTAGATACATTCAGGTGTCTCTTTTTCACTCTGCTGAGATCTTCAAAAGCATTCAAGGATTGTAAGAGTTAAATCCGGCAGCAGGCATTGTCAACTTTATTACAGTCTACTTATAGCTAATTTTAAACTGCCTTAATGACAAAAAACACAAAACAACAGAAAGCTCATTTATATGCTAGATACAACGTTTTCATTCCTTCTTGTTTCCCAGGTTCTTTAATTTTTTCTTGGTGCTTTTACTGACAGACAATCCATATATCTCTGTGCACAGGTGGCCTTTCACATTCAGCCATACAAGGGACGGACGGACCAGACCATGCATGACAACATCAAATATATTATAGACAAGTAAGCTCATGCTTTCGGGTGTTTACTGGACATGTAATAGGGGCTTATTTATGTTTTACAAAGGTCCTGGAGACATAGTGCTGACAGAGCAAAAGCTATATAATAAAGTAGCCTATACTAAAGAACTGACTATACGCTTTAAGCAAGATTGTAAAGTGGATTCAGATTCAACCTTTTGAAAGTGTGGCATTTAAAACCGCATTTATTCAGCTCAGTTTTACTGAAAATACTGACAATATTTTAAGAAAATGCTCAAAAAGACTTTCTTTTAGAAAAACTGATCAGTGAGCAACATTTAGAGCTTTGATATAAAGCGTTTATTAAGAAGGTTTTATGGACACATTAGCTTAGATTTTAAAAAAAAAAACCTTGGAGAATCGTTTTAATGGTAAAATTTTAATGGCTGGCAAAGATTTCTGCGGCCGCTTTGATCCATCTAATCCAAAACACTTTAGTCTACTCTAATGTCACTTCAACTCTACCCAAATTAATAGTAGGTGGCTGCAACTTAGCTGATTAAAAAAATGCAACAATGCTTAAAGTACAATTCTTTTCTAGGATTATATTTGAATATTATAATAGAATATAACCAGCAGCAGTAGAGCCAGATTTAGCAGAAAAAGCTTTTTCTAAGTACAATAAATGCTCAGTTGCCTGAAAGGTTAAAGAGTATCACTTTTAAAATTAGATCTGGTGGGAAGTGCCTTTTGTGCTTGTCAGACTGAAACCTCAGAGCACCTTTTTTTTATTGCTGCGTCTCGAGTAAATTTTTGAGTGGACATCAGAGACTGGCTAGAAACCAGCTCACTAGAAACCAAGTTTTGTATGACTTTAATGACCTCCATAGAGAAACATCTGTCATAGTAAACATTGTTTTCCTACTTGCTAAATACCATATTTATTGTTGTTCCTTTGTTAAATGATTTGGATGTGTAAAAAAAAATAGCTTCAAATGTATCCGAATTGCTTTTGTTTGAAATCCTCGCTCTTTTGTTGTTAGCTGTTTGATTTTCATTTACACTCATGTCCTCTGTGTATTCATTTTTCTATTTTACTGTTCATTGGACTACAAGATATTTTATTTATGTTTGATAATAAATGTATATTATTAATATATGTATTTTTTTATTTTGCGACCCAGAGCCTAAAAACACCAATCAAACGAACAAAACTTTACATGTATGTTGATTTGTATTTCCAACTAAATGTACGTGGCTATCAACTTAAAATAAAGGGTTGTGTAGGCATCAGGATATCACATAGCAAACTTTTCAGCACTTACTTGGTTTACGCCTTCCCTTCTGTTTAAGTATATTAGATTTACTCCTGCTTTACTGCAGCATCAGGTAGAAAAGAAGTAGGTCTTAATCTTTCGTTGTAAAAAATTAAATGAACACATTTCAGGCAGGTGTGCACTAGAGTTAAAAAAAAGGTTTTAATCCTTTGTGCAATACCAGCTGTTCACTTGTGTAGCCCAAGTAGTTCACCACAAAGCTAAAAGCCAAGATTCTGAGCTTCATCGTGTGCATTTATTTCACAGTTTAAATGTTTTTTGTTTTAATCTAAAATACCCCTGTATTTAGATCTGTAAGTAACAACAAAAACCTATTTAAGATTTCTTTCACACTATTCTTAGCCAACAATTTAGATATTGTTAAGAAATGTTTGCTATCAAAAATGAATATTTGGATAACGTTACCATTTTTGAATGCTTGTTTTGGCCAAAGTTATGAAACAAGAACAATTATCAATGGTTGAGGAGTTAAAAATAAATCCCTGTTCTTTGACTCATGTACTGTTTTAGTTCTTTTGTTTAACATACATTTAAAAACCCACGTTTTACAACTCATGCAGGTCTGGGTAAATTCAGAGCACTGAATCACTTACACAGTAACACAGAAAATGCCCCCTTTGCCATTTATAGTGTTTAAATGTGTTAATCATACATGAGGCTCTAAGTTATTTTCATCAAAACGAAGTTTCCCAAAAACACACAAAACATTTCAAACAGATGTCAAAAAGATTCATGAAAAGTTACAAAGATAGTTACATCACAATTTGTCTATTAATATTATCATTTTTAAGAATGACATTCATTTGTGTCCCTGTTTTTCTCAGCTATGGAAAACATGCCGCCTTCTACAGATTCAGGAGTAGCGCTGGTCGAGTCTTGCCGCTGTTTTATGTCTACGACTCTTACCTTATACCACCTGAGACCTGGACCGAGCTCCTGACAACTAAAGGTTCACAGAGCATCAGAGGGACGCCTTACGATGGTGTTTTTGTTGCCCTGGTTGTGGAGGAGCGCCACAAACATGACATCCTAGCCAGCGGATTTGATGGCATGTACACTTACTTTGCCTCCAATGGTTTTTCCTTCGGCTCGTCCCACCAGAACTGGAAGGCCATCAAGATGTTCTGTAATGCAAACAATCTGCTGTTTATCCCCAGCGTTGGTCCGGGGTACGTTGATACTGCGGTGCGACCGTGGAACAACCACAACACCAGAAACCGGGTCAACGGACGTTACTATGAGACATCTCTGCAGGCGGCCCTGTCTGTCCGACCTGAAATTGTGACCATAACTTCCTTTAACCAGTGGCATGAAGGCACTCAGATAGAAAGGGCTGTACCCAAGAAAACAACGGCACGTCTTTACTTGGATTACTCTCCAAACCAAGCAGATTATTTTTTACAGCTTACGCGCCAGTGGGCCGAGACCTTTAACAAGGAGAAAGACAAGTGGCTGATGTGAATGTGGCTTCAGCTGCCTGGTATAGGCTTTGTGAAGCACTGTGAATTACAGTAGTTTAGCTCCTTCTGACTGTTGACCGTGTCGACCCTGGTGATCTAGCTCACCAATAGTTTCTGATTGATATTTCTTTACAGAGAGAAGTTTTTCTCCTTCCCTATTTTACTACAATAAAGACTGTTATTTCTTGTACTTTCTTTATGACCAAATAAAATGTCTGTTTACTGTTGGAGCATCTATATTCATTGTCATCTGAAAGAGTTAAGTCAGTTCTTTCTTCATTCAATTGATAGACATCAACCCTGAACAAAATGACACTTGAGGCTAGGCTTGTCATTTTAAAAACAGTTTATATCGTGCCTTGGTTTCCTAATAAACAGCTGCTTTGAAATAGATATTTACATACAGTGTGTACAATGAAACAATACTTTCAATTCTCTTAATGTCTAGCATTAAATAAGACTAAAGTTTTGTAATTTACAGTTGGGATAACCCAAACTATTTCTGTTTGGAAAATGTCAGAATACATTTTCTTTAAAGTTCTACTGTGGTGCATGAATGATGGATGAGGATGGCTATCCTCACCTACCTGCAGCTTAATTTCCTTTTCCCAAGATTTGGGGTTGCACCTCAGTTGCAATGTTCATGGCAAAATATTGTGCTCGTTTGTGCTCAGTACACTCATGCAGTTGTTACCAAAGTGACACTAAGCGAAGCTGAGGTTGAAAGGATATGGTAGGAAAATGCCTAGAGTAGGCCCCCTCTGTTCTGCTAACACTTGGGCAAAAAGGTATTACATTAGAGGAGGGCTGTTCACTTTGCAATCAAACTTTACTGCAGGCAGCTAACGCTTGCCAGTAGAGAATAGCGAATTGTGGGAGTCATTGTCTCTTTTAGGCTAACTGTAGACCCGACACATATATATGTTCCGCAGAGGTTTCATAGAACCAACTAATGACTATAGAAACTGTTACCAGGAGCAGGGTGCCTCTGCTATGGCCTGATTTTTCTCACGTTTAACAACACAAAGCAATACTGGAGAAGTATTGGTTGGTACTCTGGCTTCATTTCAGGTTACTGTCACAGTTAAAAGATGTTTTGATTGCATGGCCGTTTTTGAACCGACTGATTTAGGTCAGGAGATTTTTGCTTTGGCAAAGGTATTCTGTGACCTTGTTCACCATTCTTTAAATGATCTCATGGACGTTTAATATGGTGGGAAATCCACTTGCTTTTCATATATATGATCATGTACTATGAAAGATCCTGTGAATTACTTCTCAATCCTCTGTGTAAAAGCACAGATATTGATTGTTACAGGGATGGGGAGTCCAGTTGGGTTCAGAGTGGAGACTGAAGCTGTTTTAGATTCTGTCTGTCTGTCCTGTTCTTAATGCAACTCTAAGTGCCTGCCAGAGGGTAGCAGGTCAAACAGTTAAAAGTCAGGGTGTGAGCTATCTTTCATGATGTTTCTCGCTCTGCTGATGCATCGGGAGATGTAGATGTCGTTCAGGGGGTGGAGGGGCAGCTGATGATTCTTTGTGCCGCTTTGACTACCGTCTGAAGTCTCACCCTGCCTGCCTCAGTGCAGCTACCGTACCATACAGTGATGCAGTATGTCAGCAGCATCTCGATAGATTAGCGGTAGAAGGTCAGCAGCAGGTTAGTGTCCAGATTGTTCTTCCTGAGGACCATCAGGAAGTGAAGTCGCTACTGAGCTTTCTTGATAGCAGCTGGGACGTTCTCCGACCAAGAGAGATCAGATATAAGGACACCAAGGAGCCTGAAGGTGAGGACCCTCTCCACACGCTCTGCGTTGATGTAGAGAGGGGCTAGGTCAGTCCTGTTTTTCCTGAAGTCGACGATGATCTCTTTTGTTTTTCTGGTGTTCAGTGTGAGGTTGTTCTCGTGGCTGCAGTCGTGGGTGTAGAGGCGGTACAGCTCAGCACACAGCCCTGGGGGGAGCTAGTGTTCAATTTGCGGGTGGAGGAGGGATGGGGCCCAAGTCTCACAGTCTAGGGGCGGTTGGTTAGGAGGTCCTTTATCCAGGACCACGGGGGAGGGGGGAGGCCCATGGTGTGCAGTTTGGAAATTAGTATGCCTCGGACGATTGTGTTAAATGCTGAATAATCCACAATAATCATGTGTGCGTAGCTGCTGCTCCAAGTGGTTCAGCACAGAGTGGAGACCTACTAGAATGGTTTCTTCCGTGGATCTGTTTGCCCAGTATGCGAACTGGTGGGTGTCGAAAGGGGGGGGGGGGGGGGGT
>JAVLVB010000185.1:772172-783089 GCA_032876305.1 Orestias chungarensis
ACACACAGACACACACACACAGACACAGACACACAGACACACTCACACACAGCGGTACATAAAATCGCCATTGAGATTTAAGCACCTAGAAGAGTTGCAGGCTTCCCCCTTTAATGGCTTTGACCTCAGCAGGCAGTGGGAGGCACTAACAGCGCGTGGGGCTTTCCTTGTGGAGAGAAGTTTCAGCGCCATGATGAAACGTTGAAGCTGCAGCGTCGCTTTAACCCTCCTCCACTGGGTTAAAGGTTCAGCTGTTTCGGCAGCAGCAGCGGATTCGACCGTAACTCCCGCCTGACTGCTGCAAGATTGATCACACCGGATCTGGGAATGTAAATAAAGGCCTTCACCTTGACTTCCTGTGAGCTGGGCTGGATGGAGAGAATGTCACCTTGTACGTTTTCCTCCACATGCTGGACCTGCATCTCGATTAGATCTGCCACGAAGGGATTCCTCGTTTGAGTCTCTAACTGGTTTATTTTGGTCATGTTGCTTTAGAGGAAAGGGGGAAAAAAGATGCCTGAACTTATATTATTTAAATGTTAAAAAAAGGGAAACTTACGCCAATAAACTCATCCTCAGTAGTGACATTGAATAAATATCAAAGAGAGCTGGATGTTAAGGCCTTAGAGTAGAAGCACAGACGCTTTTACATGTTTACAGTGTCTATGCAGTTAAAGGTCACTGACAGACATCCAGGTGTGATCTGGAGAGAAAGTAAAATCTTAACCCGGTTTGATTAAATATCTCCATAACCAACAGTACTGCCGTCCTAATCTGATTAGAGATTAATCAGCCATTCTGTAGGAGACTGGAATCGACCAACTTTACCTCGATGAACTGAAACAATAATCACAGAGCTCTAAAAACACGGCCTCTGTCTGTGGGCCTGCTCCCCATTTCTGAATGAATTAATGTGGCCTGAGAGATGACACAGGGAGGCCTCATCACCCAGCAGCCTCGGCGCCGCATCGTGCTGCTTTTCCTTATAGTTGACTCCGGACAAATAACAGGAAATGAGGCAGGAGAGAGAGCGAGAGCGTGGCGGAAAGACATTAAGGCTCTCAGCAGGAGTCAAAGCAAGGCCCCCCCCCCACCCTCTAAAGCAGGGGCCTGCAGGCTGTGTCTCTCGACCTTTAACAGTTTATTGATCCGGATAAAAACAGCTGAGAGCCAATTCATGTATTTAAATGTACATTTGTTAAGAAAGGCCAGTTTGAGCAGCATAACACAGTTTTCTTACTATTCCTGACACCAAAGCTGTCAGGAATGCTGGACGCATTTGTTTTCATGTCGTCAGGTTGGAGACTGTCAACAGCATCTGCTAAAGCGACCTTCTTTCTTATTTATTCACGTTAGGTCCTTCAGATTGAGTGAACTTAAGACCTCATCAGGGAAACACTACAAACTTATTATAGTAGATTTTATTTGTTATTATATAACATTTGTGTCTGAATCGAGGGCCAATAAATGGCTCCTGAGGTTGTTAAGCTAGCAGACTCCTCCTCTAAAGCTAATATTTGAGAAAATGTTGAAGATCTCAACACATTTACCAGCCCGTAATCTTGTCAGAGCCTTTCTGTCAGATAATCGATGTATGTTAAGCATTTCCGTACTGCGGATCTTGTTTGTGTTGTTCGTATCCGGCTGTGCCCTCAATTCAGCACGTGTGTGACCCACAGAGCCAGCATGTCCAGTGAGGTGCAGCCGAGGCCGGACGACAGCCCCAACACCAGCGGGGGGAGCTCGGACGCCGAGCAGAGGGAGGCGGCTCCTGCGGAGCAGCCCGGGCCCGAGCAGCGGGACCAGTCTCAGCCCAAGAAGAAGGAGGCCAAGATCTCCAGCAAGACGGCTGCCAAGCTCTCCACCAGCGCCAAGAGGTAGAGTCTTAGCTCTCCCTGTGCTGCTGCTGCTGCAGCTGAGAGAAACGCCTTCAAACAGCGGCTGAAAAAAGCCGCGGGGGACGTTGAGTCTTCTAAGGAAGTCGCCTGACAGAAAAGAAGGGAAGTGCTTTCCAGGCTCCTCGCCTGTCTAATGGGAAGAAAGTCGATAACGGGCTGATTGAAAAAGGGAAGCTTGGGAGGCGTCAGTCGAAATCTCTGCAGGGCTTTGGGCTGCACAGCGGTTCTGGTAGACACCTGCTAAAGTAATCGCACCTTTTCAGGTTTAGCACATTGGTTCACGTTCCAAGCAGAACTTTGTACTGTTTACTTCTAAAAGTGTGGAATGTGTTTATATTTTAGGCTTTTTTTATTTACTTTGAAACTCCCAAATAACCTCCAGACCACGTTTGGCAGACAACAGTCCAGTAATCTAAGTAGACATACAGCTGTTCTGTTTCTGGCCTCAGGAGAGTGTTGGAGAACAGTAGAGAGCAACCAACCAGCATCATGAAGACCAAGAAAATCAGCAGGCATGTCGGGGAGAAAGTTCTGGGGGGGGTCATGTCGATGTTCTGTCGTTCATCTGAACACAGGGAGAGAACCACCTGCTGAGCTGACAGAGTAATAAGAATCAGAGAAGCAGCCGAGAGGTCCGTGCTGCAGAGATGGACAGTCGAGGTCCAAGTAGGACCTAAGGGTGACGTTTCAGCTCCTGTTAAAGTGAGACCTCATGTTTGTGCTTCTGTTGTTATTTTCTATCTCCTTTAGAGAATTAATAAATATGTAAACTTTATATAATCCTGGGGAGAACAGCTTTTATCCTCTTCCATCATATAGACATTACTTATTGTATTAAATGACTACATTTTATGTTAAAATTATGTTATTTATACGTGTTAATTTTCTCATTCTGGTCTCTTTTTAATACCAGAAATGAACACAACTGGGTTTTTCTATGTTTGATGACGTCATTTCTAATGTTATCCGACGTATTTTAACTAGCTGCAGCCTTCTTGGCCAAGTCGCTCTTGAAAAGGATATTTTAAGTTCAATGAGACTCACATCTGGTTAAATAAAGGATATAAATTAATAAATAATAACTTTAGTTGGTCTGGGTTTTTAGTTTTTGTTGCACTCTTGGCTGCAGCCTCGCTTGACCCACAAAGCATCTTAACAACATAACAATTCACTGTTATCAGGATTTGTATTTAACCATGAATGGAAAGATTGGACCAAACAAAAAAGAATGATTTTAATAGTTTTATTAACCTTTCCTCAAGCCCGCTGAGGCACCTGGTAGCTCCCACTTTGAGAAACACGTAAACGACCTTCAGTAACTGTGCCTGTGGTAAAAAGGTGGTTGTGGTTTTTTGCGGATCTCGATCTGTACTTGTAACACAAAGCTGAAAGCACGTTTCCTCGTTCCACCACATCCCAGCTGTGCACGACTCTGTGTTGGTCAGGAGGTTGTGGCTGAAATGTGACCGAGCACAAGCGACGGGGCTGCACTAGATTGGGATTAAGGACGCCTTTGCTCACTATGGCGTCAGACTCAGAACGTTGTAGGATGTGCGTCTGCTTGCTTCAACTTCTCTCCGACCACAGACTTGTGTGACCCATTTAAGACTACACGTATATCTGGAGGCTTGTTCTGCCACAGTTTGGATTTGGAAACACTAGCAGCCCTAAACGGGCTGTCAGATGGATAGAAAAGAGATGTTTTCACGTCGCCTTAAGCCTCTGATGTTTTTCTCGCCGCTGCTTCATGACAGCCCAGTGAGGGGAAAATAAAAGACCTGTAACAAAGCGGCGGCACTTTAAACGACTCCATGCGAGATCGGAAGCATTTGTTTTTGACGACACAGAGCAGCGGCGGCTGTAGTGTGACGAGGCCGGCCACAAAGAAACAACTGGTGGTGGCCGTGTGTTGACTGGGAGCCGCGCAGAGAGGTGTGAGAGTTTGTGACGCCGTGCCACGCTCACAGAAAGCAGCTGTGCTTTATGGTTGTATCCACTCAGAGCGCCATCATTAAAATAAAGAGCGAATCAGCATACTCCACAAATCAATCAATCAAAAATGCTTTATCCCAAAGGCAAATCATGCTTATGGGCCTCATAGGACAACAAGCGGGTCTCATCGTCTCAAAAAACCTCCAGTTCTTCTGCCATGGTGGACATGGTGTTTAAATCTTTCTTTTTAAATCCACTCTCATCTCCTTAGTTTCTGTTTATACATTTATGATGAGATGATCGTCTCTAGGACACCAAGCAGCCTCTGCTCTTGTCCATCGCCGATACGACTGCAGTCATTGGATTATTTCTGTGGATGACAGGTCTCTGAGTTGTTCTGTAAATCCAAAGTGAATCGAGAGTACACCCCCCTGTGGTGCTCCTGTCCATCTGGCTAGACGCACAATCCTTCATCCTCACAATCTGCGCTCTGTTTGCCCGTTAGTCATTAATCCGTGTGATTGCAGACGCTTCCACTCGTTTCTTCTGGACTTTCTGACAAAGGAAATCTGGCTGAGTTGTGTTAACTGCACTGGAGAAAGCAAAGAACGTGATCCTCACGGTGAGCCCGTCTGATGGTGGCAGCGGCCATCTTTACTGGTGTCTGTCGCAGCATCAGAGTTGGAACGATTAGATAAACAACTCTGGCTAAGTAGCTGTCAGACAGCATAGACCTCACTGCTCTAAATAACCTAAAACCACATTTTATGTCACGGGTTTATTGACATTACCCCCTTTGCAAATGAATTACTGTTAGAAGACCAAGAAATCACATTTACGGACGAGTTATCAGGCCTGACCAGTTTTCCATTTCCATGAAATTTTGTCCGCCTGCGTTAAATTCAGTTGACTGGACTGGATGTGGAGAGGCGCACACCTGTGGACACGAGGCCGTAGAGCGGACAGTACATGTCGGATCCCAAACGCCAAGGACCACCGAGGCTCGATTGTCTCAAAGCACAAATCTGGCTTCAGTAGTTCTCCTTTTGGAGCTACATCCTGCATCTTGTGGAGTTCTGAGTACCAAGATTTCGTGCCAAACATGCAGTCGTCCCTGCTGTGAGGCTGTAGCACACAGGCTCTTTGTCTGTTCAGAGAGACGTATGCTGCTGGAAATGCAAATCCTAGAAGGGCAGTAAGTCCCATTATGTGTATACGTAAATGATTTTTGTCTTTGTACTCGGCATCAAAGTAGAGTTTTAACCCCAGTGGCAGCAGCATCATGCTAGGAAGCGCTGGGAATGCTGTAATGTTATCATAAAATAAGCAGATACTGATGTCAGCTGTGATTAACCCACAATGTTCCTCACTCTTAGTTTTTTTACAATGATCACGATCCTTTTATTCTGCTTGAGCTTTAGCGCTGGGGCTATTAAGAGCTAGTTGAGATGCGGCCAGGAAAGACAATCATGGTCTGGTCAGTGAGATCAAGGCGATGTTCCCACAGCAGGCGAAAGCAACACAATCTTTTTGTGCCCCTAGCTATACAATGAGTAATTTTCCATCCACTTATGAATTAGGAGCCGCTTTGTCTTGGTTTGTCACATATCATAAGAAAAGCCCTTGTTCTGTGGTTTTAAGGGTTTGAATACTTCTACCTTGCGCTGCATGTTGTAGGATTTGAACCATTCCACACCAAAGTGTTTCCACTATCACAAAAGCTTCTGGCATAAAGGCACAGATGCTGCCTTAGCGTGACCAGCAGCAGGCGGTAACTCCCTCTCCTCACCATTAATGCATAGTACAAAGAGAACCCGTAAGGTTCCTGCTTAACTGCAATGTTAGCCAAAACACTGATATGGTTGCGTTTTGGAGCTGCTTGCTGTGATAAATCATCGGCTGCAGCATCCACTCAATAGCTTGTTTCTTTTCTTTTAGTAAATCAAGAAGATGTTGCACCAAAACAAAAAGCCTGGACACAGGGCTGGAATACAAAGAGGGCGGAGTCAGAACGGGGTGACCCATGACATAAAGGTCACAGATTAACATGAAGTGAATATTTATTTAAACTATCACAAGGCTGCTGAATTCATCTTTCCCAGGAACCTGACTGGTCTGCCTGGTTCCTGTCGACATCCCCATAGCATGATGCAATCGCCACCATGCTTTACCTTAAAGGATGGTGTTTTTCTGCCGCTCCTTGTTTCCTGTGTAAAGTACGGTTGCCTGCTCTTATCCAGATGACAGATACTTTTTTGCTTGCTCAATTGGGCCAACGGGATTTCCTCCAGGACGGTTTAGTTTGTGGGATTTCACTGTAACAGTTGTTGATTTCGGGAAATTTCTGGAGTGTCTTCAGTCAGAGGCTCGTCCTGATGTAATACAGACCTCTACAGGAGATCCTTTCCCGTCTGTCCTTCTACTTGAACTCCATTCGGTCATATTGGCCCGGCTCTCTGCTTCCCTTATTACTTTGCTTCTGTCTGGGGAAACCGAGGAGCTACGATTACACCGCGTGCTCTCAAGCTGAAAGCGACTAACCGTGGCGATGCTGTTGCCTACTGCTTTGTGAAAATGTCCGTTTTCCTTTCTCCTCATGTTTTCTGTAACTTCTCCGGCGTACGTATGCGTGTTGCTAGATTGGCAGCGATGTTTTAACTTTGGTTTTCTAATATCCTGCAGAACTAACACCCACGTAATATCCCAACCAAACAAATCTTGTTGCTCAAATCCAGACTGATCGGACCAAACAAGATGTTTCCAAACGGTTTTGTCCAGTTTAGCTGAATCTGTTGGAACGACGACTTCAGTGCTCGGTTTTTACCTGACAGTAAATTTAGGGTCCTCCCAGAAGCTGGAGCTCCACCTCTGTCTCTAGTGAACAGCTTTTTTGCCAGATTTATTTTTCTGGACTCAGCTCCATCCAGTCCCCCATCAGCTTTGAACAGATTACCTCATACCCCTAAACTTTAGGGTATGTATTCTCCTTCCTGAGATTTCATCTTATTACTGATAGTGAGCCATCTACAAGGCTGTGACCCAGAGATCCCCCTAACTCACTGTGTTCAACCTTTTTAAGTCAATTTTAATGCAAATTCCAAATACTTATATTTTATTATTTAATGTTTTTATTGGCTTTTAGTGCCTCCGTTATTTACAAGGTTGATGTTTTATCCATAACGTTTATAAAGTGCCAAATATACTAACTTCTTTAGCCTATAGAGGTTGTGCTACAAAGGTGTATCAGCACAAGACAAAAACTAGCAGTACCAGCACAAACTATTTCTGTTGTGTTACTGCTGTGTAGCTCAGGACACGCTTGCAAATGAGATTTATTTATCTTTTTAATCACGGTGAGTTTTACTTCCTGGTTAAATACATTAAATGAGATCCTACCGCCTTACTAGCTTGTTCATGGATGCTCCCTCTGGAGTGATGCGCCCATCAAACATGTCGCACTCCCTGTTTAAGGCGTTGATCGTTACTGAAACTTTACTAGACTCATCTGATATTTTTATCCTGCGACGGTAAAAATCCTCTCCCTGCGTCAGACGTGTTTGTCATAGAATGGAGGGATGTCTGCTCCATTCTTTTTCTTTTTTGTGGCTCATCGATGCATATGACAGTGTGACATCTGGTGTTTTATTATTGTTTTATATCTCTTAGTCTTCCTACTCCCCTCAGCACAGGAGTGGGGGAGCATGACTCTGATTTAACATACCTTGAATTGTCCCTAGGGATGCCCTGATCTGACACTGATATCAGATATCGGTCCGATATCAGCCAAAATATCGGATTATCTAAAATCTCCAACATCAGTGTTTGATCCACATCACCGTTGCAAAACGATTGTAGTAGAGAACAAAGAAGATTTCAGAAAGATTAGCTCAGTTTTATACCGAAGAATACGTATCGACCAAGATGAGGCACTTTAGATGTGAAGAATAAATGGGAATTTGAACTTTGGTGGTTGTTAATGATGCGGATTGGGAAGAGTCTTGGAAAAAATGGCATAAATGTCGGCGTGGTCCAAACTGAAGGGAATTTAGCGCACAAATGGGAGATCTTTCTACATATACCCTAGGGTAAAATGGAAATAGGGAAGATATTACATTTGAATCCAGCCTTGGAAATCCAGTGTTTGGTTCTGGATGATATGTTAGCCTTCGATAAAAACAAAATACATCCTGCCAGCAGTGTTGATTGACCATGAGATCAGGGAACTGTTTCTTGTCTGAAGGAAATCAGATAAGAGCAGTTCAATTTCCCTTTGGGGTTATTAAAGTGCTTTTAAGTTGTTTTCAGAGGAGAGAAGAGGAGTTGTTCCTGCTAATGGAGCGATTGTAAAAACAGCTCCTTTCTTCGCCGTGCATGCAGACAAATCACTGGCATGTACTAAATACTTAATCAGTGAGAAATGGGAGCCTCAGCATCCATTAAAACTTGCAGTTCAGACGCAGCATCTCTTTATTCACCCAGGTATGATTTATTTGACTCCAGCACTAGTTACTGTACACATGCTTTAAAAGGGGACTAACATGCTGCTGGGCACGCCGGTGTTGATCTTGTGCGACAAGACGTATTCCTGTGCTCAGGAGCTCATTGGAAAATCAATGAGGTGTTTATTGCGCACACTTCCAGATTGATTTCACAGGCGTGTGTATGTGCCTGCATGCAACAGTGTTATTGTAACCCAGATCCTTTCTCCTTGTTTCAGGATCCAGAAGGAGCTGGCAGAGATAACTCTGGACCCGCCGCCAAACTGCAGGTAGGAGACCACGGGGACACCTCTGCAGTGTGAGATTGAGTTTAAACGAGGGCGGGGTGAGAGCTCACCTCTGTTTGTGCTGTAAGAAGCGGAGTGTGTGAACTTGAGGAGCATCTCAGGTATTAATGTGACACAAAGAGCGAGCCTTGTGTTTATCCCTCCTGTAGGGATGGATAAATTCAAATATAAAATAAGTTGAAGTAGCTTTGAGTAATAAGTAGGTAGATGACAGAAAATAGGCTATTCTAATTAATGTTACCTTAAGAATACAAGAGAACATAAAACACACTGAAGTATCATCTTTGATCTCCTAAATTGTTACTTTGTAATCCTCTCTATAATCTTTATATTAATTACTTTGAATTGTTTAATGTGGAATGTTCTCCACGGATAAATCAGCCTGACATTAAATGTGTGGACAGTGTTTGTGGAGCTGCATGGTTCCTGTGCCTGCTGAGCTACTCAGGTCAGCCTTCATGCTGCTGATGCTGATGTGAGAGGTTGGGAGCTACAGTTGTGTCCAGATGTTGGCTTTGGTTACTTCATACAAAACACCAAACAGCAATATTCAAATGGTTGGACATGTGCACTGTAGTCCTGTTTGGAATAGGGCTGCAACTAACGATTATTTTTATAATCAATTAATCTGTCAATTAATTTTACAATTTATCGATTGATCACTTTTTATTATTAATTTATTCAGCATTTACTTTCCCATATAAGCTATTAAAAACGAATTTTCATTAAAAAAAAGGAAAAGACAAGAATTGTTTACAGGACCAAATGAGCTCAACAGTGTAAATATTTGTTCATTTTTAGGCATAAAATTCAAAAATGAGGTAGAAGTCTATACAACTTATTGAGTGTAGAGAATATTAACTATAATCTCAGCCCGTATTATGCTCTACATTTAAATTAATGTTTTATTTGATCTTTATCCTGAATGTTCAGCAGGAGGTTGCCGTAGTTGGATGTAATAAAATGAACTTGTGTCTCTACCAGCATGTTTAGATTGAGGGAGGAGGATCTTGTTCCACATATCTTTGTTTATTTTTTTTCTGCACACCTTCAATTCTAAATTCAAAACCAAATTCATTAACAGTATTTAGCCCGTTTATTTTCCTAATAGCTATTTTTCGGTTATTTTACTCTTTCTCTCCTCATCAAGTCCGACTTTTGTACATTTTCTTGCTCTGATTTGAACATCATGTTTTGATTTATGTGATTTTTTTTTTTGCGCTATATAAATAAACTATTTTATTTAATCGAGTTAAAATAATAATTAAAAAAATCAACCCCTCCTACTGGACAAAATAGTTCTGGGACTTTGAATAAAAGCATACTTGTGTTTATATTTCCAAGTATGGTAAAGTAAATAAGTCGCCATGAGGTTGAGGTTAAACATCTGAGCATCTTTTGGACAGACGGAGGTTTCTGTAAAATCTGGTATTGTTTATTGTGGCTGTTAATTATTATTTCTGCAAGGAGCAGAGGTGATGTCGCACCATGTGAGTTTCTGTGAAGCAGCTGTGTAGCAAAGCATCATTTTAAAACAGATTTGGCATTTTCAATTAGCCGTTGGTGGATTCTGTCGTTATAAGTTTTAAAATAACTGACTATATAGAGAGAGGATGGGTAAAAATATCAACTCTCCAATTCAAATATTGGAAAAAACTGTTAAATGCTGTTACTTTTATTCTTTAAGCAGATGATTATTATAAGGTTTATATTGAATCCTGCCTTTTTACAGATATTTCTTTTTTTTCCACTGAGCACATCTGAAATATTTTACAGAAAATGTTGCTTGAGAAAAGCAAAATCCCTAAAAACTGCCACAATATTAACACAATATTGGCTGTCGTTGATTTATTTTTACTGTGCATGTTGGGGTATGTTTGAAGTTTGAACTATTATGTGTAACACAAGCAGATGTGTGGAGATAATCGGGCTCCACTCTTCATAAAAATGTGTTCACTTTGTAAATAAAAAGAACAGGAATTGATCAGCATTATTATTTAATCCTAATTGTAAGTTTTTCTGCGGCTTTTAAAATCTTCCCGTGTTTGTTTTCACTTCAGATTGATTGGTTTTGTTTTAATCATGTGTTCGTGTGAATGCACGTCCATCGGTCTGTCGCTGTCTGTGTGTAGACTTGCGGCTTATATTGACTGGGGTCTCCTATTATGCCTCCTCTCAGATGAGCAATCAGCAGAGCAGGACAGTGAAATTTCACAGACAAATGGCGGTATCAAAAAAAGCAAAGAGGCTGTGACGGGGGGGCATTTGAAGATGGTTGGTGCTGAGAGCCGCACTCGTGAC
>JAVLVB010000185.1:786614-797466 GCA_032876305.1 Orestias chungarensis
ACCATCAGAGCATTGAGCTCTGCTCAGTGTTTGGACGCTTCCTCCAAACCAGATTTGAGGACGGCAGTAAAATGCGGCTGCTCTTAATCTGCAGTAGCTTCTCTAGAGATTGCTGGAGTTAAAGTTGCTGCAGATATTTATTAGCTTTACATCATTGATTTACGCTGCTTGTCTGCTACTGTAAACCAATATAAATGGAGAGCTGATAAATTCTTCAGACAACATTATTTATTAGCTTTAGATGTGTAAATGGGCAACAATGGATTTCCAGCCACCTATTTAGTCTCTCCGTGTTTATAAAAGCAAACTGCAATTTACAAGGTATGGAATAGGATGAGACACGACAAATTAACTTTGGTTATAGAGGCTGAACCGTTGAAATGATGGAACGGGAGACTGTTGAAAAGCTGTAAATGAATCGCAATGTGTGCGAGTTTCCGCCTTCAACAATGGTCATGAGATAAAGAAGGAGATCGTCTGGCTCACTTATCGGCCGTGTCGTACTCGGGTTATCTGCTCTTTTTATTCGTGTTTTTCCTAAAGAGTTTTCACACTTCCTCTGGGAATATTGTCAGTAAATATCATCCACGGTGTCTGCTTATGATGGTTGGAATGTCGAGGTGGTACTGGAGGGGAAAAGAGAACGTGAGAAATTAAGCTGAGACTGCCAGAAACGGGCGCGCCCATCTGCTGTGTAGGGGTGGGGGTGGGGGGGTTAAAGATTTCTGCAGCCCCCCTGCAGGGAGAACAGCTAATTATTCTCCCTGCCTTTATCCAGCCATGCTGCTGAAACGTGTGTTGTGGTTCGATCCTTTTAAAATCTACCGGAATGAGCTTTAGGTTTATTTTTTTGTTTCATTTTACATTTCTGCATTTGTTTGACCTTTATACTTAAACCCAGCTGTAAGAAAGCTCAGAACAGCCTATTCTAATAATTATACATCATTATGATCAGGGGAGGCCGTTTTAGTACGACAGCAGAGGCTAAAATCTGCAGATCTACTGATTTCTCCCTTATCTCTGATTTACAGACAATCTGAGGAAAATGAATTATGATTCTATTGGGCTGCTTTTTTTTTTTTTTTACAAACAGTAATATCAACAAAAAACTGAACCTACTCATTTCAGTTAAAAGGAAATTAATTTCAAAAGTGCAAAAGTGATTGTTTAATGGCTGTGTTAGTAACTTGGTGTAATTTTGTCTGTATGTTATCATTTCATTTCCATTTCTGAAATAATGAACTCAGTTTCTTTACATTTTTTGCAGTTTAAAGCAAGTCTATCGCTTGTGCCTTTCAACTTCTTTAACGAATCTAGTTCTCCGTCTTCAGTCAACTACATCCTACTGCAGTAGCGAAGTCCTAATATAATTGGTTTTTTTAATGTTTGCAATGCACTCGCCACAGAAAGCTTGACTCATTAATCAGCAATGTCAGGCCAACAGCCTGTGATCAGTCGCTGTGGAAACCAACTGTTGTATTGGTCGACAGGGGTTGATGGTCTCCACTGAGTAGCTGTGGGTCAGTGGGGTACAACTGTCATGCTGGAAAAAGCTGTTACTTTCCCTCTGAGAGTTAAAGTGGATGTTTATAATTATTTTGTTCATCCACAGCCAAGCGCGTGAAGTATTGCTGGATCTAAAAACAACACTGTTGTACATGCATTCATGCATGTTGCACATAAAAAAAGAGAAGCCTAGTTTTACTTCTTTCAATCATGCAACCTTTAACTTAAAGGTAAAGATGTTTGATGCATGATTACAAGAAACGTTTAATCACTGGTTCTACATCCGCTCTCTTCTGTCGTTAGCCACAGCTGACTAGCCTGTTTCAGCCTGTATGTGTGAATAAGGGTCATTAATGAACATTAATTATGTCTGCACTGTGTGTGTGTGTGTGTGTGTGTGTGTGTGTGTGTGTGTGTGTGTGTGTGTGTGTGTGTGTGTGTGTGTGTGTGTGTGTGTGTGTGTGTGTGTGTGTGTGTGTGTAATGACTGATTACACTCTTATTAGGTTTTCCCTGCAGAGAGGTCTGTCGCATACTATTCCAAAGAACTTGCAGGCTGTTGCATATTTGTCATACACTAAATATATTCCCTTCAGTCAAATGACAAAAACTTTAACTCAAACCCCGTGGGGTCATGTTATGACAACATCGAGCGTGGAAATAGGTTTATTACAGCTGCTTGAAGACGGGCAGGGATGCTGTTTAAAGACACCTACTCTCACTTCCTGCTGTTGAGGTGCCACTTCCTCCTGCACTACTACAGATTCGTGTTCATTCAAGTTGAACACACGACTAAAGACATTCGGCTTATTTCCAGGTTTATTTATCCAAGGGGAAATAGTCCAGCCTAACATATCACTTACTCTAGGTCAGTGGAACCCGAGCAGGACAGAAATAACCATTATTTATTTATTTTTTTGTGTGTTTTAACCATTGGACCGTTATAGTAAACCAAAAACATACAAATCAGCCAGGAAGTATGTATTTATACACCTCCTAAATAAGTTTATTTCTAGGATGTTATTAGTGCTATTATTAGTTTGTAAATCCTGGAACAAAGGAGAACCGGTCTAATACAAGTTTCCATTGATCATTGTTTAGGGTTGATACAGTTATTGAGGTAGGAAAAAATGGTGGGTTGCACAGGCAATGATTTAATCCCAACCGTGGCAGAGTGTAGAGATGGACATCGTGCTTTAGGAGTCGTCTTGAACCTTTAGGTTGTTGTGAACTCAGTTGTTGCCAGTATATTCTAAAAGGAATCATTGGAGAAATTAGCAGAAGCAATGTTCATATAGGGAAACAGAAGCTATGCTAATTAAACAGGAAACTGCCATTACCAGTGAGGAACTGTGGGGAGCAAATATAACTGATGCAACCAGCAACTGATTAGCAATCAGTATGAACATACATATGTTCAGGTTCAGGAATGGCACATGTGGTTTCCAGCTTGAATGCTTTTTTAAAAGCCAATAATAAATGAATAATTGTCAGTGTAGTAATCATTATGCACTGTAACAGGGTCTTAATATTAAAGTTACAAATAACTGTTTTATAGACATCTAAATATCCTAATTGCTAAAATACCCCCCATACTAAAGCCTCATAATCAACATAAATCAGAATACTAGCAAGGAAAATAAACACTTTAAATATAAAATTGACCAAGTATACTCAGCAGAACCTAAATTATTAAACCTCACCTGAGTTGGCAGTGTTAGCTTAGTAGCTTTTTCTCAAATAAAGATTTGTGTTTTACAGCTCCCTGTTATTTCCCATGCTGGTGTGTCTGCAAACTGCAGTGCTCCGAATCAATATTGCAGTGAGGTGCAGGCAGTAAACGGCCCAACATATAATCAGAACAGGATGCAGTTGGGGCATAAGGCTTTGCTAGTTCAGGCGTGGTGATCATGCATTGTTTTTATCCACTGTGTTCCCACTTATTCCATCCGTTTACTTCCTGGACTCTGATGGCTGTCTTTAAAGCTGCTGGAGAGATGATCATCCAGAGTAAGTTTCTAGTGTCCTCAGGTTCCCCCATCTTGTCCATGATGAATTTAACTAACTGCTCACTGGAGTGATGTTTTTGAGAATAGCCATAGTGCGGTCAGCCAGCTGTAGGTCACCTGTGCTCCAGATGGACCCTGTGGGGAGCCATTCACATGCCTGACATTGCTTTGTCTGCTAGTGGGACCCTGAGCTCCCATTTATTAATGGGGGTATCTCAGAAGACCCAATGTGGGAAAGTGACAGATTCCCATAGGATTGTCTGGCCCAGTGTGCAGCTCTGGTTAATTATCTGCATGCATCAGTAGGTTTTCCATCAGATGTAGCTGCCCTTCCTGTTAAATTCTTAATGTTTCCTTTTGTGGTCGGGGTTCAGCAGCTATCATCTTCAAGCTTCGGTCACCAGTGGGGGACATGTTGTGGGAGTTTCAACAGTTACTGTAGGTAGAACGCTCTTGAAATAAGGACCAATGTTCCCCAGAAAATCAAATGGAGGCTTTTTCCGCTCTCCTGAGACACTGCAGAGTTGGAATTGGAGAAGAACGGGAGAACTACCTACCTAAACACACACACATGGTGAAATGTTGGCACCAGGACTTTTAGGTTCGTGGTGGGTAGGGTTTCTTAAAGTTTCCATTACAGGTTTGGCTGGGAGGTTTTTCACAGATCGCAAAGGGTAAACAACCCCCAAACACCCCACCCCCCCTTCCCCTGCCTCAGAAACCATCTCACACAGTGAGGATTACAGCAGAGCTTTGATTTCACTATGTTGATTAATGCGCTGCAACAGCTGGTCCTGAAACTGAAGGGGGTGTAAAAAGGTGGAGGAAAACGTGAAATAACAAAATGCATGAGCTCTCCTGATTGGTAATTTAAACCCATGCCTACTGAGGCCTCCCGGTTCAAGTAAAAGGAAATCCAAGCTCCTGCATACCAACACATCTTGGACAAGTTTACACTGCCAACTTTGTGGGAAGAGTTTAGAGACGGACATGCTGTTTAATGCATGGCTCTAAGTAACCAAAAATAGGACTGAATTTAAAAAAAGTTGCAGTTGAGTGAAAAGCAGTGTTTTCTTTCTATCCTTTAACAAGGGGACAGATACAAAGCAAAAAAGCAAAGGACCAAGAGTTTAGTTGATGCTGCTTGCCAATGAATCCGATGGGTATGTCAGCTGCTGATAAATCAGTGGTTAGAAATTCCCTCAAAGCTAAACAGTCCTTACTTGAAGTAACTCAACCCAGTTAACCCCTGAATATATTCAGTACTTTTTCATTGCAAATATGCTGCAGTTATAGGGATTTAGTGGAAAATAATTGTAAAAATTGGTTAATCCAATCCACCTTATTTATATAGCACATTTAGAATCTGGGGCCAACAACAGAGAACGCCCTGTACCCCCTAGTTTTAAGTTTAGTCTTGGGGACCGTGAGAGCGCGTGACGGAGTGTAAAGATGGAGGCAATCTGAAATGTAGTTTGGAGCCAGCCAATTTAAAGCTTTAAAAACAATAACAATTTAAAATCTATTCTAAAACGTACATTTTGGGCCAACCAAGCCTTGACGTCATTTAGACAGCTAAGTAGGGATGTCGGGGGGCAATGGCTATTTTTTTGTGAATGGCATGTAAATTTGGCAGTCATCTGCATAAAAGTGATAAGACATGCCATGTTTACAAAAAATCTCTGGGTGGGAGCTGGTACAGGGCAAAAAGAACTGGCCCTCGGATTGAATCCTGACGTACTTAACAAGAGGGAGGAGCACAGGATGAGGTGGAGTCCCCGAGCCTGACAGAGAAGGACCTCTCACTCAGGTACGACTGAAACCATTTAAGGACTGTCCCCCTGACACCCACACAGTTTTCCAGACGTGATAAAAGAAATACATGGTCCACCGTGTCAAAAACAGCTGAGAGATCTGAGAGCACTAAAATGGCAGAGCTACCAGAATCAGTCATGTAAAACAGGTCATTAAAAACCTTAAGAAGTGCAGACTTAGTGCTATGGAAGGCTTTATAGCCTGACTGGAACGGGTTTAAAGTGCCATTGTTGTCTAAAAACGGATGTAGTTGGGCAAGGACACATTTCTCTAAAATCTTGGAAACCAGTGGTAGTTTAGAAATCGCATGATAATTCGCTAAAACCAAGAAGTCCAGATCGTTTCTTTTCATTAGAGGTTTAACTACAGACATTTTTTTAAAATTTTATTTAGTTTATTAGTAAAATTTCTTTGTCAAGCTTCACAAGCACGCTCCGCAGATATTGATTCTCACACTAAGATACAGAATCAAAATATTGCTCAGCTTTTCACTTGTTTATGTGCTATCAAAAAATTCACTTTGTACCCCTCATCATACATGCTTTGGCACACCAAAGGGACTTTGGACTTTAATGTCAATTTGTCGAAGGTTTAGCTCAAACAACCATAGTAACATGACGTGACTTGTTGGAAATTTTTCTTGCCTATTGTCTTTGCGACCTTCTCCTTTCATTATGTCAATGAGCCTTAAGGAATCCCTTAAGAACGATGGTCTAAAGCAGGAGTGCCCAACCTTTTTTGTCCCAAGGGCTACTTTTCAAGTAGCCAACCTCCTGAGATCTACCAGTCCAGTGTCAACATCGCAAACCCCCACAGATCGTTTCCAGCCTGCAGTAACTACACATACTACACGTTTTGTTGTCATACAACCATTAGACATCACATCACAAACCCGCCCTCTCTCAAACACACACACACACACACACACACACACCAATCTGCATGACTAGCAATAGCCATAAATGACCTTACTATGAACCAAACAGAAAAATAAACCACATAAATAACAGGTAGATCTCTGTTTGAAAAAAGGAAATCACTTCCTACCTTAGTGGGAGACCTGGTCCTGGGAGGAGGAGGCGAGCTTTTCGTACTGAAACGATTACTGATTACTTCTCTGAGTTTTCACTTTATCAAAGCATTTTTAGGCAGCAGGAGAATTCATAATTATAAAATTTGGAGGAAAACGAGATTGCTAACACATCATTGAATGCATATAGGCTACTGACCAAATTTGCTTACATAACATGAGAGTATGTCTGCAGTGTTTTATAACGTACAAAAACCTCAACAGCATTAAAAGTTCCTATTATAAAAAGGAAAATATGTTGCTGTATATGTTTTGATTAATGACTTGGGACGAATGCTTAACTTTTGTTGAAGACAATTATTATAATTTTTGCTTTCATGCAAACTTAGTTGATTGTGCTTGTAGTCTGAGAACTTTTATTTATAATTCACTGATTAAAATTCATCTAATTGAAACAGTTTGTCGTTGAAATCAGATTACATGACAAAATAACTAAATTGTGCAAAAATAAATGACCAAACAATGCAAAAAATGCAAAAAAAGAAGTAAAATGCAAAAAAATATTTAATAAAGTTGGCAACACTGACTTCCTGTCAGGTCATAACAGGTCATAACCTCGCGGTCGACTTGGGATCAGTCCGCGGTCTACAAGTAGGTTGCGATCGACTGGTTGGGCAGTCCTTGTCTAAGGTTAAAAGATGCTGTTCACTGTAACCTCTGAACGTTCTGTCACTCAGATAAGAACGAAACCAATCCTTTCATCCTAATAACATGTTCTAAATGAGGAGTAAGGATAGTGTGGTCCACAGTATCAAAGCTGCAGTCACATCTGAAAGTACATCATCATCAAGCTTTCGATCTTCGGTATAAGGTTATCAATAAAGGCCAGTACTAATGCCATTTCAGTGAGATTGAAGGTTCAAAACCAGCCTGAAAAATAGTTTGGTAATGTTTAAGGCACAGGTTTCCTGAAACTGCTAAAACACATTTATGGTGAGACAAAAAGTTGTCCCAGAGCCACTGGCTGGATGAATAACAAAAGTGGAGGTGTTTAATTATGAACCTCTTACAAACTGTACTAGGCTGAAAGAGTGAATAAGATTACAACATTTCTGAACCAGTAGCTTATTAGAGCAACACACAAAATTGTTGGTGAACTTTGGTGGCCAGTAAATTACTCTCAGTACCAGACAACTGGAAACAACAAAGCTAGAGTAGTGCACTGCTTTGTTAAGGACCTTAATCCAAAACATTTCTGCAACGTTCACCAGCTCCCACCAACTTGGAAGTTTGTGAATGTTGCAGAAATGTTGGTGGGAGTTGGTGAAGGTGTGCCATTTTCTAAGGTGAAGCTCTGACCAAAATGTGCAGTGCTTAGACCACCGAGAACTTAATTGGTAGATCAACGCATTTCAATTTTCAGGCTTAACTATGGGAAATTGCGGAGGATCGCACATTTACAAGAGCCATGTTTGTTTTAGGCACTTCTTGACGGATGGTTCAAAAGCGGTACTGCATGATTCCTTAGTTGCTAGAAATCTAGGAGAGAATTGTTACTAAAGGGACCAGAGCTCAGTGCAGGAACAAAGCATAAGATAATATGATGTAATAGATGCCTGGTTTCTTCAACTAGCTGGAGCAGTTGTCTAAGTGGAAGGAAGGAAGGCAGGCTTTAGGTTTCACCAACTGGCTGGCATGTTTGCGTCGCCCTTTCTGGCATTGTATTTGGGTAGGTGGATGTGTGCTGGTTAGCAGGCACATCAGCCAGGGTTAGGAGCAGGTGTAGGGTTTTTACTTTACATACTGTGCTGTCTTTAAATCATCAGTTGCATTGAAATATATCCAACTTTATTTGTGTCCTGTACTTTTTCACACCTATTTCTATGTGCTTAGGCTTGTCTTACCTTGTCATGCTTAGAGGAAACACAAAGTGATGCAAACACTTCTCTGGAGATCATCTTTGCTTGGTTGGGCAGTAGGCCCATCAATCATCCTCCCTCCTGTATCCAGACTTATAGTTTAATTACATTAGTTCCATCTCCACTCTTCCAGAGGTTTACAGGATAGAACTCCATCCTGGCTGTGGGATGCTCCCCAAACCTCCCCTGTTCCTGCCGCTCAGTCAGGAATTTGGTGATACACTGGAAGGTGGGGGCTGAAGGTGAAAACAAATAGGATCAACTACAGGACTAGGTCTAGGGGTCGTCGAAATGGTGCAGAATAAAGTGTAATGCCAAGCCAACTACATCATCTCCTGACCTGTTGGCATACTGCATCGCACAACACTTTGATTGTCCAATTCTGTTCTGAATAAACGTTTTACATAACTTCAGTTCATAAAGTAAACTATTTCATAAATTGTGAAATAAATAAATATAACCGGATTCCTGTTTTAAACCTCTTCTAAGTATTAAACTTTGTGGACCACTAATTTCTAATGCCTACTTTAATATGTCAATTTATCCTTAAGTGCTGAAAGTAATACCTCAGTCAGTAAAGAGGTGCCTCCTAAGTCGGTTCTAGGGCCAGGTTCTTCTCATCTTCTGTATTAATTACATTTCTCTGAATGTGTCAAAGCCAATATGTCACATTTATGCTGATTTCACTCTGATGTACTTTACATCTACCAGCCCTGACACTTACATGCCCATATCTGGATTTGAGCACTATTAAGTCAAATTGATAATAGAAAAAGTCTTTTTCTTTTCAGATGCAATGGATAAAACAGAATATGCCCTCAATCACTTCCTCAGTAGTTTCAAAGAAACCCTTTGTATTATGTGTCATCAGTTGGTCAAAAGACAGAAGTTGGAGCTACATATTTATTTCAGAATTAAATTTAAATCTAAAAAAATCCTTCTCTCTGGCTTATGCAAGGGTGATGTTTCATGCCAACTCTCAGTGGTGGTTCTCTTGATACTCTATCACAGGTCCTTGAAGTTTGTTACTAATTTTCCATCACTCACTTATCCTTGTTTCTGGAGACTCCTTCTTATGAATATTCTGGCTAAGACAATTGTTTAAAAGAACATCCTTAACCCTACTTCTACCTTCCCTCTCAAACTTTCAGGGCCTTCTAGCTTTCATTCAAAGAGCTACTTTTTTTTATATTTGCACAGATGGGGAAAAACAAGCTTACATAAGTCCTTTTTGCAGATATTTAACTTGATTTTCAGAAGCTGAATCTCAAATATCTATATGTTTGAATGCATGTGTTGATTGAAATATTACACAGGTTTTTTCTGGCCAGAATACTATTTTAATAGATATTATTGGTAATTGGACCGGACCTGGTCAAACCAAGGTCAAATAGACATCCAATATTGTCTGTGTGCAGCTTTGAGTCTCATCACAAACACAAAGGTGGAGTAAATTACACACACTTAATGTTTCTGCCTGTGACTGATTTTAGTTTGTTGTAGCCAATCTGGATGGAAGAGTGACATTAAATCAATGCCCAACCTAATCAATGGTGCCATGATGACTGTGGGGACAGCATTGATGGATATTTATGTGATCGCCTGGAAGGTCAAACGCTGCTTCCTTTGATTTACCAACACAAACACTTGCTATATATATTCAGCATCTTGCTTTGGTAACACTGAGTTCTTGGCACTCTATCTCTGACCAAAGGTTTTTCTTCACTGGAACTTCTTCATTTTCCTCATAGATCTGTAAGGTGTGTGCCACCATGGCTCTCCATCTGAAGAGTGTCAGTCAGCTAAATGAGCTTGTTTTTGTGACCTTGAGGAATTTGTGGGTCTGCATTTGGTCAGTGGACATCCTGATGACCATGTAGCTTCTCAGACATTTTTGCATCTGCAGCCAATAAACATGATAAACCAAACCATAGACCAAATCTCATGCTGTGGAGTCATTTTTGATAAAATAAACCATCAACTGTAAAATAAAGTTAATAGAAATGGCCAGGTGTGAAATGTGACTGAACATAGTTGTTGTATAACCTTGACAAACGTGTCAAAACAGAACTCGAACATAAATTCAACGACACTCTTAGAATTGTTTTTTGTTTTTTATACAATAAAGGAATGACAGCCCTTTTATATATGAGGGGTTTTGTCTGTGGGATGCCATAAACCATTTGGCAAATACTGCCATCTTGGAAGTCACGCAATGCATTGTGGGTAAGCACCGAAGCATTCTGGGATTGAAGGCGTTCAAACAAACACGATCTCCACACCACAACATGGGAGTCTCTCAGTTATTTGGAGTAATTTTTAACACTGGTTGGATCCAATCGATGCGCTGTGTACGGATGTAACAATGATCTCCCTTATAAATCCAAGTTAGTTCAAATGTCCATCCAGTTATTTATAAATGTTCTCAAATGGAAGTGACTTCCAGTATATTTCCATATATATATATATATATATATATATATATATATATATATATATATATATATATATATATATATATATATATATATATATATATATATATATATATATATATATATATATATATATATA
>JAVLVB010000185.1:797566-825672 GCA_032876305.1 Orestias chungarensis
AGATCAATATAAGTATTGCCAGATGTTAGCAATTTTTAACATATCTGTATTGGTCGATTAAGCAAAACTGGGCCAATAATAGCAGATGTTTATTTTATGTTGTTGCTGTTTTAAGATAACAAAAGTTTAATTGTATGATATCTGTATGACAAACTGTTTGTATCGGTGCTTGCAAAACAGTTTGGATTTATAACAATGGGAAGAAATCTCCCAGCTGGTAATTTATACACACAGCTTGTGTAGAATGTTTCCTCTTTCTGCTGTACTGACTAGTGGCTGCTGTGATGTGGCAACTCTGAATCATTCCTGCTGATATGATTGGATTTTTGCCTTTGCATCGTACAGGTTATATTACGGCTGCAGCTGTATTGAATGTCACATAAATGGCTAGCTGTACTCTCAGCACTTGTTTATTCACCGTTCCTCTGGGGTTACTGTAATGTCATGTGGAGGTATTTCAATGTTTTACTCTTGATGGTATTTTTTTTATCATTATTAACTTGAATAAACTGTAAAGGGTCGTTTATAAAAATAAAAAATTGCATATTTTTACCTTGGGCTTGTTTTTGTTTTTCAGTGCCATCTCTAAGTAACAATGAAATAGTATTAGGATGGAAAAATGTAATTATTGTTTAGGTCGACAGGGCTCACTGTACAGCTGCTTGGTAAAAGTTCAGTAGGTTGGACAGTGAAATTGAAACACCGGGTTTTAGACTACAATAATTCGTTAGTATGCTGTAGGGCTTCCTTTCACGGCCAATACAGCATCAATTTGTCTTGGGAATGACGTATACAAGTCCTGCACAGTGGTCAGAGGGATTTTAAGCCATTCTTCTTTTAGGGTAGTGACGATGTGATGTGATGCTGGTGGAGGAAAACGTTTCCTGACTCGCTCCTTCAAAACACATTAGATCTGGTGACTCTCAGGCCATGGGAGATGTTCACCTTTGAGGTGCACATTTAATTCTGCCATGATTTGGGCAGCCGTGGTTTTATGATTTTTGGAGATTTCAGACAGCTTCCTCTTGCGTCCAAAGGTATGCTGACATTACCATTGATACAGTGGCTCTTGATGCATCACAAAGACTTGCTGTCTTGGTCACAGATGCAGCAGCAAGACGTGCACAAACAATTTGTCTTCTTTTGAGCTCTGGTATGTCACCCATAATGTGTGCATTGTAATATTTTGAGCAAAACTGAGCTCTTACCCTGCTAATTGAACCTTCACACTCTGCTCTTACTGGTGCAATGTGTAATTAATGAACCAGGCTTGTCCAATTTACCCATGAAACATCTCACACTAAAATGACAAGTGTTTCAGTTTGAATGTCCAACCCCTGTAGATTAAAAGTGTTTTCTTTATATTTATACAGTCGCTTTAAGAATAACTCAATGCTGGACTCTAGTTAAGCCTTGATATGTCTGTTGAAACTTGTTCCTCTTATTAAAGTCATAAATGGTTTCTCTCACTCTTCTCTTCTTTGCGCTGTCTCAGTTTGTGAGGACATCATGATGTAGGCAGATTTACAGTAGAGCCATATTCTTTCCATTTCCTAATGACTGATTCTTTTGCAAACCTAAACTTTGTTTGGGTTGAATACTTTTTACAAGCACTGTTGTTCTTCACATAGAAATATTAAGCTAAATTTATATTCCTAAACTGAACAAATCAAAATCCGTGCTGTGTAGGAATCTGCCAGTTATGCAACATTTACAAGTTGACCTTCAAAAAATGGTCCGATCCTCTGTTAGGCTTGGTTGAGTTGAGATTCTCACATCTTAGTCATCCTGAAGGTAATTACCACAAATTTTGATGGTATTTTATTATTAATTATTTCCCTAAAGGTTAGGATTAATGTGATTATTGACCATTATCGTTACCCATTATCCATGACCACAATGATCAGTATACCAGCAAGGAAAATGTTCTTCCTCATACATTCAGGGTTGTTTTTTTTCACCTTCAAAGCAAAATGATTACTTTAATTTAGGTTTACATGCAAAGTGGTCAAAGATGGCATTAAAAGTTGTTTCCTTTCACCTTCTGTCTGCTCCATCTGCCTCACAATGATTGGCAGTGGTCCAGTACGGCTGCATGCAATTATTACCAGGCGTGCATGAACCGTAAAAGCATGCGCCTTCAACTTTGATGGGTAAGGAATTTCTTATTTTAGTTGTATACTTACATTAAAAGTGAATGGAAAAGAGTTCTTTATTCTGTACTGACACCATGGGTTTTAACATCCAACTTAAACACATCTGAACACCACATCTTTCCTTTAGAACAGTTTTGAATCCTTTAAACTTGTTTATACACATTTAATATCAAAATTGACTCATAGACTTAAATCAGAGCCGATGATTCACACATACAGACGTTATTACTTACTAGGTGATAAGATTGATTTAGTTCTTTATTGTATTTAGTGGTTTTAGAGGCTGATCATGTTCATGGTTGTGTTAACCTCACTTTAAATCTCTCTTTCAATTTTTCATCCTCTCTTCTCCTGCCTGGACTTCTTGTCTTCAAGCTGTTGACAGTTAATGTTTGAATCTGTTTTGGTTTAATTGCACCGACTCTTAAAGCGCTTGGAAACATCCTTTATTAAGACGCAGAGAGCACTGAGTCACCTGAGACTCTTATTATCTTCAGAATCTATTACAGGTGTTGAATGGAGTGTGTTGGGTATCAGACATGATGAGCTGTATGCTAAGTTGTTATCAAGAAAATAAAGAAAAGAACAGGAATAACTAATCTGAATATTGACTAATTTTGTTTTGTCTGATCCTGAAATGTGTTTGATGCTGGAATCACTAGAGTTTGAATCAAGAATCAGTTTATTTATATAGCGCCAATTTACAACAGGTGTCGTCTCAAGGGACTTCACAGAAAATCAATTAAAATCAAAGATAGATTCTAAGAAATCCACTTGAAAAAGTTTCCAATCTAAGGCACCCCAGCAGATTCATGGAGTCATTGACTTGCAGCATTCACTCCTCTGGAATCAGCAGACCGAAGCAATGGCTTGAAGAAGACTAAGAGAAAACAAAAGGTTAACAAGTTTGAAATAACGGCAACTAAGTAGATTGGACAAAGGAAGAAAGTAGCAGAGAGAGAAGTAGTCAGATTGTCCTCCAGCAGTCTAAGCCAATAGCAGCATAACTATAGAAAAACTTAAATAACTTAACCCTATAGAGTGAGACATGAAGAAGGTAGACCAAAGGAGAACCGTCTGTCAAGACTGAGTTCCTCCCCAACCGAATTAGGCTGTCTTCTCTACCTCTTCCTAACTATAAACTTGATCAAACAGGAAGGTTTTAAGCCTAGATTTGAAACTAGACAGGGTGTCTGCCTCACGGACTAAAGCTGGAAGCTGGTTCCACAGGAGAGGAGCCTGATAACTGAAAGATCTGCCTCCCATTGTGATTTTAGAGATTCTAGGAACCACCAATAAACCTGCAGTCTGAGAGCGAAGTTCTCTGTTTGGGACATAAGGAGTAATCAGATCTCTGATATACGATGGAGCTTTATTAGTGAGGGCTTTATATGCCAAAAGAAGAATCTTAAAATCTATTCTAAGTTTGACAGGGAGCCAATGAAGGGAAGCTAAAATTGGGGAGATATGATCTCTCTTTTTAAGCTTCATCAGAACTCTTGCTGCAGCATTTTGGATCAACTGTAGAATTTTAATTGCATTTTGTGAACTTCCTGCTAATTAACAGTTACAATAGTCCAGCCTTGAAGTAACAAATGCATGGACTAGCTTTTCAGCATCTATCCTAGAGAGAATATTTCTAATTGTTGTTCAGACTGTTTTTCCTTTTATTTGTTTTTATTTTTGGTCCTGGTCAATGATTTAGTTTGAGCCTCTCTTGTCAGCATGGTTAGGAGGATTGATGGTAAATTTCCACAGGTTTACCACGGAAAGCTGAATCTCATACCACAGTCATGGCAGCATTGTTTATTTAGGAAGGTGTCGATGTCTGATGCTGCTCTCTTCCTCTCCCACTACAGACTGAACTATAGCCCTTTGAAGTCTACGGTTGTTTTCATGGGACATGTTTAACTGTCTGGTGCGTTTTAGCTGAAACATCTGATTTTGGAACACCCAGCACAATTCAGGTGTTTGTTCTCATCATTTAATGGTAATTGTAGCTCGAGGTCCAGCCTAGAGGATTGTGGGAATTGTGATCTCACAAAGATCTGACGTGTAGGTTTCCCTCTAGGTTGACCCGAGAAGAAGATACACATTGATGATCTCACCCAGATTTTAAAATGCCATACAGTAGTGTGTTACATTTTCTTTGATAGGATTGTTGAAGGTATGTCAGCAATTAATAATGAATCCGAACGATATTGTGAATCCTGGAGCGGGAAAAAATAAGTTCAAGCACACAAACCCATGTCTGTCAGACTAAATATCAAGGATGCTGCAGAATGGGCAGGTAGAGCCAGAGTTTCTGGTGTGTTTCTGTGACAATGAACCGGTCTAGCAGGCCTGGTTTTTGCACAATCAATAATGCTTTAGAAAAATGCAAAACTGACATTACCTTTCTCAATTTTTTGCATTACATTTCAAAACTTCATTTAAAATTAGCTTGACAGTTAGATGGAAACATAGCTGCTGTCTCATACATCATGACGTCATGGAGCCGGAGATGCTGTTTGCTCTTTCTCATAACTGCAATGTCGCCATCAGAGGAAACAACAGCAAAACCCGAACAGCCTAAATCATTTCAAAGGCTCCCAAGTACAGTTGTCTTACTGCAGCCGCCATGAGACATGCATCCAGGAAGCTTGTTAGACTATGAGCTGTCATTAAGCGTCTGGTTATGTGTGCCTCGAGTCCTTTAGCGTGATCTTGTTAACTCATTTCACTGCTACATGTTTACTGATCTGTCCCTGAAGGAGATGTGCAGACGGTATGAGCCATAAAGATTAATTCTGTGAGTGTTGCTGATGCTGGCTTGTTGCGCTGGTGCCATTCCCTCGGGACTTTTCTCTTGTTGCACGAAATGTACACAAACACGGACAAGGTGTATTGTTGCTAAGCAACATGCTCAAGAGACGGAAACCAGTGCAATTGGTTTAGTGCTGATTGAAAGGTTGGAGGGTGTTTGAAGGAGCATCGCGGTTGACCTTCCCTTTATCAGCCCTGTAGTTTGTCGCCTCTGAACCGAACCAGGGCTCTGCCAGCACAAAGCTGAAGCAAATGAAGAGACACAAAGACCTGTTTGGGTCATCAAAGTCCACTATCAGCAAGGAATCCCAACACATGTTGATTCCAGTAGATGATTTCGGCTAGCTTTCATAAAATGAACGGAAAGCTTCTCCGCTCGTCTCAACCGCCCAGAGAGCTGAACAAGCGTACTAATGGCATTACTGCAAGGTGGTTTTGCTCAAAAAGAAGTAAAGCATCATCTGCAAAGAAAGCCTGAACAGTAAAAAAGTGTCTGGTGACTGGGGTGTACTGCACTGGGGCCAATGGAGTCAGTATTGGATCAGTGTCGGATTGTACTTTCGACAAGATGTAAACAAATAGAAAAGGTACAAAACTTATTGTTTGTAGATCCTTGAAAAATAACACATAAAGGCACAATAAAGTCAAATCTCAGAAAGCAAGATCTAAGCTTGACAAGTGCGTCCAGTCCTGTATATGCTACATATTGACCTACGCTGCGGTAGGGTGCCCATATCAGAACCAGTGTGGCTGATTAAAATATCTATTCCAGAACTAGATTTCCGATCCTGATTAAGAAAAATCTCCTTTAACAGCGGTGACATTATTCATATTGCAAGAGGTCGTTTGTAGTGTATGAAACGTTTTCTGATCGTCTCATGGCAGCAAAGCTTTTACAACAGACGGACTTGAGATTGACAAATGGCTAAAAGTCCCAAGGAGCAGGAAGCAGAGATTAGAAAGAGAGGAAAGAAGGAAACAGTCAAGTCGAGCATCTCTGTTTGACGATTATTTCACAGAGAACATCTACAATATTGAGTAAATGCTAAATAGCATGGCGCCGTGCTTCCTTATTGGCTACCGTTAAAAAGCGGCCAATCTAGGAGCGGCGTTCGTTTTCCCTGGTGCTGACTGGCTGTGTGACCACAAGGAGAAACAAAGAAGGCTGTAGACGTTAGCTTGTGTAACAGGGCTAACATGGTTCTGTTGTGTTGATATGTTTCGTATCTGAACTATTAACATAGGCAATGTTGCGTGTTTTCAGTTTGGGTCACAATCATTCACAGATTTTCACGTGGGGCTGCGCTGTCTGTGGTAGGGGGTGTTTTACAAAACAGGCTCTCTTTTAGCATTTGAAATGAAGCTCAGAGGAGCGATCAGGAATTTGTTCCATGTTGTAAAGCATGCAGATGAATCATCGAGTCTTGACTGAATCAGATTTGGTTTTTGTGAAGGTTAAATGGCAACAAATCCCATCATCCTTCGCTAAAATGGGTTCACTGTGTAAAAGTAGGCGCCACCCAACAGCAGTGCTTTTCTACAACCACGCGCGCAGTTAGTAATCACACCAGGCTGTCTCCTTATGGTGGGTGGGGGGTTATTGACCAACCCCTCTCCGCTCACCATCGGAACGGTTTCATCACCACTCCAGAGAAACATCGGCACCGTTTCTGCTTCGATTCCTCCGGGGGCCAAACACACGCTAACAGGCGATGGGTCCTGCTCCTTTAAAACAGCACGGTGTTTCACATGAACAACCCCACTCTCACTCTTATCTCACAATAATGTGGCACACAGGCAACCACACACACACACACACACACACACACTATGTGTGTGTGTGTGTCTGTGTGTGTGTGTGTGTGTGTGTGCGTGTGCGTGTGCGCGTGTGTGTGTGTGTGTGTATTTTGGTTTTACTCACCTTGTAAGGTCCATATTTCTAACAAATTGTGAGGCTCTACTTCAACAACTACTGTTGTTTTGGGGCTGGGTGGAACAAAGGTGGGAATGGCGTCAGGGTTAGGTATGGAAATGAGTGGACGACTGAATGACTTCAGTGAAAAGTGCTTGTGATGATAGAAAGACGTTGCTGCGTCACCAGCGGCGACAGTTTGCATCTTCCTGATGCTGTTTCACACGTAAACTGCAGCAGATCCACCTAATCGTCCTTTAACCACATGCTGCTCTCTGTTTGTGGGTCTGCAGTGCCGGACCTAAAGGAGACAACATCTATGAGTGGAGGTCCACCATCCTCGGCCCCCCCGGCTCCGTTTACGAGGGAGGAGTGTTCTTCCTGGACATCGCTTTCACACCAGACTATCCCTTTAAACCGCCCAAGGTAAGCAGTCCCAGCAGAGCGCCCCCTGTGTGTACAACGCCCCCTTTGTTCCTGCTGCCGGTCAGATTTTCACCATATACTCCAGCTGCTTGAGGCTCAACTGTTAACAGATGTTGTTTTGTTTTTTTTGGGTTGTTTCTATGGAGTGGATCAAATGTCAATCAGCCACACCTACAGTAATACAGACGTGGTTTATTATTTAAGTCTTCAGATCTATGTTTTATCTTTCTGGATCTCTACAATCAGCTAGTGTTGTCCTACCAAAACATCCCAATATATCGAGAATCAGTTTATTACTATAGCGCCAATTTACAACGGATGTCGTCTCAAGGCACTTTCCAAGAAAATCGATTAAAATCATAGAAACATGATTAAAAATCGGTTTGAAAAAGTTTCCAATCTAAGGAACCCCAGCAGTTTCATGGAGTCATTGACTTGCAGCATTCACTCCTCTGGAATCAGCAGACAGAAACAATGGCTTGTGTTGTCGTTGCCTTTACAGCAATCCCTCAAACTGAGCATGCATGTTGCGACAGTGGAGAGGAAAAACTCCCCTTTAACAGGAAGAAACCTCCAGAAGAACCATGCTCAGTACAAGCAGCCATCTGCCACGACCGACTGGGGGTTTGAAAAGACAGAAAGCTAAAATAGATGCAGAGGAAACTGGAAAACCGAGTTTATAGCAGCAGTTGTAGAACGTCACTGGAGCACTAAGAGAAAACAAAAGGTTAACAAGGTTGAAATAACGGTAACTAGGTAGATTGGACAAAGGAAGAAAGTAGCAGAGAGAGAAGTGGTCAGATTGTCCTCCAGCAGTCTAAGTCTATAGCAGCATAACTATAGAAAAACTTAAATAACCCTGTAGAGAGAGACATGAAGAAAGTAGAGCAAAGGAGAACCGTCTGTCAGAGAACTATCTCGTCCAATCACTTATGCAGAAAATTAACTGATGAGAAACAGCAGATTTTTTAAGTCTCTTGGAAAACATGTTCAAAATGAAAATTATTGGTCAAATGAAAACAAAAATATAACCAACTGATCACAGGTTAGTTGATTTCCTAAACATTCATAGAAAACTCTAGTTGCTATATGAATCCAGCTTGAGTAAAGGCTGAACCTTCTTTGTTCGTGATGTTACCATTTCTTGAAAACCCAGACAAAAGAATTGTTCATTTCCTATAAATACAGTAAAATGTACCGTTTTAGTCTCCTGGCATAAGCGGCACATGACACAGCAAAGACAAAAGTGTCATCCAGATAAGATCATCTCTGGCTCATCCGGGGATAATGGAGGAAGCTAGTTTCAAAAAATTTGAAGTCGATTTGTGTTGATGTGTGTAAAATAAGTCTCAGAAGGGAAGTAAAAAAAGAAACGAGCTTAATTAAACATTGATGCTGCTGAATTAGCAGCCGTCGCATCACAGGCAAACATTTAAGCAACGCCACAGAGCAGTTCTATAATATTTAAAATGACTTCAAATGATTTTTTATTTCACAGTAGGCGTGAAAACCAATCAAATAGAATCTGGTCGCCCTAACTTCAGTAGATACAAGCTCTCAGTGGTTTCTAGAAACAAGCAGCACTCCAGCCAATCACATGCGTTCTGGATGTGGGGTCGACAGACGGCCTTTACGTGGATTTGATCATTGTGTGGCTTTTTTTATTGAGTTACTTTCTAGGATTTTAATCTCACAGGCAGGAAAAATCTACCCGAGGTCAGTTGATCGCTGATTTCACTAGCATCTTCAGGACGTGGATATTATCACCATGATTGTTCCAGATCAATAACGAGGTTGTGACGCTATCATTAAACATGGACCAGGATCTCTGAGGAAACGTTTCCCACAGCTTGTACTGCTGCTGCCAGCATGCACTTCTAAAGGAAAAGGTAGACGGACCCAGAGCCCGTAACTTTTATTTTAAATCATGTTTATGATTATTTAGAGGGTGTATGAGTCAGTGGACTCTGGGCATGTCTAATTAAACACAGGAACTATAATTGGGGTGGCGTTTAACAGTAAAGGCCAATCAGAGGTGCCTCTCGTTCTGTTGTGTCCTTTTGCTCCGCTGGCTGCAGCTTTCAGCGGTTTCTCACTCCCTTCCAGTCAGGCCGTGGCTTTCATGCGTCTTCTGCTGATGCAACTGCGTGTCAGTGCTTACGCTGGTGGCTGGTTGATAGCAGGTGCCGCATTCGCCTCGTTTCAAGTTGTGCTTCTGTAGTTGTTCTCAGTCAGATTATCTGACATTCTTAATTATAGAGATATTTTAAACTAAAGGAAAAGAGAAACAGGAGACCGGGGTGGTATTCTTAGGTACTCTTTTTATTTTTGAAATGCTACACAAACTGAGAACCATAACTCTCATGTCTCCATCTTTTAATTTAAGGAAGAAATATCTCCTCATTTTCAACCCATATGAACTGACACATATGTTTCATTCCCTTAAACAGAACATCCTCTGTTGTATAATAATCACATTCAAACTTAACTGGCATCACAAATACATCCGGCCTATTTAAAAGAAGACAGAGCCCTTAACAGCGAGTCAAAATGAAGGTCATAGATGTTGATGTTTCAGATAAAAGCACCAAAATCATCTCCAAGCAGCTTTATGATCCGGTGATTATGTTTTCTAATTATACATTAACTATCTGCTCCTTCATTTTTTACATGCACATTGATGGGAAAGAGATGTTCGAAGCTCCATCTCTGGTCCATAACAACAACAAAAAGGTTCCTTTGAGGAAGTTGAAGCAGAATCAAACATCCACGGGACCATGAAACGCTCTCAGCAGTGTCAGCTGCATCTTTGCTCTTTAGCTTTGGGATCTACCCAGTCCACACCAGATGCGGCCCCTTTGTGGGACACCGAACACATCTTTGCCGTATTGGGATACGCTGTTAAACCAAACCTTTTACGACTGTGGCGTCATCTTTGAATCCCTTTCATTGGAGCCTCACTCGAGGTTTGATCAGAAACTCTTTCTTTCAGCTGCTAAATACTTAAACCTTCAAGCTTTGGTGTCAAAAGTTGAGTTAGATCATTCTGGTCATCTTGATTCTTGTAACAGTCTTTTGTGTGTTTGAAAAAGAAAGAGCTCTACACTCTTTTTGGACTTGATTTATTTGGACCTTTTAATTAATGGTTCCAAAAAGTCCCTTTACAACCAGAGGAGAGATTTTATAAAGCTTTACCTCCTTCTTTGTCTTGAATCTGTTCATTCCTTTAAGAAATAGCTGAAGAGCCATTTGTTCAGTTTGGCTTGTAAGTATTTTAATGCTATGTGATGTTTTATGTGTTCTGGCCTTGGCGTTTGAGATGTTGCCTTAAAGAAAGTCTACAGGTTTGCCTCTTGTTAACCGAAATTTTGTGTTTACCTTTTACTATCTTATAAATACATGGCATTACTACCTGAGCTTTACTTGAAGTTGTTTCAAAAACAAGAAAAGCGCTGCTTGGTTTCATGTGAGGCTTGTTATCTAGTTCATATTAAAGAAAACTGTCTTAAATTCATGTCTGTAGCTCCAGGGTTTAATCTGACGCCATAACATGATGCTCAGCCAGATGGCGTCTTCTGCTGGCAGGGAGGGGAAACGCGTCTAAGCTCTTTCATCTCCTGCTGCGTCGTTCTTCCAGTGAGGCTGTGAGATGTGTCGTCCTGCAGATCATCAACCAATCAGAGAGGAGCAGCTGTTCCCTTCACTGACTCACGCACTAGTGATAGGATGAAGAAAGCAGTTTGGACTGACGCTGATGAACTTTGGAAGCAACATTACGCCGGTTTTTAGTGTTACGCGGGACTACATATTTTCTATGGGGATTAATGTCTAGGTTTTGACTAGGCCACTCCAGAAGCTCTATCCTGTTGTCTCCAGTGTATTTCTGTGCAGCCACAGCAGGAAGCCTCTGGTTGATCTCTTGCTTTTAAACAGTTATTCTCAGATGTCTCCTCCATGATTGCCCTTCTGTTGCTCTTGCTGAGAATCCTCCTTATAACGTAATGATGCCAGCACCTTGCTTCACGGCGTTGCTGACGTTTTTTGTTGTTGCTTGTCGACTTTGCTCCGTTTTGGTCTTATTAGCATGTTAAGCTGTTCACAGGTGGCAAATATGATCACTTGTTTTGTGTTATTTGTCATCGTTTCATTGAAGTCAGGTTGTATTTTACCATTAAAGGCTTTTTATCATCCAAACAGACAAATGTCATCACTTATTGGATTGATTTGTAAAGCCTATTTAAAAAGAAAAACCCCTAAGGGTTTAAATATATTTTTAGGCTCTTGGTTAAAAATTATTTCTATTACTATAAATGTTTTTAGTTCAGAGTGAGGATTGATGTGGATGAAGCCACGCAGCCGCTGCATGTAGAGACTATATAGAAGGTGCCTTCATGTATGACATAAAGCTGTTGCTATGCGGAGGCAGCATTATGATCTATTAGCATCAGACATGATGGGATTACAGCCTGTTAATGAGCACAGGGTTGACTCTCAGAGCTGCCAGAGAAAGCAGACGAAGGAGAGCAGAAGAGAAACGATTCACAGATGACAGCTAAACTCCAGCATCGATCAGATCACCTCCCATCTCTCCTTGTCACGTCTCCTTGATGTTTCTGTTTATTTGCCCGGCTGCCTGTCACCACGAGTCAGGCTGGAACCCTCGCTGTACGAGGACTGCGCCGCTCAGGGGGGCTGGCCTTGACGGGGAAGCAAAGGAGGCGACGTCACAGTCAGGATCGAGCACAAACTGTCCACAAGCAGAGAGGTCAAAGGTGACTCGACGGTGATGCTGTGCTCTCGTTTGCATGGATGACGTCAGATCTGCAGAGACCGCTAGCTTCCCCTTCACACTGTGGAGTTTCCTGATGGTGGCTCATCTCCACAGCAAAATATAAGCCACCACCCCTTCAGTACTACGTTTTATTATAGTAACATATGAATATGAGGTAAAACGATTCCACAAATGTATCTCGTTAGACGAAGATGCTCCGTGTCCCTTGTTGTTAATATTTCCTTTCATCACATTGGTGGTTAAAACAAATCTAACACTTCCTAATTACATTAGACGCGGAGGTGAGAGCGGTGAGGCAGAAGAGAGCGGCAGGGTAATCTGGTTGGGTCACGGGCGTCGTGCTGCACCCACACCTCATCCATCCCTCACCGCAGTCCCAGATGAAACCTTGTTTTATCAGCAGCTTTGGTTTCATTTTCGAAGACGTTTTTTCATCAAATCTTAGTAACGCAGCTTTTTTTTTTTTATTGAAAAAACAATAAAGCTTGAATTTGTTTTGTCCCCATGTGACCTTTTCTCTTCTCTTTGTGTGTTTCTGCCTTTTCTCTCCTTCTCTGTGTGTGTGTTTGTTCGTCAGGTGACGTTCCGTACCAGGATCTACCACTGCAACATCAACAGTCAGGGCGTGATCTGCCTGGACATCCTGAAGGACAACTGGAGTCCCGCCCTCACCATCTCCAAGGTGCTCCTCTCCATCTGCTCCCTGCTGACCGACTGCAACCCTGGTGAGATCACCCCGCATCGCTCTGCCACAAGTCTGTCATAGTATCGATGCCGCTAGGGCTCAGCAGAGGGAGCACAAATCCTGGTCCCCTCTACTGTAACAGTGACACCTTTGACCCCTGCTGTTGAGCTTTAAACAGAACAGGAAATGGTCTATATTGGTTTTCTGTTGTGGTTTTTCACAAATGAAGGGAGTGATATTAAAAAAACACCTAAGATCCTAAAGGGAGTCAGACATGGCTCTCATTTGATTTAGCTGATGTAGAATAACCAGCAGAAGTGAATAATGAAGAGACAGAAGAAAATAAGGCTCAGGGAGGGCTGGATGAGTCATCGCTTGGTTCAGTCGATCCAACTGAGAGACGCTCCGGCATCCTAATCAGTCTGGAAACATTGGGGAGTAGATTTTTTTGATTTTTCCAGGTCTGGATGAGAATTGAAAGTAGAAACGGTGCGAACGCAGAAACGACAGATTCTGAAAATGTAAGTTCATAGCATTCAACTGGAAATCTGGGAGAAAATGAACAACAAATGGACATTTAAATGGTGGCACTCTAGAAAATCTAGTTTCCTTCTTTGCCTTTGCAGTATGCAGAGACGCAGCAGGAGGTCCTAAACCAACATGCCTGCAAGTGTTAAACTCTTACACTGTCCGTCATATTAACCTAAAGTTTACAATTGCAGTGTAAAAAAAATATTTAAAACAACTCACTGCAGGGAAACATGTTAAAATGCTTTAAGGCAACGATTTAAAGAATATGCACTTGGCGGAGAATACCGAGTTTAAACCAGAGACCAAAACCGCCAAGGTTCGTCCAAATAAGCGCATGTGAAGGAGAAGCTAGGAAAAAAACCCTGAAAGATAATAGAATATAAATAGATGATATAAAGAAAATATAGATAGGATTTATGGATCCAGATGACCAATGTTGCTCCATAGTGGAGGACGTTAGGGCTCGCTCTCAGGACACAAACATTATATGTTAACCTCTGATGAGCCAAACAAGCAGTGAGGTTTTTATACCTTCTGCCTTCTGAAAGTTGTCGGTTCAGCGCCACTGGTGTCCATTACAGACTGTCAGGTTTACAATACGACCCTGTGGTGTCTGTCTAGTCATGTCTGCCGTCGGTTCATGTCTGGATTTTAACTTGGGCCTCTTATGGTTTAGTGAAGTATCGTTGGGTCTGACTAGCTAAGAAAAAAGCCTGTTGTCTAAATGTTCTGTCCTTTAATGCCTTCTACTCTCACTTTTATGTATCCCTTCCTTCCCTATGTCCTTCCTCCATTCTTTTCTTCTTTGTCTTCAATCCTGTAAACTGCTGACAGCGATCACTTGGTTAAACATCCCTTTAAAAGCGAATGTGAGCCATTAAAGAAAATCCCACAGTGCAAATAGTGGAGGAGTTGGAATTGAGTCTGTTTATGGCTGCTCTGGTCCTGAGCCACCGATCCCTCAAATTGAAGGTTTAAAGTAATGAATTGATTGGCATCGGTGGGTAAAAGCTGCTGATCTGTTCTGAGGTGTCGGCTTGATGATCAGAAGTAATAGCTGTCTGTCCCCTCTGTGAGAAAACTAGGGAGTAACATGAGAATTATGGTTTCTCTGCTCCTTCACATGTGATTCCTTCAAAGCGCCGGGATTTCAACCTTCATCCAGTCCAACGCTTTCTGACTCTTGCCTCATCAAAGCCTGCCTGCTTCCTACTCTTCTCCTTCTTTAAGGGTTTCGGTCCTTACATAAGTGTGCTGAATGTGGGCTTTGTGTCTGAACGGCTTCCAAGTTTTTCTCTACTTTATTCTACTGACGGGAGTTTCTTAACATGTAGATCATTTATTTATAGAAAAGGGATGTAGTTATGGCCTGGGGTACCAAATATATTCAAGGAACAGAGGCGTCGCATGACTAATGCAGACTGGATGGTAGAAGACAGTAATGTGAGGAGTAAAAGTTGTCAGAACTATAAGAATAGCTCAGGAGAATCGAACTCTTTAGGTAGATTTTACAGCTCTAGATTGTCAACACAGACCATGATAGTTAAAGGTTATTTTATAAAGGCTATAAAAATGCATAACAATGTCTTTTGAGTATGTTTTCTATTTACCTACACAGGAATGAATTAAACGTGCACATTTTTGTGACGCAAACTTACATACAAACTATTTTTTTTGTACACAACATGTTTTTTGTTCATTCCCTGGATGAACCTTTTTAAAAAATAGCCAGGTTTCATGAATGACTGTGTCCAAGTCTGATTTGAGGTACAAACTTACTATGATGTGACAAAAACCATCGTTTTCTCTTCATCTGCACAGCAATCAGGGAAGCGTGTTCATCTTTAATGACACAAAGTTGTAGTGTGTCACAGCTTTAAAAAAGGGAAAGAGGTGAAGTTTCTTAACTTTTCAGGTCAGATTTGTCTCTACTTTGTTGGTCTACATGTTTTTTTTTTGTCCATTCCCTACAAAAAAACAAAACAAAACTAGAACCTTCTGTAAAAGTGCATCATTATTTAGCAATATTTAAAGCTTATTAAAAAAGTCCAGTTGGTTATAGCCAAACCTACTGTGGTGTTACAAGATAAAATGAAAAAAATTGCTAAAACATAAATTTTTCAGTAGTAAACAGTGACGAAAAACGAATGTAAAGGTAACTAACCCTGTGCTGCTGCAGTCTCGACCGGTCCCTCTGGTAACCATGGTGTTTGTGTTGTAGCGGACCCTCTGGTGGGAAGCATCGCCACACAGTACCTGACCAACAGAGCCGAGCACGACCGGATAGCCAAACAGTGGACCAAGCGCTACGCCACATAGAGCCGCCCCGGCTCCATGACCCCGCCCCTCATCAACCACACGTCCGACTCTTCCTCTCCTCCAAATCTGTGGAAGCACATGTGCCCACCCCCCACCCCCTGATCTAGCCCCACCCACTGACGTACAAACTGTTACTCGTCCCATGCTGATTTGAAAAGCTTCTTTTTTATACAAAGAGTCTATTGGGATCGTACTTTCCAATACACTGAATGTTGATATGGTCGTGAAAAGCTTTAATACTGTTGTTGTTCTGGTTGATGTTGCCGTTCTTAATGCGTTGTATATACCATGGTTGCAACTCATTTATTGAGGAGAGCATGTGCGTTATCCATGGATCATGTGATGTAAAAAATGTTCATATTGTGTGTGTGTGTGTGTGTGTGTGTGTGTGTGTGTGTGTGTGTGTGTGTGTGTGTGTGTGTGTGTGTGTGTGTGTGTGTGTGTGTGTGTGTGTGTGTGTGTGTGTGTGTGTGTGTGTGTGGTTTCCTGTTTTAGCGCCATCGGTCAGTATCAGTGCATGGCAGTCCCATGGTAGTCCCATACTCTCGGCATGGATCGAGCTCATCATCCTGTACGACTCTAGCTGTTAGTTTTGCTGTATATTTCTCGCCTTGTGGGAACACGTACTGAATTAAACACTGGCTGTAATGTGACGCTCCGCCTCCGTCTGTTGTTTTCTTCTCGGCGTTGCGCAGATATTCTCATCTCTGAGCACACTTCCTGTCAGAAATGAGCCATCACCGGCTCACCGCAGAGGAGAGAGTGATTTCGTGGTGAAACCGCACGCTGAAGAATCTGCTTGGATATTTGTCATGGCTCCATATTTATGTTCCGCTAAATTGAGTTGCTGCTGCTGAGTCATGCGGCACAAACGTCTTGAGTGGGGTTTTGAATTCAGCTACATGATGGGTTTTGCCACGTCCTGTCGGTTCTGTCTGGTTCACCTCAAAATATGCCCAAAATTGTTTGTTATTTCAATAATACCATCCATAAATTTAAGATTTGTGTTGCTGTTTATTTCTGTTCTGGGGATGAGGATGCTTTACACCTGATGGACCCCAAAGTTCAGTTTGCCTTAGAACTACATCTGACCGAATTTCCTAACAATTTAGTGCAGAATTATAATTAGTTTAAACGAAGCCATCAGTGTAGACCTGACAGATGTCACTGACTGGCTCCACAAACAGTGTATAAGAGCTTTAAAAAGCTTTAAAAAATAGCCTCCTTCATTCCTTCCTACCTCTGACTTACTTTTTACACATTAGATTTTCTTATTTCAGGAATTGACACTGGTATTTAAATATAGATTCCTCACACAGGGTGGTATTAAAAGCCTTTAAATCTTAAGATTTCAATGCTTTCGACTTGCAGATAATGGAGTTCAGTGTCTTGGAAAAGAAGAATACAGGGAAAAAGTTAAATGATGGAAACTGAGTATTTCACACCATATTCAAGTAATTTACTTAAAAACATCTATAAAAGTTTCCTAAAGTTGCAATTTAGTAGATAGTTGACAAAAATTTAAACAAGGACTAAATCTAAGAAATATAATTGTTAAAGAAGCTGTTTGTGTGCAGAGTTCTGCATTTAAGCATACACTCACAGAAAGTTGAGTGGAAGGAAAACGTTTGTGTAGGAACAGATGCCCAGTCGCATAGATAACTGCAGCTTTTAAGAAGACTCTCCTGTAAGAAGACACAAAGGTTTCACCTGAGCTTACGAGGAGCAGAGCTGGACCGCGTCTCAGTCCTGACGACCATTCGCAAATCAACCTGGGATTCCATTGAAGCGCAGACTAATCTCCATGCATTAATGCAGTAATTCATGCATGAAGCATAGAAATGAACATTTCTCTTTTTGTCAAGCTTGTGTGATATTCTAGTTTTCTTGTGTTTTTGTTATTGGTACGGCTTCAAAGTGTTTAACTGATTTGGTTAATGTGGAATAAAAGTCTATAACATATCAGGTTTCCCTTTTTTTGTGTTTGTTTAGGATATTCCTTTCTTTTATTCGTACCAGTAAAAGCATTTCATCCTATGGTGGGGCAGGAAACATTGTGGAAATGGATTTTCACATTCATTTATTCTGGCCTGCGCTTGGATGGAGATGTTAGTATTCATTCATCTTGAGTCCCTTAGTTAAAAGATGGCTTCTCCTGCTGTTGGCTCTTTCATTTTGTTCTCTTGTGTCCCATAAATAGATAAAAATGTCATTTAGAGGATCTTGTCTGATTCCTCTTCCCTACATTTCCCAAAAGGCCTTCATTATGGTCCAAGCCCAGCGAGAAGGAATGTGTGGAGAAGAATTGAATGGAGGCAACTGAAAGTGTGTGTGTGTGTGTGTGTGTGTGTGTGTGTGTGTGTGTGTGTGTGTGGCTGCTGAAACAGGATTAAGCTCTAAACAAACCAACACCCTCCTCACAGCTGCCACACTCGCCTTGCTCTGAGCAGGAGGTGCCGCTTCGCTGAGGTTTCAGTCTCTAACCGCCTTGCAGAATCAGCAAAGTGGAGCAACTGTGGCAGAGTTAATTATGGTTGACACATCAGGGTGGAGAAGGGGGTGAGGGGCGGCCCTCCTCCACCTGCCTCCCTGCGCTGCAGCAGGAAGAAGGAGAAGCCCGTCATGCCTGGACGATAACATTTGCTAGGAGGCTGCTGATCGATGCGCGAAAAAGGTCAATGTTAGTCTGTGGATGAACAGCTGACAGGTCTGCATGATGAGTCATGATAAGGTATGTGGGGGGGGGGGCTGATTATCAAGCAACATGTACTGTGTTCCAGATGATGGAGCGAATCATTCAATTTTCCTATAAAACATGCCACTGGCTAAAGTGTTCTGGTTTCGCTTGTCAAACATTGTTTTATGTCCTCAAACTAAGAAAACATGACAAAATACAAAAGCAGTAAAGAAACAAAGCCATCCAAACCCACCTGGCCCTGCGCGAAATGATGTTCAAACCCCTAAACCTACAGTCCCAGGAGCCGTATTCGCCCTCAGTCTGGATAAACTGAACTTGTTCAGAGAGAGTATTATATGATTTATTTTAAATCTACAATTTTCCATTCTAAAGAAACGTGTTAAATGTAAAAATAAACATTGGAGACAAAGGTTATTTAATGGGATGATGACATTTCTGGAAAATGAAAAAGAATAGTAAGCAGAAACACTGATTTAAAGCAATATCGTTTTCTCATGGAAAGTCAAATTATTACATGAAAAACTGCTTACATCTAGTGAAGCGTCCAGACTCCACCCTAAACAGTCTCTCTTTCTTGTTGTTGAATCATGACCTCTGACCTCACCTTAGGCAGTGAAGCCTCTGGAGCTTTAGATGTGCTTCTGGATTCCTCCTGGAGGAGTCTGACAGCTACTTTATAACCAGCAAACATTTGAGGACGTGTTGCACTAAAAATCTCAGATTGAGTTTTTAATCCACCCCAGTTTCAAAATAAAATGTCAGATTTGTTCAAACAACAGTTCAGGTGTAAGAGCTGCAGATGTTTACAAAGAACATAATATTTTTCTCATCTAATTATGATTCAATCAATCCTCCTCTTTTTAGAGAGGCTATCCTCCCTCAATGCAAATAACTCAAACGGAAATGTTTGAAGTGGGATTTCATGATTTCTGCTTCAATCTTTAGGTGGGAGGAGCTTATTAAAACCAAAAACTTGCAGAAGTTCCTCACATTAAGTTAAATATTGCTAACAGACTTTAACCTTGCTGTCCAGAGTAAATCATTTTAGAAACTGGACAGATGTGGGACAGGAATAGGAATAATTTTGTAAAGCACTGTAGCTAAATCCCGAGGAAACAAAAGGGGATGATAAGGAATTATAAGAATAAGAAACTGATCAAGTTACAAGAGTTTGTTGGGATTCAAACAACTTCTTGTTTGAAACAATTTCAACGATACAATTTTGGATTAATCTGTGGTTATTTACAATCTCACAAAGATTATGCTGAGGTGGAAAATGAACAGACTAAATCCTAATTTTATCCTTTGAGTTTGTGGACCACACTTCCGGTTGGAAAAGGAACACTGCCATCCCAGTGGAGACGTTTGGTTCTGGTTCCAGTGTCTTCAACCTCAGCAAGGGATTCAATGCTGACCTGACCTAATATAATAAAAGCAGCCTCAACTCTGGTAACAAAAAAACAAAAAACTAGATCAACTGGACTGACAATGATAATGTAATAAAGTATTTTATGTTGGGGAAAAGTTATATATTTATGTAGTTGATTAGTTAAATGTCTAAGTTTGCACATTTAACATTTCTGAGAAGGTTCTGCGTGGGGATTTCGGAGGTTTTCCATGAAACATTGCAAACATCTGTAACTCCGAGGTCAGACACTAATGTTGGACAAGCAGGCCTTACTTGCATTCCATCCATCCATTATCAAACTTATTTATCCTTGTGGGGCCGCGGGGGTCTGCTAGCACCTACCTCCAGCTTACAATGGGCAAGAGGCATGGGTACACCCTGGACAGGTCAAGGGTCTATCGCAGAGCAACAGAGACATACAGGACAAACGACCTCTTACGCACATACTCACACCCACGCATGCACAGGGGGAACATCCAAAATCCTTGCAGAAAGACCCAAGACCCCTTCACCTCCAGCATGTTCTGTCGGGTTGAGGTAATGATGCTGTTCAGATCAGCATCAAAGGTACATCTTAGAATTGGAAATTGGCCTCTGTGTCTTTAAGAACCTCTAACTCTTTCCAATATCACAGCAGTGCGTCTCCATGTCGCCCATTGGTGACGATTAACAAATCTTCTTAGGAAAGTACTTTTTTTTGTAGAACAAAGGAGCTGGATAATGTACAGATATAAATCTTTTCTGGATATGGAAACTCAGGATACTGTTGCGCAGGTGTTTGCTAATTGCTGCTGCCCTGTGTGAAGGAACCATAATACTGATCATCCCTTCACCAAACTTTACACTTGGCACAATGCGGTCAGACACGCATCATTGTTCTGGCTGTCATCCGAGATGGCTCCCCAGATTGGTTCACCAGACACAAAACCCAGATAACATACGGAAGTGGGCCATTTCAGGCAATGATCGGGCACTGTAGGCATTCTTCCGGCCCACACAAAGTAGATGAGAGCCTAAAGTGGCCCACATGTGAGAAAACACACATGGCCCCCCTTTGCCAAGACACTGTTGGGCCACTTTTGGCCAAAAGACGGCAGTGAGGGTTGAAGTGGGCGTGTACCTAACACAGCTGACAGATTTACCACAAGTATCTGTGTCTGGTAGCAATAGAAACAGAGAAATGGTTTATTTCATTTAGACTTGTATTTAGCCAAATATAACAGCTGAACAATGAACCAAAAATAAACCTTCTGGCCATTTATTTAAAGTTGAAAAGATGTCTGGATAGATGAATGGAAGTAAATCTGTTTCATCAGTGAATTAACATGTGAAATTTAAAAATTATTATTATATATAAAAATATAATCATCATAAAACTATATTCTCCATTAGTTTTTTTTCTGTGTTATTAATGATATAATTGAATTAATGTTTGTTTTTGGTTGAATTGTCTAGTTGATGTTGAACCAACTGCCCCCGATTCTCTTCAATGAACTCTGGGTGGGAATGTTTTATCATTGGGGGGTGTGGGGGTTTTAAAATAAGCCCCATATGGACAGTAGGTTGATCTTTCCTTGAACCTTCCCTTATTTGCCTGTAATTATTTTATACACTGTGGGTAATATGTTGAACAATGGTTGACCTTTCTTCACCGTTCACTGGACTGACTTTGGTTCTGAGTAATTTTACAGAAAGTAACAATATTATATTGATCATGAGATACTTGTAAAATAATATATGTGCCAAATTACCTTAAAATATGTTGATGGATTATATTATTACAACTAATAGTCCTTGGCATTTCCTTATTAATCTATTTATAGACCTATAACCAGTTACTTGTTTAATATTTACTTGTTTTTGGAAACTTTTCCATTTAATAGTCTTATATAAACTTCTGTGTTGATATCATCATCCCCACCAGAACAGTGAGATGCTTCCCTAACAACAAACCCTGGATCACCAGTGACCTGAAGAAACTGTTAAACATGAAGGTTATGGAGGATTATACAGAGACAGCTGTAAAGATCAGAGAGAGCAAGAAGCTGGAGAGGAACAATATCAGAGATGTGTGGTCAGGAAGGAACAAGATCACCATCATCTCCTCCTGCACCCACACAACCAGACAGATATATGATCAATGACTAATTTCTGACATTATGTCCCTTTGGGGCTTCCGTACATCTTTGTTTGTTTGTTTACTTGTTTCGTGTGACGTCCCCAGATGATCGCGCGCTTCTGTTCTTTTATTTGCCAGAAGTTGACCGGAAGTTGCGTCTCCTCTGGTTGACGTGCTGTTGACAGCGGAGCGTCCAGGCGGCGGAGGAACACAAAGAACTACGGTTACTAAGGTAGCTACGGTTACTAAGGTAGCTACGGTTACTAAGGTAACTACGGTTACTAAGGTAACTACGGTTACTAAGGTAACTACGGCGTCTTTCTCCCGCGGCGGTTTTCACACGCCTCCGGTTCTGACCGGGCCGGTAACGGGTCCTTGTTCGCGGCGGCGGGCGGTTGGGAGACGGTCCGTCCTGCGGCTGGCTGCTGTGTCGACAGGCTTTTATTTCCGTGTGTCGTAGTTCGGGGTCGGGGATGCTAAACGCTGTGGAACTAGACCGGAACTGCTGCGGCGAGGCGCCACAGGTGAGAGTTTCTCTGCGACACCGCTCCGCCGGGCTCCGTGTCCGTCCTCAGGCTCGACCTGCTCCCCGTCACACCGACCAGAACCACCAGGCTCGCTCCACATAATCGTTGGTTCCGTCGCAACCAGGGCTCGGCTCGGCTCGGCTCGGACGGTTAGTCTTTGGTTGCGTAGCAGGAGAGAAAATACGAGAAGCGTTTAGAAGCTCGGAACCGGCGGCTCCAGCTGGGGGTGTCAGGGTTCTGGTCCGGCTCCAGCTTGGGGTGTCAGCGTTCTGGTTCAGCTGGGGGTGTCAGGGTTCTGGTCCGGCTCCAGCTGGGGGTGTCAGGGTTCTGGTTCAGCTGGGGGTGTCAGGGTTCTGGTCCGGCTCCAGCTGGGGGTGTCAGGGTTCTGGTCCGGCTCCAGCTGGGGGTGTCAGCGTTCTGGTTCAGCTGGGGGTGTCAGGGTTCTGGTCCGGCACCGCATGGCGCCTTGTTGTTTCGCACCAACCCAGACACTGGAAATCCAACATGGCTGTTGGATTTCCAACAGCGGGTGTTCAGTATTCCTGGGAGATAAGTCAGCGTGGATCTGAAGTAGTACAACGATATCTGGTGGTACTGAAATGAGGATGGAGTGAAAATGTGATGTTTTTGGAAAAACAACTGTTTATTTTTATATTTTCTTTAGGTAACAAGTTGCATAAAGAAGTAAAAATGATGTATTTAATAGGTTTTATTATATTGGAGCAAACAGTGTGAAAAACCAAAAGCCATTTTTTAGACTTTTCTAACATCCTCTTAATTTATCATTGTGGTGGTAAATCACACTTCTTACACGATACGATACCATCATCCTCCAACCAGGGGTCTCTGGGGGTCTGGATCGCCCAGAGGGTTCGTGTGATACCACGTTTAGTTAAATAATACTTTTCTACAGATAAAGTGAGTTAAAATATGCATAAAATAATGATATTGCTATGGTAGCCAGCTGGAGTTGTTTTGGGAGCCCCTGCTGTGAGCCATGATGCTTAGCGGAGGTTTTGTGCACGACTACATGGTTAGCTGCCAGGAACGGGTCGTAATGTTTTTGGAACGACTGATTAGATGTAGTTTTGTGTTTGTTTGTTTTTTCGTCTGGTACGAGAAACTGAATCTTTCGCTCTTTTCCACTGATTGTGGTTCTGTTCACTGCTTTGAATTTGTCTTACATTTCAAACTACCTCTTACATGCTGCTTTACAAGAAGATAACAAACATGCGTTTTTAGCAGGGTGCATGTAGATAATGTTTATCTTGGGTAAATGTACAGAAACATGGAGGATAGGCCAAGATGAAGCAGGTCTGTGGTGTGGACGGAAACTTCTGAAGCAAATTCTGGTTGTGGAACCAAGAAGAGTTTGTTGGAAATGTTTCTAAAATGGATAGACTGGACCGGTTCTCTCGAGTGTTTGACCAGGAGACATGGCGGCTTTTACTCCCCAGGCTCGGTATGTCGGACGAAGACTCCCGTACCAGCTCAAGCTCTTCCTCCTCTTCATCTTCCATTCATCATCGTCATCAGCAGCATCAGCAGGAAGTGAACGCATCAAAGAAGCGAGAGAGCAAAGTCAGCATGAGCAAGACCTCCAAACTTCTGTCCACCAGCGCGAAGAGGTGAGCGTGTCTCAGTTTTCCTCCTGCTTCAGAGGGTCCGACTTTGGCTCCATCAGTCCGACGATCAGGGTAGAGATTGACCGATGCAGGTTTATTACGGCCGATGCCAATTATTTAGACACCAGCTTAACCGATCCCAAACGTGTGCTGCCGTTTTTTTCTTTAAGCCGATTTGTGTTTCTTCCTCCACTTGAATGATAACAAATGTTACACAAGTCTTGATTTACGCAAACCAACATTTTTAGATCATTTACATATAAAATAAAAACAATCCTAACCATTAAGTTTGAGCAGATGAATTTAACATTTTATTATTTTTTCAGAATTCAGAAGGAATTGGCCGACATCACACTGGATCCTCCTCCGAACTGCAGGTGAGTAACACCTGAGCTGCACTGTAGCCGTTTACAGTCTGAAAAAAAGGGCTGGAGGGTAGAAGTACGGACGTGTTTAGTTGTAGTTCGGCTTTACACATCATTGTGGGATGTGTTTTTTTTTCTGTAATATGACAGCAAAGACAAACTTTCATGAGTCAGTGAGTGGAGCTCCCTGTAAAGTGTGAGCCTCCATAAAAGCGCAACCACCAAACCGGTTCAAGTGCTCAGCTGCTGTTACTGTTATACGTCTGATATTTCTCCACACATTGGATTATTTGGTATGTGCTCATAATTTCTGTGCTCTTTCATTGTTATGTCACTTCCATTTGTTGGACTTTTGCATCATTGATATGAGATATGCATCTTAAATGTGCAGCAAAAGAAGCCAAATGTGGTAAATCTGAACGTAAACAATGTCTGAAGCAAGCAGTGCCACGTTAAGCGTTCCTTACATTGTGCTGACATTTTCTAAACTCTTTTGGTTAAAGATTTGAACATTCAGAGTGAGGATGTTCTGTTTCAGCCCAGAGGAAGAGGAGAGAGAAAACAGAACTGCTGTGTGTGCTCCAGCTTTTTCATTAAGCCAGATTTGGTCCGTCTGATCTGTTTTTTTAAACTAGTCCGGTTGGTTAAATCAAGTGATGAGGCTGCTCTACACCTCAGCTCCTGCACGCTGCTCTCTAGGATCCAACACTAAAATTTGTCTTTGTAACCCTTAAAACTGAGACTGGCTCCATCAGACTAACTCTGAGCCAACAACCACGCCTGCATTCATATCTGGGGGCGGTCATCCTAACAGTCATGTGTTTGGACTGTGGGAGAACGCCAGAGTACCTAGAGAGAACCCATGTATGCACAGGGAGAACAAAGTCCAAGCCTCTTTCTTGCTGGAAGGTAACAGTGCTGTTGTTTCTGCGCTCATCCCAGCATGGGTCTGTGTGGAAATATAACACAGCAGAAAAAAAAGCCCAAAACAAATCCAGCCAGTTTTGTCTTCGCCACATCAGTGAGTGTTGTTGGTGCTGACGGTAAAGATTTAAGATTTGCAGCAACGCTTCAGCTGCGAGGTTTCAGATGAATCTTCTCTCTGTAGAGGAAGTGGCTGCCAGCTCAACAAGCAGCTGAACTGTGAGCTGCTTCTCTCTCTCTCTCACACACACACGATTGAAAAGGTGAAAGTTCCCCTCAGAGGTCGGCTTAGCTAGCGCTACAGCGCTGCTGCGGGTGTTTCCTCTGCGTGGTCCTGTGTCGTGGTGTTACATTGTGGTTCTGCTACACAGCGGCGAGCTTTGGCAGCCGGTGGTGGAAACATTCAGTCAGCGCTGCAGCAGCTGGGCCAAACATGTTACAGGTGTGCGGTTGACTTGTGAATAAATATGTTGTTGGTTTTCTGAACTGTTCCTCGAGACTCTGTCCTACTGGCTGTTTATGAATATTGCACATCTTGGTGTTGATGATGATATATTGTGCAGCTCTGGGTTTCACAGTGACGTGTTTTTCATCTCCTCTCAGCAGATCTCACATCTCCATCTCCTGCACAGCTTGTTGGAAAACCTTAAGATGGACTTTCATAGTTTATTTCACTTCTGCAATAAACGCACAATATTAGAGCTGGAACACACGTGGGGAGAGATGGGAAGCAACCCTGACCCGATTCATGCGGACAAATCAGACTGAAACTACTACCGATTTCTCTCCACCTGCTATTATCACTATGATGATGTCCTGTGGAGAGAAATGCGTTTTCGTATAAAGGCAAGCAAAGAAGATGTTTAAAAAAATATCATTTCAAATAAAAACAAAATAGCACAGATTAAACATCTTTAGTGCTTTTTACGGTCTTCAAATTTATATCTCCGGACTTAGACTAGACCATTTCCAAAATCAACATTTTTGCCCCCTTTTTGTTTCTCTCCTCTTTTCCACTTATTTTGAGAGATGCGGAGGAGGAGCTGTCGTTGACGTTGTACGAGAAGAGCTGACCAATAGAAATGTTACCTCCAACGTCCTCTAAAATACAAAATGCGTCTCCGCGGCGCCCCGAGAAGTGCGAAACATAATCTGTATGGAAAATATTGCAATTCATAAAAAATATATTAAGAGAGAGAAAAAACAGACTGATAGTCATTGAATTTTTGTAATTTTGATGTGCATTTTTGTTTGTTTGTTTTTGCCTTCAAAGTTCTATTTCTAAAACCGGAACGTTTGTACGCTTTTCTCTCCATAATCCGGTTTTTAAAAAGTGCAATCAGGCTGGAGAGGAATAATGTTCCATCGTGTTATTTTGCTGCTGGGTATTAAAGCACAATCTGCAGGATTGTACAGGACAACTGGTTTTAATAAGCAGGAGGGGGGGCAGAGAGAGTACAGCTATTATATCAGGGCGTTATTACTTTGTTTCTCCTCATCACTGCAGTGAAGCCAGAGGATGCTCTGATCTGATCAGGGCCCACAGAGATGAAGGCAGCTTTGGACCGGAGGTGATGCTGATGTGTTTTTTTAGGAGACGTTCAGGTCCTCCACCTCTGCGTTGACAGGTGGTGGAAAACCAAACGTGAGAATGAGTGAAGAACGTCATGCAAAGCAGCCACAGTGGTTTCAGGGTTGATGATGCATCTAATGGCGGCGTTCGTTTGATCATTGGAGGTTATTGTCAGAGGATCCTGACGTGCTACATGTTTTGACTCGCCTAGCTTGTGGGAGAATCTGCCTCTGTTGTAGTGATGGTGTGACGTTGTGATCGCTGACAGCGACGTGTGGCTGCGGGATGAAACCCTCCATGGTTTTCCAACTCACCATCCGCTCATCGGGAGCTCATTGGTGAAGCTCGCTACTTTTGCACGTTTTCAAAAAACAAAAGAGAAACTGTGTACAGGCGCTTTACTGACTGGACCCCAGTGAGGTGAAAAATGTTTAGCATGCATTGTTGTCTACATTACACCACAGCAGATCTATCCTGACTAATAAAAGGGTTATTCTACATTTTCTTGTGAAGGAGACATTCTGCTGCATTTTCAACTGAATAAATGAAGAAACAAGCACATCATCTTATCTCCATGTCTGGGTGAAACATGCTGTTTATACAGCCTCCCGCTTTACTTCTCTCATTCATCGCATTATTAAAAGAAATTATTTTGGGGAACCTTTTAGCTGTAGTTGATACATTTTTGTGCAAGTGTCTGTCCATTTGTCATAGTAAATGTCAGAAAGTGGAAGCTTTAATGTGAACAGTGGTAACGACTGAAGTGGCGTCTGCTCAAGTTGCATGATGTTGATTGCAAGCAGCGACTGCTCTGTGAGGAGGAGGAAGAAGAGGAGGAGGCTCTTTATTGTGGTTTTGTGTTTTGTGTTCCTGTCTGCTCTACAGAGCAAAGAGTCGTTGTTGTTGCTGTTTCACTCCGGACTGCGTTCCCAGTCGGAATGATAGCAGGGCTAAAAATCCTCATCTGTGCATTCTGCTCTATGTGAGCTTTAGCTTTTTCACCAATGTCATCAAAATATACAATCCAACAATTATTGTGCTGCAAACAGCCTTAAATTCTAAATCTAAGCCTATAGCAGCATGACTATAGAAATAACTTAAATAGCCTGATGGTGTGCAAACAAACAGGAAGGTTTTAAGCCTAGATTTGAAACTAGACAGGGTGTCTGTCTCAAAGACTAAAGCTGGAAGCTGGTTCCATAGGAGAGGAGCCTGATAACTGAAAGATCTGCCTCCCATTG
>JAVLVB010000185.1:827847-854347 GCA_032876305.1 Orestias chungarensis
GTGTCCTCTGGGTTACTCACTTGTTTCAGAGATGTTGAGCTCAGATCTCCCCCCTTGTACTCTGATCTACCTAAATAAAACCCAGTGCTGCCGTCAGACCTCAGCCTTGTGTGACCAACTCTAAACATGAATGCAGCTGTTTTTTGTTGGGGGTTTTTTGTGCAGCATTCATGCATCATTTTCCTTCCCCTTTACTATAATTTATTTATTTGTTGGTTTTTTTCCCCTGGAACAAAAGTTCTGGACTTTCTCCATTCTGTCATCACTGATCCACATAATGTATGTCATTTGTTGTGTGTAAAGCTGACTTTCTCACCCTCGGACGCTCTTTTAAAAAATGACTGAACTAATTACTAAACTGTAAGATTATATTTGGACCAGTCCTGCCAGACTTCCTAGACTAACTATGTGACCTGATTCACACTTGCCTGGTTATAAATGCTTGTGCCATGTGTGTGAACAGTGCCGGTCCCAAAGGAGACAACATCTATGAGTGGAGGTCCACCATCCTCGGCCCCCCCGGCTCCGTTTACGAGGGAGGAGTGTTCTTCCTGGACATCGCTTTCACACCAGACTATCCCTTTAAACCGCCCAAGGTAAGCCCAGCTCAAAAATACATACTTTCAACTGAGCAGCTTTAACAGTCTGCAGCTAACAGTGGATTTTTTAAGGACTAATCAATGTTGATCCGACATTCAGACTCGTCCAGTTGGACCAATGAAATGAAGTTATTCTAATACCGACACTGAACAAAGAAAGATGAGGATGGCGATCAGTCATGTCTCCTTATAGTCCACTTCATTTTTTGTTGACGGCACTGTTCCAGAAAAGCATTTATGATGCAAACAGTGGGCCAAAAAAGTATTTGGTCAGGTTTGTAATTTTTGATAAAATGAAAAAAAACACAAACTAGGAAATCACATGTTAGGATGTTTAAAGAACTGATTTGCAAATTATGGTGGGAAAGTTTCACAGATTCTCCATACGAGTGTTTTATTTTTGTGTTTGTTCGTCAGGTGACGTTCCGTACCAGGATCTACCACTGCAACATCAACAGTCAGGGCGTGATCTGCCTGGACATCCTGAAGGACAACTGGAGTCCCGCCCTCACCATCTCCAAGGTGCTCCTGTCCATCTGCTCCCTGCTGACCGACTGCAACCCTGGTGAGATCACCCCGCGTTAGCAAATCTAATATTTACCACTTATATTTTACTTGGGTTTTTATGTAACAGACTAACATAAAGAAATGCCTAATGTGTTATATTCAGACGTCCTTTCTACAATAAAGTCCTGTGTAGAAGTCGCCCAGTTGGTAAGACGAGTTAATCTGTGCGATTTACTGTCACTTTAAATGTAGCGTCTCTCTTTCTGGCCTCAGAGGTCAAGGAATGGATGAAGTCAGAAAGAAACCTTTGGAGAAGTTTAACAAGCCTTGAACATCTCAGGCATGTTCAATCGATTATTATGACACGGAGGGAGGATGGAGAAATTACTGACCTAGCGAAACATGGACGTCCATCTAGAAGCAGAGGCAGGTTAAGGGGAGCACTAACCGGAAAAGCAGCTACAGGCCTTTTTGGGAATATGGAGGAAATGCCCAGACCTTTGACCTCGGTGGATAAATCTGTCAACAGGACAGTGACTTTACAACAAGCTGTGAAGGGAGCACAGCTAAGAAAACATAAAATAACATGGAACTTTGACTTTCTGGCAAAATTCTGCGATTCACTTGGAAAATACAATCCTTAGGATTAAAATATGGTGGTGGCAGCATTATGCTGAGGGGAGGCTATTTTTTTTAGCAAGGGTAGGGAAGCTAGTCAAAGTTAATATGAGAATGGATGAAGGTAAATCCGGAACATGCTTGAAGAAAACCTGTTGGAGGCTTCAGGAGACTGAGCTGAAGATTCAATTTTCCAGGAGAACCACCCTAAACGTTCAGGCAGAGATGCAGTTAGAATGGTCTAGTTCAAGTCCATAAATAAACCAGAGAACAAGACTAAAGTTTTTTTAAATGTCCATCTAAACGCACCATATAGGACCTGCAGGTGAACTGACACAAGGAGCCTGAAGACAAAAGCCTGCCACACTTTTCAGAGCTTTAATTGTGAATTCTGTTTAGCTCGACTAATTTACTGATTACTACTTTGAGCTGGTCTGTCTCAGGAAACAAATGAGATGGCGTTCTCTCAAAAGGAGGATGCAGTTCTGAAGGAAAATTATATTTAATGTTATTTTTTTAAATTGTCAAACCATTTTTTAGTGATTGGCATAAAAATCCTATTCAGCATTACAGGAATCAAACATCTATTCTAATAACTACGGTTCAGTATTTAATTTCTCTTTTGCTATTAATCATGTTTGAATCTTTCTGCCTCTATGGCACGGAAACCTGAACATACAAGGTTTCTGTAAAAGACTGCAATTGACTTTTTATTTTACATAATACGTTCTGAATATCTGGTTTAAAAATGTAACTTTGGTCTGTGTTTAAGACAAACGATCCAGCGTAGTTTCAACCTCGAGGATCATTTTGATTCTTAAATTACTGACTGTGACGGTCGCCTCTGATTGTTTAGCAACTTTATAAAGAACTTTTAAAGTACACCATCAGGAAAAGTGGAATTTTTACATGGAAAATGGGAAGGAACCATGAACGTCTGTGGGATCGTAGCATGTAAAGAAAAGAGTTTGATGTACTGAGGTGCAGGAGAACATGCAAATGTTGCTTTTGTAGATTCTTAAAATTGAGGTTTCGTTTCTCACAGTAACCACTAACGCCTGTCTTTGCAACGAGGGTAATTTTGGAGTTTCTGCCCTGCTGGGAGCCTGGCTGATGCTCATGTGTTGTCTCCACAGCGGACCCTCTAGTTGGAAGCATCGCCACACAGTACACGACAAACAGACCTGAACACGACAGGATAGCCAAACAGTGGACCAAGCGGTACGCCACATAATCAGTGGAGCAGTGGGGTGGGTGGGTGGATGTGTAGCAATGATGGGACAGTAAAGGTTGAACACAGTGGGGGGATTTTCACCTTGCAGTCCTATCTTGTTTGTTGTATCTTAAATTATCTGTAGCCTGAACTTAAGTCCATGTTTTTATCCTGTGCTCGAGATGGCCGGTTCTACTAAAGCGTCCAGGTTCCAGTCAGATGTTTGGTGTTTGCTTCTCAAAGACATGGAGACGTTTCACTCATGTAGAGATGTTTAGATATGGATCGATTTAATATTGGTTGTGAATTGTGTTCTGTACCCTTGAAAAAATGTTCTCCCTTTTCAAATATTAAAAACAAGACCAAGTCAGGTTGGATCGTCTCTTTATTGTGATCCAGTACAGACGGCATCATCGTCACGCTCGCTCTGACCAAGCAGCACATTCAACATCAACAAAGCTCATTCGCCCCGGCGTCATCCGCACAAGTCAAGGAATGTGGCTCATTAAGGTGACAAAAATAAATTAGTTACAAAATAAATATTTCATCTAAACACTGATTATTTCTACTGCTGAGGACTAATGGAGAGCTAGAAGCAAACCCCCCCCCCCATCAGATTCCACAGGCTGGAAAACACGGACACACTCCATCACCTCATCTGGAGTAAAGGGACATTATTGCTGCCAGGCAACGGTTGCTATGACATGGAATGGACACGGGAGAGGCGAGTCCTACCAGACCTACCAGAAAACGCCTCCCTTATAGGAAGACAAGACATTTTCTGTAAATGGAGACTGAAGCTGACAGCAGGAAAAAATTACTTTTTACATTATAAACGAAACGATTCTCTCAAGTTTTCAAACACATTTACCAAATTTACTCCTTTTAATTCCAGTTTCAAACTTTTGGGGGCGGGGCTTCCTTTGACGGACGGCCTGCTGCCGTATTTCTATTAATGTGTGAGTGGACATTAGCAAAAGTATTTCTATTGATCAGTTTGGACACAATGTTAAAAAAAACAAAACTACATTATGTTGTACGTTTTAAATCCTGCTAATACAATTAAAGTAAGTAATTTTCACTAAAAGAGAACCTCCTGCCAGCTCTGTCTGGGATTGATCTACTGGGACAATATTCGTATCAAGACTTTAATAACACACTGTATGCAATGAGCCCAACACTACAATCCAAAAACACTAAATAATACCATGCATCTTTGTCTATTTTCTAGCGCAAATATCTAAGTACACATGAAAAAGAAAGATATTGAAGCTTGTTTTAACTCTGGAGCTGTTGAATATTAATAAAATATAATAGTTCTATAATACTTCTATATTTTTCAATTTGTTTTAAGACAAGCCCAATTAGTACTTTTATCAATATTCATACATCAGTTACTTGTAAGACGTTTTCACTAGAAACTCCACAAAAATACTAATTTTATGTTTTTGCAGTAGGGAAACAGCAGGGGGCAGCAGAGGCTGTGGGGGGCAGCAGAGGCTGTGGGGGGCAGCATGGCCGCTGAAAATAACAAAAATAATAATACTGGATTTTAAGTTACCTCTCTGAGTGTAAACAGCATGAATATGAATCATTTGTTTCTATACGTTATCGTACCGAGAAAAGTGAAATAAATTAACTTTTGCAGACACTGTCGCTGTTCCCGGGATGTCTTTGTAAACTGGATTAATCTGTGGGATGCACATGACGCTGTAGCCTCAACTTATTTAGACTCACAACCCTAAAGAGGAAATTAATTAGCTCAAAACATAAATATAAATCAGAAATCTACTTACTAATGTCAGTTCAAATATTGCACTATGATTTGTATCACGACAACCTCAGTATAACAAGAGGATTCTAGGAAGCTGCTGGAAATTAACCAACATTTAGAGATTTCTTTCTCTATGTTTAGGAGTCACGGCTGTGAATACAGAAACCAGTATGTTCTATCCCAGCTCCTGAGAGTTAACTGGTAAACTGGCTCAGTGCAAACAAAGAGGGAATAAGCTGGGCCTTTCAGATGTCATTAGATGTGTTGCCTTTGCTTTTGCGTCCAGGCAGAGGAAAGGCTGACTTGCTCTGCGGCTGCGTTAGACGGCTGGTCAGCTGGATGAAGGGCTCGATGAGCGAACTGCGTTCCATGACGCTCACCTCCCACAGCTTGACTTTCTCCACCCGCGCCCACTGCTGCGCTGCCTCCTGCTCCACCTGCCGGAGCTCGGTCAGGTCGCTTTTGTTCCCCAGGACAACGATGGTCACCTGGAAAACACGAGGACACTTAGCAGACTAACCAGAGGAGTATCCACAGCTGCACATGGTGCATCCGCCGGCCAGCGGAGAAGATCACAGTGGCTTGCTTCCACATGTGCAGAAAAAAGAACAAAGACGTCCCACAGCAGCAAAAATGGACGCCGCCGTCTGTGAACAAGATCGCACACTGCTTGCTTCAGACGTTGTTTACGCCCAGATTTACCACGTCTGGGTTCTTCTGCTGCACAATTATCACACGTTTGACCTCTATGAAAAAGTGACCCATTTCCTTGTAAACCTTCCCACGATTTTTCAAGTAACAGTTACAAAATAAAGTATTTAGCTTATATTTATGTAATAGATCGACCAAAAACAGCCCATAATTGGAAGGTAGACTGAAAATATACACAGGCTAGTGGAGGTTATCGTAGTTTTCTGGTTATTGTGATAATAGATGAGGATTGATTTATCGTTACAATACAACTTATGCTCATTGTATTTGTTTTACTTTCATTTTTCTGTTTTTTGCATTAGAATATTGAAAAATGATTAATTGCAGTTCTTGTACAGTTTGGTGACGGCGAGTTTACCTCTTTGTCACCAGAGAAGCCTGTGCTTAGCCTCAACACTCATCCAAAGGTGGGTAAAGAAGAAATCATGGCTGTTTTGAGCTAGGCAAACTTATTTGTAGAATAAATTTAATGTACCTAAATTAAAGTGCATGTAAAGTAAACATTTAGGAGCACATAATTAAGAAAAAAATGATATTAAAAACAGAAATGACTGTTTAAAGGCATATTTTTAAATCAGCAACGTTTCTGTTCTGGTTTCTGGTGCACAGCTCACTATTTTTAAGGTTTCAATACTTAGAATCTACCCCTATTTTGTCATATACCTTCTTATGGTTTATCTGGAAATTCATCTCTTCAAATTTAGACGGATTTAAAGAGCTCTGTGAGACGCGTAAAGCTCGGGAGGTTGTTCTGGAGCAGGCGGCCCCACACTTTGAGCTTGCGAGCTACTTAAAAGATGACCAATCCTAAAAGATCTACCACCACCACCACCATTATTTCCTCCACAACGTCCTCTCTGACCCGTCCACTGGGCTACTATGTCTCCCATATTTTCCCACGAACAGATGTGGACATTTTCAGTTGTGATGTGAACAAATGTGAAAAACTACAATAGTTACAAGACACCGCATCAGATGCTTTTTTGTCTGTGGTTTTTAAGGGAAGTGCAACAAAGGATCACCTCTTTCTTGTCTCTGGACTTGTCGATTTCCTTCTTCAGGAAGTCGACTTTCTTAAAAGACTCCAGGCTGTCGACGCTGTAAACCAGAACAAAGCCGTCTGCCACAGAGTAGTAGTGCTTTGGGAGGTCTTCTGAATCGTGAAGTCCTCTGGTGTCGTAAAGCCTCAGCTGCTCCTTCACGCCTCGGTCGGTCTCCACGGAGGCGACGTACACGTCCTCCTGCGTCTCGCCGGACTCTGAACCTGGACATGAACAGGAACAAACAACCAGTATATTTAGCAGCAGCAACAACAAAACTGAGGTGGACAGTAACGGAGTACTTCAGTAGTATATTTAGGTACTTTTGAGTATGTGTAGTTTCCATCAGTCATTCTTTCTTGGAAACATATGACTTTTACTGTTTTCATGCATTTCTGGCTCCACTACGTTTCCAGGAAGCTCGTCATTGCCAGTTGCTTTTAAGCATTATTTTGAAACCTGTTGCGGTTTTCCTTTCCACACAAGAAGGGAACCAATCAGAGTTCCCGCTTTAGAAATGCATCATCCTTGTTCAGTGTTGCGAGCTCTCAATAGATGGAGACATTAAGAGAAGCTGAAGCGGCGGAAACAGCTCACTTATGGCCAAATTCTCATTTTGGGAATGAGAAATTGTTCTGATCTCCACCTTTGACAAAAGCAGAGTTTTGGAAACATTCTGCTAACCACTAGCTGATGCCCTGCAGCAGACCGAAGGAAAATCGGATCGATTTTTTGATTGCATTTTTTTTTTAAGGTTGTTTTTGGGGTTTTTTGTTACAGTGTTCTACATGTTAGAACATCATCGATGTTTTCAGAGAGGTACAAGTTTCCATAAAAGCACGTAAAAAAACAAACAATAAAGCAATGTAATGATATAGAATATATATAATTTGCATGATTGAATACTCAAGTATCTTTAAAAATACATTACATCCGTATATTAACTTGATTAAAGTAGTATCAATACGAGACTCAAGCTGATCACTTTACTATAAGCAGGGATTTTTATTCTATTGTATTCTAGGCTATAGATCATTACAGAGCAAAACTAAAAAAGATAATATAGCAGCTAGGTTTTTCTTCACTAGAGGAGCATTGAAGACAAACCGATCACTGACAGTAAACAGCTTTTAGTAGTTAGATCGCTGTCAAAAAGGTGGAGTAACCAATTGTTTATATAGAGATGTATATTGATCTTACCTGTGATGCTTCACCTGAGGCTTGTCCTCCACCAGGTCCACTTTCCTCCGCCATCTTTAAATTTGAAGCAGGCTGTGTTCGATGAGATCGCGGATCGATTACTCTGGTCCGTAACACTTTCTAACTCTTACCCACAGAGTTGACTTGGTGTCCACAGAGAAAGGAAGAGTTCATAGTCCTAAAAAGTCCTAAACTTTACACTCAACGCTTTTAGATCCATAATCTCAGACTGAGAAAATAGCTTTTTTCCTGCTATATGAACATTGGCGTTTAGCTTCCACCTTTTTGACAGCGATCTTACTCTGTGGTTTCTGGGCGGTTGGGCCGTTGCTCACCTACACTGTGGCTTCCATACAGCAACTGCTCCAGGATGGCCGTTTTCCCAACGGCCGCCTGGCCGCCCACCACCACTTTACAGCCCTTCCCCATGTCAGGCCTGGATGAGAGAGCACGACGCAGGTCCTTAGCTCTGCCTGGTGTGTCAGAGCAGCATTAACGAAAGAAAAGCTTCGATTAAGCGAGCAGGAAATCTCGCAGCTAGCTTAGCCGCTAGTTCGCTACTAGCTTAGCCTTAACATCACAACGAGTAAAAACAAACAGACCGTTAACAGGCTGGCAGCAAAGAAAAATGTATGTTCGTGACGTTAAAACACGCGTACCAACCTGAACAACCCGGCCGGATGATTAGCCGTCAGAGAACACGGAATTACGAGCCGGTGTTTCCATTCTGGAGCGACGCTGACAGTTTCCTCACGGCGCATGCGCAGTCAGGAAGCCGGTAGTTTTATATCGCGAGAACATTATTTCATTTTATTTTTAAACATAATCAGCTGAAATATATAGTGACAGTCACTACAGGTAAAACAACGATTTTCATTTAATACCTATAACAAATTACTGGACAAACTATACGAACTACATTTCCCATGAGTGCCGGAAAGGAAGTGCTCCCCAGCAGCTCGTAAAGCATGCTGGGTAAATTAGCTCTCTCTTTCCGGCTGGTGCGCCATCAAGTAAGCTAGAGTTTCTACTTCTGTTCCAAACACAATCCATTAAAATCATCATTTATACGGTTCCATCTGTGGGTGCAGCCTAGTGGAAATGTTCAGATGTTTCTCATCGTCCTTATATTGTGACTATTTTGTGACAAATGTTGGGATTTCACTAATTAAAGTCATTTTTTTACACGGACGTAGAAGCTGACGGACTGCTAGCTGTTAGCATTCCTGTTGCTAACATGCTTGGTGAAGGGTTTAGTTGATTACTAGCTGTTAGCATTCCTGTTGCTAACATGCTTGGTGAAGGGTTTAGTTGATTACTAAACGAGTATTCTGTATTAATACTTTATTAGTTTGTTTTAATGAGCTTTTTTGTTCAGAGTCTTGTATCCTAACGTTGACAGAGTTGTTAACTTCAGCTAAGTGGCTAACTAGCGGCTAACTAGCTTTATCTGATGCATTCATTTCATTGTGTATGAGGTCTATCTGTTGCACACTTTTCACTGGTGTATTTCTCATGTCTTCCATGTTTGAGGTCTGGTGTTTTAAATACCATGAGGCTTATGAATAAATTAACAGTGTCTTGTGTGGACTTTAAAGTACAGTCTGAATGAAGGCATGTTTCAGATTATTAGTGTAGAGGTAATGAAAGGAAAACAGCCGATCTGATCAGCATGTTTATCTGTGACTGGAGAAACTTAAACATTTTGCTCCTTGTTAACAATGTGTGAAATATTTCTCTCCTCCAGATAAGTCAACATGGGAGCCTACAGGTATATGCAGGAGCTGTGGCGCAAGAAGCAGTCCGATGTGATGCGCTTCCTGCTCCGTGTTCGCTGCTGGCAGTACCGCCAGCTGTCCAACCTCCACCGGGCCCCAAGGCCCACCAGGCCCGATAAGGCCCGCAGGCTGGGCTACAAAGCCAAGCAGGGTGGGTACGCCGACCGGACCTCGTTCGTTCCTCAACCGTGCAGTAACATCTAACATTGCTCCTTCTAGGCTACGTTATTTACCGTATCCGGGTGCGCCGCGGAGGCCGCAAACGCCCCGTCCCCAAGGGAGCCACCTACGGCAAGCCAGTGCATCACGGTGTGAACCAGCTCAAATTCGCCCGCAGTTTGCAGTCCACTGCTGAGGTATGAACGTTTCCCTTTTAAGCCGCTTTTCACCTGTGCTTGTTTACTGTTGCAGGCGTTTACATAGAATGGATCAATTCTCTCCTTTAAAAAAAAGGTTTTATTAAAATCTGATCAAGTTAATCAGAGGACGCTCAAGAGAAATTGAACAGATCTGTTATTTGTCACGGCAAGTCTAAACTCTTGTTGAACTTCTTGGTTAACAAGTCCGACCATAGATGTTTAAGTTAACCTTTTGGGCTAAAATCCACACGATTGCATTATTTCAAACGATGCAAAATGTAAAGCATATTCAACCACAACTGATACAGAAGTAGAGATCTGTTGACATGCATGGTTATTTCTTTAAATGTATCATTTAAGACTCGTCTATTGGTTATAGACTTTTAAGTGAGCACAATTTTATTAATGTGAACACTTTCTTTTAAGGTTCAGTATAAACAGATTTCCTTTTCCAGATCACAGAAATGGACGTTAATGTTAAACATTGAATTTGATGTCCTAGTCAAAGGGTTTGAATCGATTACCATTGATCATTTTAATGCTGAAATCTTTTGCCTATTACACACATAGAAGGATAGTTGTACAATTATTTCTGCCACATGTTTGATATATAGTTCACACATGGTTTTATTCAGGAAATATTTTATCCGCTCAAACTTATGCTGTAGAGTTGGATTAAACAAAGGCAAAAAAGTAGCTTTAAAAAATTGACATGTTGCAAAGTTCTTCAGTAAAACATAAACAATAGGATTCACCAGAAGTTATTTATTGCTAAATATCCCCCAAGAGTATGACTGCACTATTTGTAGCTAGTTTCAATGTGTTTGCATGAGCTCTGCATAGATGGCTGCTCAACATGTGGAATATTTTAGGACAATACATTCAGACGGTGGTGTTTTTTTGTACAGTTTAATCTACCAAAGAAGCTGAAGATTTGTTAACAAATGGAAGGAGTTAAGAAACTGCAATAAAAGCTCAATGAACAGGAATCAAGAAATGATTTATTTCAAAAACACAATCACACTTGACCTAATTGCATATTTACCCAGATGAAGAAACGTGGCCTTGCTTCTCATGTGGGGACTGGGTGTTAAATTTAAAAAAGTAGTATTATTGGGGGTGGCATCCAGATCTACTCAATTCATCACGATAGTAAAGCAGCTACTGTGTACTTTCTGTGCCAGTGTTTCACTCCTGTTCTTTATTTCTTTATTCCATCATATAATTGACTTGTAATATTTTCTATTAGATCTGAAGTTACAGAAGACTAGTTCCTGAGCTGCTATAGACTGACTTGGAATATGTTTTATATTTGCATGCCTCGGTTAAATTATTAATAATAAAATAAATCTTTAAAACATCGACATTTCTTGTCTTGCATATTTAAGGTCAGCGGCTTTGGGATTTCTTCAAAATCTTGTTGCTGGATTGTAGAAAGATATCTTCTATTTATCACAGGTCATCCATGTTTCCTAATATTGTGCAGCCTTGCCTGGACGCCAGCCTTTATAACTGATCAGGGCTCTGAAGTCATAATTGTAGGTTCATGAATGTAATGAGCTCAGTTGAAACTAAGAAAACCTCTTAAAAAACTCAGCAGTAGCTGTGGGAAGTTTCTGCAAATGGTGTCAGGTGTTTGGTTCTGGTTTATAGTGTGAATTAAGTTGAGCTAAAGCTCCGTTTGTCATTGATTCTAAAAGTTAACTCTGACAATCTGAAATGTTAAATATTCATTACAGTGAGTCTTAGTCTTTCCACCTCCGGGCCCGCTCAGAATGTTCCATAATAAATGTTTGGCTACAAAGGTGAAGCATTGTGGTAAACTGTGGTTTCTCACCCCTTAGGAACGTGCTGGTCGTCACTGCGGAGCCTTGAGAGTTCTCAACTCTTACTGGGTGGGCGAGGACTCCACCTACAAGTTCTTTGAGGTGATCCTGATTGATACCTTCCACAAGGCCGTCAGACGCAACCCGGATACCCAATGGATCACAAAGGCTGTGCACAAGCACAGGGAGATGCGCGGCCTGACCTCTGCAGGAAAGAAGAGCCGTGGTCTGGGCAAGGGTCACAAGTTCCACCTGACCATTGGAGGCTCTCGCCGCGCGGCCTGGAAGAGGCGCAACACTCTGCAGCTGCACCGCTATCGTTAGGCCGCGTCACACTTGTCTGTACATTACTTCCAATAAAAACGAGCCTTTTTACGGTCATGGTTCTCTTGTCTTTGGGTGTAATTGGCAGGTTTATATACAGATACAAACACCAGACTTCATCTTCTCTCCATGTTCAGATGTTGGATAACTGGATCTTTTGGGAGATGGTTTAAAACCAAACCTAGTTTAGTTTTGTACATAAAGAATGAAACAAAGATTAGTGAAGTCATTTAGTTTTTCTGGATGTGTGTGAAAAAGACCAAGGACCCAGGAGGGAACTGGTTGAGTTCAGGATTAATACAGGATTTCTGGATATGATTGATGTGTTTAATGAAAAAACACCAGAATCCATTTATGATCCGTGTGTCTGGTCAGACTTGAGTTTCCAGAACCTTGTTAACTAGAGAGGATTTGTGGTTGCAGATTAAACTTAACTGCAGAATATAAAGGATGGTTACAGTTTAATATACACATATTTGGTTATTTTTACTTAAAATTGCCTGGTTTGAATTTCCAACACTGGTATGAATTTACAGCTTGTTCATATTTATGCCCTCATGTAAACTGAAAGATAAAAGTTCTAACAATAGGATAAATTCAACTATTGATTCATAATAAACTTTTTGGGTATAATATGACAGATATCAGAATTTTATGATAGTCAAGCAAGCTGGTGAATGTTAAGTGGAACTACAATGACAAGGTTGTCAGTTTTTATGAAAATCAATTTCAATGCATTTATAGGAAAAATCGTTTAAATCCGTCCATTTCAACGGATCAGTACTTCAAGTTCAGTTATTCAAATAAAATATAATCTCTGCATCCCTTTAAATAAACATGGATGTTAAAACTATTGATAGATTAGTAGGATAAACTTTCATAGAATATGAATAAAACCTAATATCTCAGGAAGAACCAAGACAGAACCTAAAACATTTGAACATGGGTCTCATGTTCTCTGTGTTCAACAACTTCATCCTGCAGATCCTATATTCCCTGCATTTCTATTTCAGCCACTTGTGAATAAAACCTTTAGGTCATAATGACAAAATTTTGAATGTCACAGTCCACCAAAGTCTTCTAACCTACAACTGGGAATAAAGACGGATGGACGGAGAATGACGGATAACTTCCTCTTCATTGTCCTTTACTGGACCCATTAGGCCACAGCGACCCTTCAGCAGGTCTGTTAAAACCTGGAAGGAGGGACTGGTCGCTCCTTCCAGGTTTTATTGGCAGCTCTTTGTAAAATAGTTTGGGAAGAGCCGACGTATTCCTGACCGTCTGGAAAGGACGTGCTTCCATGTCAAGCTGAGCCAGGAGGAATGCATGAAGGGTTTGTCAGGATCTAAAACAATAAACCAAGTCTTACTGTGAGCTTTAGTGTAGGAGGCTGACATTCGGAAGATTGGAACATATTACAGTACATTAGGTTAGAAAAGGCTGTAGATGGCCTGAACGCAGCGCAGACCTTGTAAATCTGTTATAATCCACTTGATCATTTCAGTTCCTGTGGTTACAGCTGAGAAACAAAGTTTCCTGTGAGTGAAATCTTCAATTCAGATGGAAAGTGGAAAACCTGATCACCAGCGTTGTAGGTCTGCAGTTAGATTTTATTCATGTATCAAGACAAAAACACAACTTGTCACATAAGCAAATATATCATAGATTCGAGAAGTCCAAACCTCAAACACAACCTGTGCTCTGAAAGCTAAAGTAAGGAGGCAACACCTGACTTCCTCTCCACAGATGAACTGAGACAAACTCATTAATCTAAAAATGTGTCGTCAACTTGGCTACATTAAGCTTTTTTTTTGTTCTTCACTTTTTGTTTGATAATTTATTAAAAAACAAAGGATGACTAATATTGCTGTTGTAGTTGCTTAACATTCTTTTAGTTGCATCAGCTTTATTTTATTCATTCGTTTTGGTTGATTGTATGTGTGAAAAAATGAAAATCAACAGATCTGACATACCAGCAAGTTTAAAGTTAAGTTCTACTTGCTGGTTCTGGCTTTTTATTTTAAGTTTAAACAACTCAAAATTATGATTATTTGAAGTAAATGTGTGATTTAGCCATATTCATTCTTAAAAGACTTTTGACTATTTGAGACTCGGTGAAAAGACGTTCCTGTGTCTGGCAGGTTATCATGATGATCGTCTTCATTCAGATTCATTATAATCAGTGGCGGCTCCTGACAAATATCTCTGTGGGGGCAACTCTTTTGAGGATGGATCAGATGCCCCGGCCCTAGATGGCAAAATCAGGCAGGAATTGTACAAACTAACTATATCAAGTTCATAGCATTGGTCTCAAATACACTGAAACACTTCTACCATCATGGTAGATAAAAAAAACAACCAAAGAATAAAACAATGTACATATTTGAAATAATTTGAAAGTAACACCTTTTTAACATTTATTCCCTTAACTTCGATTAAACAGGTCATTTTATCGCTTATAAAAATTATACAAACTAATGGTTGAGCAGAGATTGCTCGGTGTTCCTCTTTAATATATACGTGCAGTCATCAGCTGCACCTGCAAAATTAGGAGAGTTGATTTACACGATATGGAGTAAAGAGCCAATGCACACAGAGGTTAATAAATAATAATAATAATATCAACTAAATATATGAGGAAACAGGATTTTAAACAAAAATAAAGTCACAGGCTGACAGGAAACAGCCAAAACAAAATACTGAATGTTCAATGTTTAAAGGCACAGTTCTGTATCATGAATCAAGGATCAGTTTATTTATATGGCGCCAATTTACAACAGATGTCGTCTCAAAGCACTTTACAAGAAAATCAATAAAAATCAAAGATACATCATAAACAAATCTGTAGTTAGAAAGATTACAGGTGAAAAAAATATATATATACAAATTGCCAAATTTTATATCCACTGCTATCAAATGAAGGGTAGGTGACAAACTAACCAATAAACTATGTTTTATCGTCCCTCCCCCTGATAAACTGCCTAATTTAATAAATACAATTTTACGTAGCACATTAAGTGTCTAGTAGTTTATTAAAGGTTTTTTACAAATTTCATATTTTTGTGTATGTGTATTTATGTTTAATACGACCTTTTTTTGGAGGCAGGGTTTGTATAATGTCAGTTTTGTTTAGCAAAGTAAAGTTCTGCTGGGATTTAGTCAGGCCTTATTCATTGACTTGTGTGTGCAGAAGTCAGCATTTCCTCGCTCCCAGACACTAACCTATAGGAATGGCTACGCTGTGGCTCAGTGTCCCTCTCTGGGTATCTGTCAGGAGCCTTTTTTATCAGAGCAACTTACTCAACAGGAAATAAATAAACTGCCTTTTGAGAGGCCGTATGTCGCAAATGATCAGCTGAAATATGAAGAGTTCATCCCGGCTAATGTGGCACTTGATAAGAAGTAGATTAGATCTAAGACAGATTCTTGGATGACCGTTTCCTCTCACTGCCTTTTATTTACATTCCTTTTTTTAGAGTCTTCACTTCAGTGCATACGTCTGGGAGACAATTTCCTGCTGCACTGAAGACGATCACAGAGTTTGCCCAGTGATCATTTATTACTATCTTGAGGATGAAAGCATGCGTATCATTAAGCCAAAGGTGGAGAACTCCGGGCTACTGCAAGGGAAGCGACTAAAACGTTGGCGTTTACCAAAGACTGAGCGTGGGGAGCATTACCAGTGGAAAGATCTCAACCACAACATGGACCTAAAGGTTTACGAGTTTAAGTACCACATCACGCAGTGCGACCCCTTCACTGAGGTACAGCTCTTTTTTAGTTATGAATACAAATGCTTTCTGTTTAGGTCTTACCTTCGCTAAACAGGAGTTCATGGAGAGCAACTCCATAGTTTTGAATGAGCCGGAACTGATGCCAGAAGATAATTACAACAAAAGTAGTAGGAAGCCAAAATCACACGTTTCCAACGCCACTCCTTCCACATTTGACAAGCCGTACCACTTTCTTTATATGGACTCTAGGGTAAATTCAGTTCTTTTCATTTTAAGTTAGTTTTCATCCTTTTAAACCTGATGAAACACACAAAACGTGGAAAGAGCTCAAATTATGTTTTGTAATAAAATCTGGAATGCGAGGAAGAAAACCTGCCATCAAAGCTCGTCTCAATGATACTCGCCTTCAATGGCTGCATATTATCCAGTCCAAGCCCTAACAATTTCTTTCTCTAAATTTCTCTATACTCTAAATCTTTCTTACCTATTTCTCCCCCATTTATTTTATTATTTATTTTTATATCTATAAAAAATATAGGAAAAATGTCCTTTAGCTAGGAGCAAGTCTCTGCATGGGTCCTCACACAGACGCTGCACCCCTACTCTTCTCTGCTTTAACAATCTGTAAGCATTTCTATTCTCTCCTTTTCTCCTCCAACACTTTCTTTTAACCACCCACTAACACACAATAATGCTCCATCGTCAGTGTTACTTTCAACTGTCCCTTCTTCTTTATTGTGCTCAGATAAATTGTTCTTCTTGAAAACACATTTTCCATAAACTTACCATTTCCCACCAGAACCGACTTGGCCTTACTCAAAGTCATCATTTCCAGAACATAACTTCAATCAGACTGTGCCTTTGACAATGCTCAACTCTTATCATACAACTCACACTCTCATATACACACACTGCACACACAAGCACAGCGTCAGACAAACATATAAAGAAACCCTATCTCCCAAACCTCAACTGGTTGTCTTCACCATTTAAGTATCTTTGCACATCTATCCAACATAAAAACACGGTTGTTGATTTAGGGACCGTCAATAAAGGTCCAGACCGAACACTCTTTCAGTTTTTTCAGTTTATTTATATAGCTTCAATTTATAATAGATGTCGTTTCAAGGCACTTAACAAGAAAATCTATTAAAATCAAAGATACATCGTAAACAAATCAATTTGAAAAAGTTTCCAATCTAAGGAACCCCAGCAGATTCATGGAGTCATTGACTTGCAGCATTCACTCCTCTGGAATCAGCAGACAGAAACAATGGCTTGTGTTGTCGTTGACTTTACAGCAATCCCTCATACTGAGCATGCATGTAGCGACAGTGGAGAGGAAAAACTCCCCTTAACAGGACAAATATAACTACCCACACACTTATATCAACTCAATAATAATATTTCTATTCACAACATTCAGCATTTCCACCGTTTTTCTTAGACACTTCTAAAGGTGCAACAAGGTATTGTGACACAGGAGCGCTTAATTTTAATAATATTGAAATTCCTAATATGTTCAGTCAAAGTGAAGGTGAATGAGAATGCTGTTGTATCTTTTCTATGCTTGGTACTCTAATTTTCACTTAAGAAATGCAGCAGTTTTAAAATTGCTCGGTAATGTTGAAAGAACTTGTGGGCGTGGAGTCAAACAAAGTTTGATGAGATCTAGCCTTTATTTTTATATTAAGTGGGTAAGGAAAGTATTCAGACCCCTTGAATTTATTCACTCTTTGTTTCATTGCAGCCATTTGGTATAACCAAAAAAGTTCATTTATTTTCTCATTAATGTTCACTCAGCACCCCATCCTGACATGAAAAACAACAGAAATGTAGATAGTTTTGCACATTTATTAAAAAAGAAAAACTAAAATATCACATGGTCATAAGTATTCAGACCCTTTGCTGTGACACTCATATTTAACTCTCATGCTGTCCAATTCCTTCTGATCATCTTTGAGATGGTTCTACTCCTTCATTGGAGTCCAGCTGTGCTTAATTAAATTATTGGAGTTGATTTGGAAAGGCGCACAACCGGCTTATATAAGACCTCACAGATCACAGTGAATGTCAGAGTAAATGAGAATCATGAGGTCAAAGGAACTGCCCAAGGAGCGCAGAGGGGTCTGAATACTTTCCGTACCCACTGTATGCCAATGTTTACGGGTAAACTTGCATGTTAATACCATAGATGTGATTAAAGTAGTCAATTTTAACTAGAGTGGACTAATACAACCTGGAATGCTTAAAAAATCCATAAATACCCAAAATTTAAGCTGAAAGCTAAAACTATAGATCAGACATGAACTTTAGCAGCGTTAGCTAGGAAGGATGAGTAGGAACATATTCTCTCACATACTCTCTTTTTATTTACCTGGATATAAAATAAGCATTTGGTGTACTCCAAATGACAGTTTAGTCCTATTTTATTGACATGCCCCACGGGGTTAGTCCACTCTGGGCTGAGAGCCATAGTACTCATACGGGACAACTGGCACTGGTGGTTCTTTTGGCCCAAAACAAATAAGCAGGGGGAACAATAATTAAAGAAACACAGCTGTGATTACTTGTTTTCAGCAGAACGTGCAGAGAAGTGAAGTTATAATTCCAGTTTCTATGAATATTGATGCAGGACTGAACAGAACCAGTCTTGCTGCAGCCTGTCTCCTGCAGTTCTGGCTCGGTCCAGTGAAAGTATGTCACTGGGTCACACCGACAGCCTGCAGGGAAGGAGGAGCTGCTCAACTGGGTCACATGGTCCAACACTGCTGCTGGCTTCCTACCGCAGTCCAGCTCACCTGCAGCTCAGATAGGAACTGAGCTGTTCTAGCTCAGCTCACCTGCAGCTCCGATAGGAACTGAGCTGTTCCTGCTCAGCTCACCTGCAGCTGATAGGAACTGAGCTGTTCTAGCTCAGCTCACCTGCAGCTCCGATAGGAACTGAGCTGTTCTAGCTCAGCTCACCTGCAGCTCCGATAGGAACTGAGCTGTTCTAGCTCAGCTCACCTGCAGCTCCGATGGGAACTGAGCTGTTCTAGCTCTTCTTCCATCACTATCAGATCCTAACTCGGTTCCACTGCCTCCACGAACCGACCAGGGGTTCCGTTCAGCTTTTACCCAGAAGCCAGTTTCACTATTTTATTTTGTCATCGAGCAGCGACTTCCCGGTTGCTCAGAACCGAACCAAACACGGCTTCGGTACCGAGGTAGCAGAGAAATGGACTCGAGCCGAGCTGGTGAGTTTAAAAGCCACGCAGCTCTGTATGTTCGGCTGGACCAGAACTGACTTGCTTAACACAGTTAGACAGTAAACCAGCTAGTAATTGATAGTTCGGGTCGTTTCCGTCCAGAACCAGCGGTGAGATCAAAGTAGGTTAGCAGGCTGCCACCACCTCACGTGGACCCACCACCCTAGCCACGTGCACATGTGTTTACGCTCCCCTTACGTTGCCGCTCATTGGACGAGTGTTGCTGTGACGTGGCGATTACGTAATCAGCACCGGGGTGGGGCGTGGCTCTCAGCTGCAGAGGCGGCGCGAGCAGAGCCAGTTTCATTTCGGCTCCGCGTGAGCTGCGAGCTGGTGGTGCGTTCAGAGCCCCTCGGAAATTAGATAACCTCACTTCTTATTCAAAAGTTCCAGTGAAAACTTTGCGTGAACGTGCGAGTTACTTAAACCCAGTGGTAAAGATATATATATATATATATATATATATATATATATATATATATATATATATATATATATATATATATATATATACCCCCGACTATATCCGACTGGGAATATACCCTATTTTAATAGCTTTAGGTACTGATTTTATGGTTTTTATAGGCTTTCAATGTTTGTTGTAAATGTCCAGCGTAGCTACAGCACACAGACACACACACACAGACACACAGACACACACACACACACACACACACACACACACACACACACACACACACACACACACACACACACACACACACACACACACACACACACACACACACACACACACACACACACACACACACACACACGTGAAGCTGACATTATGTATTTGCTGTTATGTAATCACAGAAATGGGCAGGGGTAAGAAATCCGGTCAGTCTGTGATGGAGGGATGGAGCGCAACAGGAGCTCGTCTGAGAGACTTTTGGTCTGGCTTCTTCACTCTATGCCGGTAAATTCATCTCATCAGGGTTTGAACGAGAGGAGAAGAAAGACTGAAGCAGCGAGATGCTGAGCAGAGAAACCCACAGAAACCTCAAGAGGTCGATGAACGGCGAAGCCAGAGCAATAAGAGTCTAGGCATTAATGTCAAGGGCATAAATTAGTTCTGCTGCAGGAAAGAGATCACACCAGGCTGAATGAACAACATTTGAATAAAGTTATTGTCCTTATCTGAACCGAAACCTTTTATTAGCCACATAAAGAGCAAAAGAGGAAGTAAAATCAGTGGTGATCAATAATTACATTTAAAAATACTGTTTGTGCCAAAGGGTATCCAAACATCTTCACAGCATCATGTACCACTCCCTCACGACTGTCGTTACCATGTAATGTGCTGCTCCTCTTTATGTGTCTCCCTGGCTGGATGGTTAGAAAGCCAACCAGAGAGAGGCTGGAGTTTTATGGAAGATGGAAGAGATGCTTCCATCTTCTTTCTCAGCCCTTCGGTCCAGCTCTGCATCCATGAAGCTCCTTTTCACCTCGTCAGCTTTTGGAGTGATAGTTTTCTGTGTTGCTAAATAAATGCTCCCTTTTCTAAAAAAAAGACCTTGTTCCTGTGATTACGGATCACAACGCTACAAACGTGGGAGCAGCTGCAAAGCGTTGGAAACCCAAAAGGGTTTATTAATTTAAACGTGCAACACCTTAACCGATCAATGATGAACAAAACTAGCTTGATCGCTGAACCGAGGAAGAAAACACAAGTTCTGATGTAGCAAAACGATGTTCATCTACCAGGCGTAACATCAGCATGTGACCTAACTATTGAATCGTTTCAAACCAGTAGATGAAAACCTGCCTAATTTGTCCTTTTGCATGATTTCTGTAGGGTTGGTTTCTTTTATGAGTCCAAGTCATCTCACAGCTGCCCTGTTTCCTCACCAGGAGCAATAATAACCTACATCAGCTCTGCCAGCTCCTCCTCCAGCCTGGATTCCTGCCACAGCGACAGACCTTTTTTTCTATTGCATTTATAAGTTTAAAAAATAAATTTTTACTTTAAACTTGCAGTATACGTATTTTTAACCTAAAGCATACATTTTATCATGATTTTACAATTTGTGTAAGTAAATAAATAAATAAAAAACCTTTCCAACAGGATTTATTCATCCACAGTTTGATTTTGAAAGGTTCAGTTTTTCTGCCTCTGTTGTTTTAATGGTCTCTGGTATTGTGTTTATTGTGCAGATGTTTCTGATTAAGCGTCACTGAAATGAGTTCTTGTTAGATTTTCTTGTGCCTGTGAAATGACTGAAACCAACACAGTCACCGCTTTGCAGACCAAGTATACAGATGTGTTTTTGTACTGATCAGAAATCAACGGCCTGGTTCTGCTGTGTAAGGTGTGCAGTGACGTGGCTTCGGGTTTCCACTATGGCGTCCACGCCTGCGAGGGCTGCAAGGTGAGCTCTCTGCTACTCTCTGATAAGACTGTAGCATCATTCAAAAGCCAGATCAGGGCTCCAGAAACGGCTCGCTCACCTGTTGGGTGTGTGTTCTTCTTCAGGGCTTCTTCAGGAGGAGCATCCAGCAGAACATCCAGTATAAGAAGACCGCTGTCAGCAGTGTCATTTCAAGAAGTGCCTCATGGTGGGGATGTCCCGAGACTGTAAGTGTCCAATGATGGGAACCTGCCATAAATAAATCATTTTTACTTTATCCCATTACATTCACAACCTTCATTGTGTTTTTGATACAATAATTTACTGTCAGAGTTTCAAACTCAAACAAAACGTGTTATAATGGGATCTCTCTTAACGTGCTCGTTAATGTTAATGCTAAACCGGCACCATATAAAATATGATTATTACGCAGCATTGATCTGTTTACGTCTCAGTAAAAAAGACACAGAAGCTCAGAGCAACTCAGTCGTTTTTAAGAAAAACATTAGTAAGGAAAATTACAGCGAAAATATCGAGAACATTAAAATCACAAAGTAATTCTTTTACTGATATCTTCAGACCGTCGTATAAATACGGATGTTCTGTCAAAGTTTAGTTAGAGGACATTGGTGAAGGATCCAGACTGATAAAATGAGACTTTCTGGCCGAGGTTTCAGCACCAAGGTAAAACATGGTGGTGGCAGCATAATGCTGTGGGATGCTGGTCATAGTAAACACAATTGAGACAGAGGTGAGGTTCAGCTTCCAGCAACAGTTTTGCTGCAGCACAGACAGACACAGAGAGCCCTCCTTCCCACAGCCGTCAGCTTTACAGCAGTGATTTGAAGAACCTTCACTAATAATAGTAACATTAAAATATCATGATCAGTAAAAAGTATCTTAATTTAAAAATGAATGAGCCTCATTAAAAACAAACCATATAGGATTATAATAATAGCTCTGACTTACTAGTTACTATTTGTGGTTTGCAGCTTCATCGAGTGACGAACAGACAAACCTTCTAATTACACCATTCTGATTGTTATCCACGCTCTCGCACACCTTTACTTCTGTGATTCAACTGTAAACCTAGCTAACCCACTCTCTGCTATCACATCCATAGCTTTGTAGAAAATATATTTAAACAAGCAGAAACAGAAACTAGGGATGGGCAGGTGGGGGGGCAAGTAAAGCCTGTCAGCCCGCCCTGCTTATAACACAGAGATGTTCACCAATGTTAGCTGGTTAGATATACGAAGAGTGTGGAGAAACTTCAGTCTGTAGACATTTAGAGTGCTGAATGGACAATCTTCTTTTCTTACAAACCCCTTTGTGTTCTTCTGTCACTTAGGCTGGAAGTCTGTAGTTGTAAAATAAGAAACGTGTCAGTTTGGCGGCTGTAGTAAGGGTCTGTGCGTTTTGCTACTGTGTAACATCCACCATGCTAAAGTACAACAGAGCTAAAGTAACCCTCTTCCCACTGTTCAGCTGTGCGCTTCGGTATTATTCCCAAGCGAGAGACGCAACGCATGCTGCAGGAGATGCAGAGCGCCATGAACGACATGATGAAGAGCAGCCAGATGCTGGCGCATGCCAGCGCGCACTCGCCCCTGGGTTAGGGTTAGACCCGCCACTAACCCGCCACTGCTGAGGAGACGGGCTCCGCCCCTTCCCCTTCAGCCTCAACGGGCTCCAGCCAGTCAGATTCCAGCTCCGACCCGGAGGCCGCCGTTCCCATGGACACCGGCTCATTGGTTGTCTGTTGGCAGGTGTGTCCAATGGACACGTCTCCCCACGTGGATCCTCAGAAGTCTGGCCATGAGGTGTGGGAGGAGTTCTCTCACAGCTTCACCCCCGCTGTCAGGGAGGTGGTGCAGTTCGCCAAGAAGATCCTGGGATTCAGAGAGCTGTCGCAGCACGACCAGGTCAGCCTGCTGAAGGCCGGGACCTTTGAGGTACGCTCCGTCTCCCTTGCTCCTCTGTGATTGGTCAGGAGTGTTTGGCCAGGATGTGAAGACCCAGCTTCTGCTGTGCTGCAGGTACTGGTGATGCGCTTCGCCTCTCTCTTCGATGTGAAGGAGCGCTGCGTCACCTTCCTGGGCAGAAACAAGTACAGCATGGACGCCCCAACGAGTCGGCCATCTTCACAAAGCTGCTGCTGAAGCTGCCCGACCTGCGCTCCCTCAACAACCTGCACTCTGAGCAGCTACTGGCCTTCAAGGTCCATTCCTGAACCTCGGCACAGACCATTCAGACCAACGTTGTCATTCTGTACTGTAGTAGGCGGATGTGGGCGCACTGCGTCTTGTTCATGTGTTGTGTCCGTGTGTAGCAGCTGTACACAGTTTAGAAGCACTTTTATTTAGTATTTGTTCTTCTTGTGACTGAGATCTCTGCATTCATAGTGCAATATGACAGCAGCATAGCGGCCGCTCCAGTGGCTTACAAGACTCTGAATGTTGTGGAGGCTGGAGATGGCGAAGCGTTCAAGTGGGGCCAACACAGAAGAGAGAATGTAGCTCAAAGTGAATGATGTCTTATTTGAGCCTCGTTGTGTTCTTGTTGTGTTCTGCTCTAAATGACTTAACCTCATGTCTGTTGGATCACACCCTGCTTTTCTGTATCTTCTCTACTGGGCTGTGATTCAGACACCGCGGCTCCAGTGGTCGATCGCGCTTCATGCTGTTGGGTAGAATCTGACTGTAGTATTACCGATGTTCTGCTGTAAGAGCCGCTGGTGTTTAAAGGTTTTAGTCTGGCTTCTTTCTCTGTGTGTGTGGAAAAGGATGTAGTAAACACATTTCTAAAGGAAGGTATACATAGAACCTGTTATACATGACTGTATAGATAAATATTAAAATAAATTTTCTAAATGAGGTGAAGGATTTCTTAATTACACATGTACAGTTTTCATACAGTAAATGTGTTCATAATTAATGGTTCAGCTGGAGTAGTTTCAAAATCTATCCACAAGTGGGCAGCAGTGCTGCTTTAATTCAGCCCAGGCAGGAAGTGAGTTTGGTTCGGGTTCTAGGTTTTAGAAAACTTATGTAAAAGTATTATTAAACAAGTGGCATCTGTAAAAAATATGACATTTGATATAACTGATGGTTTGTTATTAAAGAGCTGTACTATTAAAAATGATTATACATTCTTTTCTAAAAAGAATATTGGCTCTAGAAATAAAGATAGGTTTGGTGATTGTCCAGATCTTCACTGGGTGAATCTACTTACTATAGGCGATACTGGAAAACAGGATTTTTTTCAGCAGATGCCTCTACAGACACCAGATGCACCAGTTAAAGAACTGTTTGAGTCAACTTTAGCTCCACAAAAGATACTTTGTGGACTTTTCATCAGATTATCAATCTGATATGATGATTTCTGTGCTTTCCTAGTTTTATGCTTGATATGAAATTATCCCATTGGAATTATCAGATCAACTAAATCTGATGAATAATGATTGGAAACATGAAGGTTGCTGTATTTGCTAGCATAGTAATGTGATGGGAACATTTTCAGCTAAAACAAACAATCTGCAATAGACTAGCTTACAGTTTACAGCACTGACATCCACTATTAACATCTGCAACAAGCCTCCAGGGACATGAACTCCTTTTTACCAATAATACCTCCCATGATAACATGTTATACTTTTTAGAGACTTCATTTAGCATCTTGCGGTCTGCTTTGGGGATGGCAGGTGAATATCTTCTATCTGTAAATTTCTTTGCTCACACTAAAAGAGCCAAGGTCAGAGTCCTCTGAGATCTTTTTGATCCCTCAACAGATTCAAACAGTTGCAAATGTCTCTCTGAAGGCCTCAGAGGAACCATACTGGTCAGCATGGGTTGCTGTAAGGTTCATTAGATTTTAGTGACATCTTTCCAAAACGAATTGTTTTCATTTAACTTAAAACTCATGACCTTTTCTAACTTTATATAAAATATTCACATGTAAGATAAACATATGCAAGTCTGTGAAAACATCACCAGAAGGTTCTAAAGCTACAAACCAGAAACAGAACCCACCTGGTTTGAAGCCAGTATCGTTTCGGCTAACGTCAGCGACAAGATTCTGTCATAAGACTGTCGTCTTACATTAATCTGATGTCTTAACAGACACGGAGCTGCTGCACTCCAATCAATCCTGTGTATGTTAACACAAGCAGAGTCATTTTTACCATCGGATGGTTGAGAGGGAAAATAAAAAGTGTTTTGCAAAGGCTCAGTCAAAGTCCTCAATCTGGCTTAAATGTTGTGAAGTGAAAATCAAAGAGCAGCAAAATATGTCTGCAAGTTGAGCCTAATCCCCCAACAGCGATTGGCTTAGTTGACTCTGTCTTCAACGTCTTAAATTATTTTAAAAATCAAGGTTTGCGCTTTATGTACTATTTACTTAATCCGTGTAAGGATGGGCTAGAGTGGAACCAGTGAAAGAGAAAAGAGGGGAATTAGAAGAAAAAAGAGATGCATCGTCCATATTTAGAGGCAGCAAAGGAACCATGTTGGTTCTGATGTTCTGCCTGGTTTACCTCTAACCAATAATAATAGGCAATAATTTCAGTTAGTAGAGAAGTAGGAGAGGGTAGAGTTCTCTACCCTGGTCCAGCAAGGGGTAATCAAGTCTAGAAAGACGATTCTCCTTTGCTCTACGTCTCATTTCTCACTCTCTAAAAGGTTTGGTTGTCCTCAGTTATCTTCATCTTTTGTGATGATGTTGCGATTTGGAGCTGAATAAATAAACAAAGGAATTAACACTGATTGGCTAAAGACAGTAGAGCACGATGACAACGCAGGCATGAACACATGAGTCACTACTGTCATTTATATTCCTTTAAGGTACATCTGTCCTTAGTTGGTCCAACCAGCTTTAGGTGCTGAAAGGTTGGCGTCGGCTCAGAACTGCCATCCAACCAGGCTTGTGTTTGATAATCTTAGCAAGCTTTCAACAAGACAACCTTTATGCACAGTTGTCCACAGAGGGTGAGAGATAAAGACTGGGCCGATGCAGCCCTGATTCACCACCAGAGCTACCATGAGAGTTCACAGTGGTTCTCTAATACATCATACAATTATCACCTATTCTCTCCATCATGGCAGCGTCTGCATGGGACGCTGAACCAGTCCTTTTAAACCCTTTTAAGGTGAACAGAGTTTGGCTGAATCTTTTCCTTCAGGAGCTGCAGTCCAGACGCCTCTTATTGTGA
>JAVLVB010000185.1:854447-882818 GCA_032876305.1 Orestias chungarensis
TCTGTCTTGGGTTTCCAGTCAGTGTAGAACAGGTCAGACAAGGAACACGACTCATACATACAAGGAGGGAAGTCTGTGCTGACAGCGGTTGGCTGTTGCTGCTGAACACCTGGATCCAAGTGTGGATCCTGCGATGTGTGCAAGTGTAGCTGCTGCGTTCTGTACTGACAGTGAAGTCCAGCCACAGTACCGTAATATGGGTTTTACTGAACAACAACGTGGTGGATTTTAGCTGCTTTGCTCAGTTTACATGCCAGGATGTCGGACTAGCAAGAGAGCAATCACCTAATGCTACACGAAAACAAGTTCACTTAACGCTAACACGTGTTAGAAAACAAAATCTGCATCCTGAAAATATACATCCTATTTCCATTACACTGTAAAAAAAAAGAAAAGCTTTTCATTGAAAAACTGAGTAACCTTGAGAAGAAGAAGTTGTGTGAGAGAAAGAAAGAACAGCGATCAGTTGACAACCTTTCTGTTCACCCACCATCAGGAACATGTGTTCAAAAAGAAAACAGGTCAGTTTCTGCTTATGGCTTAAAATCTGCATTTTGGCGTCAACATCAGTTTTAGGTTTGTTTGGAGTTCTGCATTCAGAAATAGAGCATGTAGATATTGTAGTTCTTCATTTGGAAACACAAAGGTTGACCTTTTGGTGTTTATGTCCTTGTTAACCTTATTAGAAATAGAGTAGGAGGGTAAAATTTGGAAGATCCATGAAACCACTCAGTTGTTTATTTGATTATTTCATGAGAGAACTTATCTAACTATGGTTTAGCTGAACTTTAAAAAAATAATTTAATGATAATATTAATAAAACAAAAACACCTAAACATGCATCAATTGTCCAGCGAATTCAATTTTAATTCACGAAACAGAAACAAAGCCACGTTTGAAACCCTATAGAAACATTTTCACTCACTTATTTTCATGTGGGCTGTGAGCTGATAATCACACACTAAGCATTACTGTGGATGGATGAAATACTGAGAACTGAGAGTAATGTGATTTAATGTGATTAGTTTTAATGTTGAACATGCCAGCGTTGGCCTGTAGAGTCTAAGATGCCCTTTATTCTATTTTTTACTTGATAAATAGTAGCAAAAGTGGAGCTCAAGGTGAATTTGCTGATGCAAAGATTTGTTTCAATGGTTTCAAATGAAATGTTATTTCTGACAACATCCTCTTTCTCTTGAATGATTACATGTTTTACCTTTGAGGATAGGTTTTGATGATAAGTTTAAAGTTGACGGTGACCTTTAGGGTCACTGCTGGTTTATTTGTTCCTGACATCGTCCAACACACACCTGAAAGCTCCAGAGTAACAGGGTTAAGTTCTGCTTTTTTTTTCCTTATAATGAATAAATAATCCTTAGCATTAGATTGTAGCGACATCTGGCTGTTTAAACTTAAGTGAGAAACTGTTAAACACAATGATTCTGCTGACAATGGTTCCCCTCCACCCCTGTGTTTCAGGTTGGGCCTGAGTTTCCATCCTCCTCCCTCTGATTGTCTGTGCGTTGTGTTCAAATCTGTACAGTTCGGAGGTGTGTGTTGTGTGTGTGAGGTCCGGGTCTAACACTCTAGCAAGTCTATTGCTTTGATAAAAAGGCATCACTTCACAGAAATGACAGAAACAGAAAAATCCCACAAGCTGCTTTCAGACGGCGAGAGAAGCCAGACAGGGAAAAAAATCGTAACCACCTTTGAACATGAACTAAAACACAACATCTGACTAAAATAAAGGAAATGACAAACAACTGTGTTATTTTTTTGAGCAATCTCTGCAGCCAAAACATTATGGCCACTTCCATATAGTAGAGAAACACTGATGTCCTGTTTCAGACCCACCTGATCATGGCTGGGATGTCTTAGACAAGCCCAACATTTTCTCAGTCTACAGGGGCCAGAAAACGTGGTGAACATCCAGAGCTGCACTCCAAACTGTGTTTATCCGGTTTAAAGACCTGTTTAGATGGAACAACGCTGATTTAACTAATTCAGCTAAATCGGTGTCCACACGGACGCTGAGAACTAAGGTCTCCCACAATAAGAGCAAAACATTTATCATGATTGTGTGATTATACAAACTGAATGTCAATATAAATGTCTGTCTTTGTCTTTTGACATGAAGAACGACAGATATTAATCCAGTCATAATGTTATGGCTGATTGGTGTAGATCTGTTGTGTGTGTTGGTGTGTATGCGTGCCACAGAATGCCAGGCTGCACATCAGACATGTAATGAAGAACACCATCATAGCACCATGACATCACTGCTTAACATGCAGCGTTGTGATTACAGAGAGCAGAAAAATATACTGAAACGATTATGTGTGAACATTAATCACCGAGGCTGAGATGTCCACTAAAACATGACTCACTCTGTGAGAGCTCAACATCACAGCTGGTAAATACAAGATTCTGAATCTTTATCTGGCCTGACAAAGATTTCACATGCTTAGTTTAGACACTGATTCACTTTCACCTTAAATGACAGATTGTTTGTTGTTCATCAGTGAAGTTTTTTATCATTCCTGATCAGACGGTGGCGATGATGATGAGGAGTTTAACGCTGCGCTGCGTTTCTTCATCAGTCGGACAACTCTGAATCTCCAACCGAGGATCGGTACCAAAAAAACGAATCACAGACGTAAAAACATGAAAGTTGTCCTGAGGCAGATAAAAACAAACAATAAAATCAACAATTACATAACAAAAAGCTTTTCTCAATTCCTTCTGACGTAGAGGGCAGTTCTAATTTACAGAGCAATTTTAAATATTACATTTGCTGTTTTTATGAAAATGGGATTTTTTTTATGAGGTTATGAATACAATCTTTGCACCTTTACTTAATTTCTACTTAATTTAGCCGGAATAGCGAATCGTAATGTCAGTTATAAAATGATAGTTTTATAGTAGTCCAACTTTCTACGTTCGTTCCTGAGTAAGGGGACGAGCACTAAAGTCGTTTTGGTTTTTCCTGTTTCATTGGACTTTATCTGAGATTAGTTGTAAGCATCTCACAGGATGATGAACTGGAGAAAACTTCCAGGCTGTTAACATGAACGATAAGAGAATAAAAAGCTAAAAATTGAATTTAAATATTTTTATTTTAAAAAAGTGAAGCAAAATAAACTTTGACTGCTGCACAAATAATCTGCCAAATTAATTATGACAGTAATACTGATGGCATCGGTTTGTTCCCACTTATAGATTATGATACTGTTTTTTGTAATTACGTTTTGTCAGCTGCATATATGAAACAGATAGGAACAACATCCATGTAAGCATATTTGTATTAATATTCTACAATTATTTCAATTTCTGCCAGTAATATATATCTTTTGTTTTATTATGAAATCATAAAAACATGATGTCAACTAGCATGTCAGTGTTGCCCACCTTCCTCACTGGGACAGGGAGGTATGCTGGTAAGGTTAGTTGGAGTTGCTGCTAACTCATCTGTTGTTAAATGTGGTCAAAAGATACAAGTATAAGTGAAATTTATGAATATCTGACTAAATAATTTCCCTTCCCTGAATTTAATGCTGCTGAAATTGAGTCTAACGCTAGTCTGCAGCTAAGACATCTAAGCTATCAGGCTGATAACAACACACTAGTTAACCTGTTTTAGGAACATCTGACTCTGTTTCTTCCCTTTTTTGTGTTTTGTAAATGTGATTTTAGTATTTTTTCCACAGCATGAAGTTTATTAATGTAGTTCCTCGATGGACTGCAGCTAAAAACTTTGTGTCTCTGTGTTGTGCGCTAAAGAATGCATGAGGTGTTTGCTAAGATTTAACATTTACTGCCAAAAGCAATTGAGAAAAATTCATTATTGACAGGGGGGCCTATTTTTTTAAATGCTTATACACATTTGGATGATTCATGTTTTTTCAGATGGGGCGGTCTGTCTGCTTTGGTTGACAACACATACGGTTTTTCCTGTAAAGTGAGGAAGTGAAGAAGCCTAACACTGTGCAGCAAAGCATCTGTGGCTTTTAAGAGGACCTCAAGCCAAAACAACAACCTTTTATAAGCTTTATCATTTTACTTTTTTTGCCATATCTTCATGTTTTAAGCTGAAGACTTCCTGCTTTGAAAACTCAAGATTTTTCCGAGAGCTTCCGAAAGCAACTTTATGTGACGTGAGCAGCTACATTTCAGAGTGAGTCAAGAGACAGTGTGATCAGACTCTCAGTACAATGTTTAAACCAGTAAATACGACGTATCAGGCGTGGATCATGGAGAAAACAAACAGAGCTGGCCTCAAAGTCTGTATCAAGGGAGCTTTCACTGAGTAAAACAAAACAAAAACATCTCCAGAGTTTCTAATGTACAAAGAGCTGTTGATAAGATCCCCGTTATGCTGACTGTAGGATTATCGGAAACAAACTACAGTCAAATTGGACGTGAGAGGTTATATGCACTGAAATAACAACAAACCAGGGAAAAAAAGGCTATTCACATGTACCCGCAATGTGAGGAATGGTTCCATTCAAAACTAGACCAGGGAGACGGTCCTAAACTATGGAATGCAGTGACACTCAGTAGTGCTATCAGAAAGTTCTGGGGCACTTTGGACAACGCATGTGCACACAGTCCAAGCACATTCGTACACTAATACCCATCAGTCAGTCCTCGAAGACCTCCAGGAAGAGAGGAGGGAAGAGCTCGGTGGGACACTCCACTTTCATGTGGAGGAAGCGGCTGGCGTGGCAGGCGCCGATCATCCGCAGGTCCGTCACCTTCATTAGCAGCTTGGGCCAGAAGTGGGCCACTTTGTGCTTGCGGTAGTTGATGTAATGTTCAAAGGCCAGCAGGAACTCCTCTTGGCAGCGCTCGATTCGCTCCACGCTGCTCAGGCCTGGACGATCTGAACACACAACACAGTTCTAATCACAGCCAGGAGGCGACAGAGAGTCTTAAAGCTGAGAATCCTAAATATGTGGCTTGTAGAAGTTGAAGTTCTCAAGATTGACACCTTGACATGGGTTTCATAGTGAAGACTTAAAAGGACAATGATTTCTGAGCTTAAATCATCTTTTCTTCTTCTTTTTTGTCACTTCTATAGTTTGCTGTCTCTCTTTGTTCTCACACACTTTAACCAATTTAGGTCAATAATCCAGAAACTTTATTGCACCTAAACAAACAGTAATTAATTTAACAGAAGTCTTTTTTGCTGTGTCAAGACTCAATCGACAGTCTGTTACCTTGAACTGACCTGGTTTTCCTGTGTGTAAACTCCAACACTGGATTATTATCGCTATTATCAATATAGGCATTAACAATCAATTATAATTAGTTATTATAATTAGTTTTATACCAATGTACTATTTCCACGTTATAACAGCATTTTTATGCTATTCGCTGCTTTTAAATGCTAAGCCGTCTTCAAATGTGCTCATATTAAAAATACCAACGCTTACAGTGAGCAGAGAACAGAAGGTTAGATTGGCCCCGCGTCCTTTCTGCATCAGCAGTATTGATCTTCAATGAGGAGCGGAGCAGCACTCAGAGTCCAAGCAGCAGAGCCAGACCCAAGCTAGCTGGACAAAGCTCCTCGCATTGATTATGGTGATTAATTGATTGTTTAATATGGATTTCATGTCAAAGCCAAGTATTCACTCAATCTGTGCCGGCAACAAAGGAATACTACAGAAGGGAGCTGGAAGTAGGATCATCAGGGTTTATGGATGGAGCATATCTAATAAATGTTCTGCAATAATTAGTTTAATCGTTCAGAACGTCTCTTGGGGTCAGTAAGAAAAACTGGGTTGGGTCGTTTTTGTTATCCGGCTTACCAGATGACAGAAGGATAACAGCCTGCAGGAGAGCCACCTCTGAGTCGTCCAGGTGGAAGGAGGCCAGCGACACACCGAGGTCAAAGATGGCGTCCGACACCACGCCGAGTCCTCCGTTTTTAAGCTGGCCTCGAGTCACCGCCATCTCACCGTTGAGCGTGAGGGTTTCGCTTTCTGGGTCGTAGCGCACAGCCGCTCGCAGAGACATGATCTCCATGCAACAACCCTTCAGCAGGATGATCTGATCTTCACAAGGCAGCTGGAGATGTCGGAAAACACAGAGCGGCGGGAACGTTAACGAGTTTCCTGTTTGTATCATCGTTCACAGTCACAGCGAAGCACAAAAGCAGCACTGAAGCGTTTTTACTGTCACTGGTGGTGTAGAGCTAACAGACTGACAAGAAGATTTATTTATTGTCGTCATATTGTTTTGTCATATTTGATCGTTTTTAGAGAAAATTATAGAAAAAAGAACCACAATATTTACTGCAAACAAACTTTAACTTTTTTATTTCTAAACTTTCCTTTACATCAGGAACAATGTTTTCCATTTCTAAGCAGATTTTTAGACGCCTCTGAAATGCAACATTCGTGTAGACGCTCATATTATTGCTGTGAACATAAATGTTCCCTTTTCTGGATGCTAATTTGGGTCAAATACATTTTTTGCTTCATATTCTAGTTAAACAGCATTAGAGGTTCCAGCCATGCCTAAGATCTTTCAAGTGTTTCATGGAAATTTGAGCCCGCCATCCTGACACCTACCTCACAGAACATAGGCAGTTTTTTGGCAAAGTCCACCACTCGGGTTATGGCAGGGGTGATAATTTTTGTAAACTGACTGAAGGCTTCAATATCCACTTTGTTTTCCTCAGCTGCATTGACCATGGATGCTTGACCACATTCCTCAGGCTGGAGGACAGAAAACATGTCAACGTTTAGCTGACACCTTTCATGATCAGATGAAAAGCACCTTTTAATGTTGTTTTGGAGTCAAAGCTGCAGGTTCTTACCTTAGTATCCTTCACCCCTGCTGCACTCTGGTCAGAAGTATAGAATAAATTACATGTTATTTCATTAAGAAGCATTGCTTCCTCGACCTGTTGGATAATCAACAGGAATCGTGAAGTTTCGATGAAGAACCCGTGTCAAGTCAACTAAGAAGAAAACAAGTTAAACTGAGGACAGATGAGAAGGTGAGCAGACAGAAAACAGGCGCAGAAATGAAGAAAGTACGCCTGAGTTTCTGTGGTCGGATTAAAACACAAAATCTTTCCTTTAATTCTTATTGGAAAACGATTGACAATCATGGCAGTTATCAGGCAAATGTTACTGCTGGTAAAACCTTCTTAGACAAAATATTCAATAATTATATGTAATAAATGGAGAGAAAAAAGAATAACTTGGCTTGGTATGGATAAATATGGAAACATTCAAATCCTGCCATAGAAACTCAGGGTTAAATTTACAGCTGACAGATTTAACCTGAACTCAATTATTAGATTAAACAGAAAAAAAAGCAAATTTGTTAAACAGACAAAACAAAAAAACAAGAAGCATAAAATCAGAAGCTGTTGAAGAGGATAAAAAAATAAAAAACAGCAACAAACGAGCGCTTGAAAAGTAAAATCAAGTGATTAGTAGCACAGGTTAAGAGATTGTTGCTCGGAGAGACAGAAAAAGATGGAAAAGTAAGATGTTCCGATTTAAATAAGTGCTGCTGCGATCGGGAACACTTTTGTCCTTCGTCCAGCTAACCCTCCTCACCTCCTCTAGAAGGAGATACAAGAACAACACAGTGACATATTAACACAGGGAACTGTGGAACCGTGGCTGTGGAGGAAGAGGGCAGGGGGGATGAGGCAGAGTAAATCAATGCAGTGACGGTTGTGGTGAGGATGGGGGGGGCGGCAGGGCGGAGGACGAGGTCTCACCAGGAATTTCCGCTTCTGCTTCCAGTGGTTGCCCTGCGCATTCGTGGACATGTGGGCATCCGTCACCAGGCGGATGAGCTCCCACTCCTCCTGCGTGGGCTCCAGTCGGTCCCAAGCCGTCTTATGGAGCTCCTCCTTCCGCCGACGCTCCCGGTTATCCTCGATCAGCTTCCGCTTGGCCAGCCTCTTGCTGTCATCCAGCACCACTGGAGCGAACGAGCAGAGGAGGCAGGAGGGATGACTGTGCTGACTGAGCTACAGCAGAAACACTTTGCTCTCTCCTATTTTGTAACCGGCAAACATTTTCTTATTATAGAAGAATCATGTAGGAGATGAAAAACCTATTTGTATTTATAGTATGAATAAGAACCAAGGAAGCTGTATTTCATTTCTTGGTAGCAAAACAATGTTTTGATCAACCAGAACGTGAATTAACTTATGAAGGATACTCATTATTTTACTAAATATAATTATTAATTTGGGGACATGTGGGCTTCTTTCACCACTTGTAATTGTTATTTTTGATTCAATCAAGTAAAGTATCTGAGTTATTAAATTTGTCATTATGATTTACAGCACAGGAAATGATCATCAAGTCTGAATGGTTGTCAAATTAAAAGTCCCCTTTGAAATACTTATACATTTAATTAAGCTTACATTCCTATAATAAAAAAAGATTAGTTTTATTTGTGTGACACAATATTTTAAACTTTAATGTCATTCTTTCATTACCTGTTAGCAAGAAATAATCAAAAATAGAAAAGATCAACATAGTGAAAATGTAATGAAATAAAAAAAAGCATAAAAAATAGTTAAATGCAGTAAAAGTTTCAAATCAAACAATTTTGTTTATTAAATATATAACAGACTTGATTGAGTCACAAACTCAGTTTCTGCGGATCATTCGCAACAAAGGTTTTACTGTATGGATAATGAAACATCCCCCGATTTTTAACAGGATGGAAAACAAAGACATGTTAAGAAACTAGAAACACACAGACGAGCATTAAGGCAAATAAAAACTTGCACTCACAGTCTGTCGCCATCCCTAACGCTATGCACTTCTTGAAGCGACATTCTTGGCACTGGTTTCTGGTCACCTTGTCGATGGCACACTTCCCTACGTACTTGCAAGCGTATGACGGGTTGAGGTTTTTCTGAATGGTCCTCCTGAAGAAACCCTGTGGAGCAGTCGGCCGCCCGGTCAGCGTTGGAACAGCCAAACTTAGCGGCAAACAATAAACAATACAGGTGGACCCGACCTTGCAACCCTCGCATGTGATGCAGCGGTAGTGATAACCTGTGGCTTTGTCCCCGCACACCACGCACAGCTCATCCTTGTCCAGGTAGCTTGGTATGTAACCTGCAGAGACACAGAACCGGGACACACGACTTTATATCGTCAGAGTTCGCTTTTGAGCACCTTGTTTTAGGTCCTAGCAATGATGCTGCAACGCAGCCGAAAGAAGCGGCTGATGCTAAGACGATTGTTGTCCTGTTAATATTGATTTAATCACTGGATAAAATGAATTTTCAGAATTCCAAAAACTTTTGTTTACGAATTTCCATAAAGGGAGTTAAAACCTTGAAAAGTACCTTTTTCTAAGCAGGCCATGAAACCACTTAGAGAAGATTTCTGACTTGTTTGAAAAAGGTCTTATTTTGAATACCTGATTTAAAATTTTAACAGAGGAAATAATGGAAATTTGAACTCATGCATCCTGCTTCTCTTTTCTGTTGATTTGCAACATGTGTGAGTAAAATTTGATGTAAAAGTTTGCCGTTATGTGGAATCCTCGGCCAAGATTAGTTTTTTCTTCCAATAATCTTTTAGTTAATTCAGTTAACACCTCGCACCTTCTTTGGTGCCTGTCCTAATGAGATCAGTGCTTAGGGCACGGTTAGTCGTCAGGATCGGAGTTTCACAAACTGATCAATATCTGTTTGAGGGTTTATTAAAAGACCTAAAAGAAAAAGAAAAAAAAATCATCGAACATCAGCCTTCTGTTGCCTCAGCATCAATCAATACAGAACGCAGACTCGCCTCAGTCACTCAAAGAGCTTCCACTGAAGTTGTAGTTCTCTAACAGATGGAAACATGGTATCACCCAGGATGTCCCTGTATTCTGCCGTCTGTAAACTGTTGTCATTTCTGTAACAGTGTCACGTTTCCTACCCCATAAATCTTAGACTGATGAACAACATGTTGTCTGCAGAGTCTCCCTCATCTCAGCAGCTAAAGCTTCTACCTCCTTCCCCGTAGTCATGGAGACCTGGAGTCCTCTCACTAGTCACCGTCTTGAACCCCTACTCAGTCTGTGACCCAGGCCATTTCACTTCCATTTCTTGATCAGGGGATGTTTAACGCCTTTTTTTCTATCAATCCCGACTTTTAGGTCTTTAAAGTCTTTTCTTGGGCTGTTCTTTTGTCTTCGTGCTGTAATGACAGCCAGGAATAAAGATGAACCAGTGAATGAACCTTCCAGACTCGGCTGTCTTTACACTACTATCACTTTAAACACACGGCACTCATCTGATCTTCAGTCTTCTCATTGTCTATCATTGTGAACCAACTAGTTAAAAGACGGTAGTTAATCATTTTGTTTTGTTGTTTAAATACTTTTATTTCACTGAGATGATATTGTAGAATTAGTTTTTCACTTCTGTTGCCTCAGCATCAATCAATACAGAACCCAGCCTCGCCTCAGTCACTCAAAGAGCTTCCACTGAGGGATGCCAGGAGTCCTGGCTTCATGCTTACCAGACGCACAGCATTGATTCATCAATTAAACAGTCGTCACATCATACACATCTAATTAAACTACTGGCTGGAGACCAGTTTAATCAATGGGACGCATGGATATGTACATGCAGCAGGGAACTCCACTCATACACAGCGGTTTGACCAGAAATGACCGATAACAACAGCCATGCCGTACCTTTCCTGTGGGCCCCTTGCATCCACTGCAGATGTGAATAGTCAGGTTTGATCTCTGGAAAAATCTCAGGCTGATGGTGGAAGTGGCTAAGAGGGACCTCCATGTTGCAGAACTCATTCTTAAAGGACGAGGGGGCCCCAGCATAGGAGCAGGCGTAGTGCTGGCTGGGGGACCAGACCTGCTCCATGCAGGGCGGGTGGTGCAAGGGCTGGGGCTCATAGTGTCCGTATCCGGGTCCCTCTGCTGGGTACATGCAATGCTCCCCACCACCCTGAACGGTGTAGCCCCCAACCCCGCTGTGAGGCATGTCATAGGTGTCCGGGATGCAGTAGTTCATCTCGAAGCGCCGCAGACGAGCATACAAATACTCAATTTCAGGAAATCCTCTCAAAAGTATCAAAAACACACAAGCGAGGTCAATCAGTTAAGCTATGAAATATCCATTCCAAACCTCCATAAAAAACTTAAGTCAAGTTGCATCAAAGAAGAACAAACCTTTGATCCAGCAAATCCACGGGCCACAGACTACACCTAGCAACTGCCCCACCCGCCACCACCCGGCCGAATTGGGAGGCAGAGCTTTATGACGACGTAGGGCACTAATCTCACACTCCGCAAATCCTTGATGTGCCACTTCTACCGGCAATGTCACAGATTAAGATCTTTGTGTGGCGCACCTAAAGTAAGCAGTGTGCTAGAAGATCCAGAGTGGAAATCAGCTCCAGGCAGACACAAGGCATGATGTGATGAAGACTAAAACGCGCACCTGAGTGTTTTAGTTATTTCTGGACATACAACCCAACTCCAAGAAAACGACGGTATCAGAGCGTTTTTTTAATGCCTTTCTGATTTGTGTTCTTTTAATTTGAATGGTTTTTTCAATTGCTTTCATTTCATCATCTGTCTCTCTGTCCATTTATCCCACAATAAATGGATGGTTTATTTCTAATTACCAGCATATGAGCTGCATACTGAGCGCATGGTCCATGCCAGATAATATGCTTAGTCTGAAGACAGGCTATCCTCAGCCATATTGATCAGGCTTCCTGTTCAATAACCAGGGGATAAGCCTTAATACGATCAAGGCTTTTTATTGAAATTCTAAGGCAGAAATATGGAGCTGCTCCTGATTACCTCAGATCATGGGTCTGCGACCTTCACGGTCCAGGGAGCCAATTTTACAAATGTTACACGACTTACAAATTAAAATTAAAATAATTTCTCACTTGAATGTTTAAAGTAGGAAATATTGTGACATTTTTAAAGAGGCAACATTTCATTTTGAATCTTAGGTTTAAAAAAAAACAAACAAACAAAAAAAACAACCAAAAAAAGTCAAAACAACGAGACAATTGTAGAAAAATGGGTAAGAATTTTAATTTGTGGCACTTCGTGTTAAAAACAACAAGCCAGTAACAAGAACAGCATTTTTTAGCATATTCAAAACCTACATGTTGTTACTATTTACATTTTAGAAACATTTTCATCTTTGCTAAAGTTCTGAAGATGTAATGTGGAAGATCCAAGGAGGCATCAGTGGCTCTGGCGCCGCAGGACACAGAACAGACTGAATTATAAAACGTTCTAGTAATTTATCTATTTCATTATTAGAGGTTCTGATTGCTTATGGTAAAAGCAGAAGATCACGAGAACTCCAGCTAACAATAGCAACTAGAACCAAACAGGGATGATGCGACAGTGGCTGGCGGTTCTGGTAAAGAAGATGAAAGATGAAAAACGAGAAGATGTTGAAACAGATTGGTGTTGCAAGGCTTCTGCATCAGAAGTTATGCAACAGAGGCGAAGGGAGCTGATGCAGATACTCAGACACGTTCTGCCAGTTTGAGGCCAGTAACCATCGTTTTTCTGCTCTGGTTAAATGCTGTTTAAAAACCACAGAGTCTTCTCTGTGGTTCTAGCATAGACTGACACATCACTACCCCTGATGCTGCCAACTGCTGATTCTAAAACAGGGCGAGTATTTTTATTTATTTGACCTTACTTGCAAGATAAATTTCACCAGTTAAGTTTTCTTTTTCAAAAACAAAGTCGGGATGTGGAAGCTGAACAAGACTTTTGTTTTTCTCATCACTCTTGTTAAAACAAAAGTTATCAAGCTCTCTATATATGTTATCTGGTCAAATGTTCTGTGTAATAACTATGCTTATTAAAAGGCCGCTGCTAAATTTACTCAATATTTTTATTTTATATATCTTTGCTAAGTTAGAGGACAGAATAACATGGAAACATGAAATGAACCAGCAGCCTTTTTGAGTTTGTTAAATCAAATATAGCGATAAGTAGTATAACTAGTTTATTCTTAGTTGACATTTAGAGTTGAAAGGAAACTGATCAACAAAGCCAAACAGAGTTAAACATTGAATCTGAAGCAAGACTAAACTGTTACTGTTGTAAGCTCAGTAATGCATTGGTTACTGTAAATTTACCACATCCAACAACAAAAACCTGCTAAATTCCTGTTCCAAAAACACAATCCCAACTATTACACTTGAGACACATTGTAATTCCTCGCTAGATCATGATCAACACAGGCGCTGATTATCCAGTAATGCAGATTAAACCTTTGAGACAAAAATCCTGACAAAGCGATTACGGGTCCAGATATAATATGACTCTTAAAGTGTCTTACATACGTTGACCTGTGTTGAAGAAACAAGTAGCAGTGCAGAGTTGTGGCTTTTTAATCTCATTAGCCGTTATGTACAAAAGGCTCTGTGTGATTGGGACGCATTGTTGTTTGGCAGTTTATACATATGCTGCATAATTAAGCCTCAGATGAGCTTGACAGCTTCAGATCAAGCTGGATCTTCAAACTGCCATGAAATAGTTTATAAAGTGAGCAGCTGTTGTGTGAAAGCATGTCGCGATCATTCCCAAAGATTACTGCAGCGAGTTCAGTAAACCCGTTAATTAGTTGAATCAGTAGAAATGCATCATGTTTAGAGAAGTAATCACTGTTTCCTTCAATCAGCGAAGTCACTTCTTGGACAAGATATCGTTTTATATTATGAACAGTTTATCTTTTATTCATTTTAAGAAGAGTAAACCATAAATATCACCTCACCGCGTTCCATTTAGTTCAAATCTCCAGTTAGGACATTTTAACACAAGTTAATGCTTAATGTTTAGATTAAGCAGCTAGCTGTGGGCCAGGTACAGCCAGCGATCCCCTTCTCCATTGTCAAATCTCAGTCTAACAGTCAATGTCTAGTGTGGCTTTTGATGGGTTTGTCTCCATTAACCGTGTTTTCCTTACTGAGCATAAGGAGCAACAAGTCAACGTAGGCGGCACAACGCAGCTGTGGTCGATGCTCCGATGCCATTGGAAGGTAGTTGCTTTTATGGTGTTCGCTTCAGCAACAGGGTGGGATAAAACTTGTTGGACAGCAGAGTCCACATGGCGAAGAAAGACAACTCTTCAACTAATGCAACAATTCTCTACTGAGCCAAAAATTAAATAGAGAAAATTATTTGTGTACCTGGATTAAAACAGAAAGCAGAGGAAATAACACTTGACGGATTATAAAAACATAGACTGGAGACATTTGAACCACTTACTGTAAAACCAAGAGATCATTCATAATTTAATTAGATTTTCTTACTTTAAAAAGCTTAATAAATCCATAAATAAAATCCTAATCTAGGCAGTAAAAATGTCACATACAGTTCCTACAAAAACCATTCTTCTCTGATAGGATTTACCACAGTTTTGCTGTCATCACTTAATCATGAACAAGAAACTCAGATAAAAACAGCAACAACAAAAAAAACTAAGAAGCATTTCATGTAAATAATAACTAAAAGAATATTTTTACAATAAGTCACTTCTTGGTAGGTGTTTTAGTGGTTCAAGGGGATCTGTCTCGGTCTGGTTTGCCCATCTACACAGTGCAGCTCTACTCAAATCTTCCAGCTGTCAGGTTTGGTGAGGATCGGCTGTGAACAGGTCTTGGCTTTGACTGGGCCTCTCCGGAAACTCCACCTTTAAAGCTGAAGCTTCAGGTCGTTCTGGATGGAAAACAAATGTTCTCTGAAGTTGTAGTACTCTAACAGATGGAAACATGGTATCACCCAGGATGTCCCTGTATTCTGCCTACCGTCTGTAAACTGTTGTCATTTCTGTAACAGTGTCACGTTTCCTCCCCCATTAATCTTAGACTGATGAACAACATGTTGTCTGCAGAGTCTCCCTCATCTCAGCAGCTAAAGCTTCTACCTCCTTCCCCGTAGTCATGGAGACCTGATGTCCTCTCACTAGTCACCGTCTTGAACCCCTACTCAGTCTGGGACCCAGGCCATTTCACTTCCATTTCTTGATCAGGGGATGTTTACCGCCTTTTTTCTATCAATCCCGACTTTTAGGTCTTTAAAGTCTTTTCTTGGGCTGTTCTTTTGTCTTCGTGCTGTAATGACAGCCAGGAATAAAGATGAACCAGTGAATGAACCTTCCAGACTCGGCTGTCTTTACACTACTATCACTTTAAACACATGGCACTCATCTGATCTTCAGTCTTCTCATTGTGAACCAACTAGTTAAAAGACGGTAGTTAATCATTTTGTTTTGTTGTTTAAATACTTTTATTCCACTAAGATGATATTGTAGAATTAGTTTTTCACTTTGATCCTTGTCAAAAAAGCCTAATCCTGTTGATCATGACTGATATGTAGAAGAACAAAAGTAGAACATCCAATGTATAAAATATTAAACTATAAAATATTTTTGACTTAATATTGTTTTCAGGTAAAAACATGCATGTTTATAAGTATAAAAGAAGGTTTAGGAAATAAAAATACTTCAGCCTGAAATATATTTGAAAACCTAAATATTTGAATAACACCTTTAAATCAACTCAAAGGTGAAATGCTAGTTAGAGCAGTTACGCTTTCAATGCAGCACAGAAACAGATGGATCTGTATAGAAAAGAAAGAAAGTCTAATTTAAGTAACAACGCTGACAAATTAAAATCATTCTCAGCCATGTGCCATGTTCTTTTTTTGTGCCATGTTCTTGAGTGCTGTGGAGGATTGTGTGCAGCCTTAGCTGAACAGGTCAGAATCTCCGTTGCTTTGACCCAAACAGACCGTTTTGTAGTTGCTAACCTTAGAACTGCAACCAGAACCAGTTTACCTTGCTTTTAACTTTAAGACTTACTTTTTAGGACAGTATCATGCCAAAGTGACATTAGCAACAAGCTAATAACACACATTGATAATGCAGCTCTACAGCTAAATACCACTGTATACTTGAGTATTCTCCATCAGCCTATGTTCCCTGGTGCTTTAGCTACGGGGGTTTTATGAGGACTCTATGATCATCAATCATAACTAACTTCTCTCAGCATATTCAACAAAGCCTTGTTGTAGAGGAAGCACATAGAGGCAAACATGGTGGCTCCATGTAAGTTTAGCACGGAAAACACAATTCTATCAGTTCAAGTTAAACTCAAGTGTCTATTCGTTGGAAAAATTCAGAAAACCACCAATTTATACACGAGCAACAAATCCACAGTTGTTTTCCCCAGTCTAGATTTCCTGGACAGAAGCAGATTTGCAGACTGACGCGGCCAAACATATTTTCATGAAGAGAGAGAACCATGTGTGGCTTAAACTGCCACAAAGGAAAGGAAAGTGTAAACTTGAACACAGACCAAGTATCCATGTTTGTATGTTGGAGAAAGACATTTCTCTGTTTCCAGTAGGAACGAGTCGTGTCCCTGTTTCTGCAAAGCTTTTTTTAAGCCCTTCATTTTGCTGGCTCCTACTTTTTTTTATTGTATAAAACTAAAGTGAATTAATACCTTCCAGTTTTTCCTCATTTAAAAACCATTTTGAAAATGTGTGTAATAGTTTTTAAACATGTATGTTAGCCGTGTCAGAAATGTTGTTGTAAAACCATGAATGATTCTAATAATAACAATAATTATAGTATTTAATGCAATTTTTTGCAGGAATGTATTTATTAGTTATAAGTAACGAGTCAACCTCAATATGTTAAAAAGCCTCACCAGGGGGTTAAAGCCGGACTAATGCAACAAGTGTCAGTGTGTCACATTTGGATTCAATCCACATGTAACAGCTTTTCAGAGACGGGTCCTATGAGGCAAATCTGCTTGCAAAGAGGGCTTGATACCAGTTTAACTTTTTGATGAGGTGATGTCCTTGACTGGACCTAATCTTGTTTGCAGTTTCCTTAACAACTGTCGACAAACGGTTAAGCATCCATCAGACAGAGTTTAAGGCAAGTCAATACTGAAACAATCTGTTGTCTGATCTGGCTGCACCTTACGGTGGTTTCAGCTCTGGCTATGATCAAACTCTTTTCTTTAATTCGCCTTTTTATTGAGGCGGAAACAATCCAACTGAATGTTTTGTGGATTTTAGCTCAGGATAGCACTCTGTGGATAAAGATAATTTATGTATAAAAACAGAACTTATTTATACAATGTTGTGCCAATTTCTTTTTTTTTTACATTTTCATAGTACTTTTAAAGGATTAGATCCATTTGATAAAATAGTTTTTAGCATAATTTCTTTTGAGATTTTAGCATAAATTGTAATTTAATAAATAAAAAAAGTTTTATTGTTACTTATAATTATAGAAATAAATAAGAAATTTAAATGATTGAATTACAGATTTTAAGAAATGCCCTGAAATCCCTTCAATTTAAACTAATTAGAAACTAGCTTCCTACTGGCTAGAACATTTTGGACTTACCTACCAGACTGATAGCGGCACCACTTCCTTTTTCCTGAACATGCTCTAATGAAAAAGTGCAGGAAGGCAATTTACCATGAAGAACGCGCGTTATCCTGGCTGAGCAAACACCTGGATAACCGTCCCGCCGCCAACTCCAAGTTTTCCCATCATTTTTCCGAGCCTTGCGGACGGCATCATAGTTTCCCGGTCAGTGGCGCCTAACTGCAGTGGCTCAGCAAAGGGCTTTTACACAAATATATTCCCTCCCTGATTGATCACTTTGCGACTCAGGGGTTCAAAGCCGGTCATGAACAATATTTGGATGTAAGACATCTCTTCCACCCGGGGGCCCTCAATTAACACGGCGCCCCGTGCCAGATGTCCCCGGCTACTCCGTGTTACCTGAGGAGGCCACATTAGTCGAACCTTTCCCAGTGAATTTCAGGGTAAGCTCAGGGGAACAGCAGAAGGCTCCCAGGTTGAAAGTTGAAGTTGGAGCGGATTATCCGCAACTTCTCGATGCAATGATGTCTTTGTTTTTTGTTTTTTTCTTCAGGTCCGATCGACATATTCCTCTAATGGATCCGGCAGGATCTGTTTCAGAGCGGTTCCCGGAGGAGACGGCTACATGTCACAAAATCAAACAACAAAAGACCCCAAACTGGAAAACTACTTTTAATCTCACCTATTTTACTTTTTCATTGAGCATCACTCCCGCTAGTGTTTTATTTTAACATAGCAGGGCTGCTGGATAGCTCAAGTGGTATGTTGCTTGACTTCCAATTGGAAGGTCATGGGTTCAAATCCAGCCCATGGAAAAAAATACACCAGAGCATCCAGTGTGGGTTCTTAGGCAAGACCCTTTGCACTACTGCCTACCTGGCGCCACAAATGTCTGCCTCAGTGTAATTACACCAGAACAGTATGTCCTGTATGTACCTGGCAAATAAAGGTGATTTAATCTTAAATTCAACAAACAACAAAAAGCTGACATGTTCTTCTGGGCATGCTTGGAGAGGAGAAAAACAAAGAACATTCAACCATGAAGTTTTTTAAACGTACAAGCTATAAATCCTAACTGTCCAACTTCCTGCTCCAACAGGTGTTTCCGAAACATAGATATTCTTTCCTACTGAACTGCATGTACGTTTGTGTTTCTTAAAGAGTTAACTTTGGGTTTTACTTCTATAACAAACTTAATCCTGCAGCTCTGAAGAACCACAAATCAACTGAGGACAGAACTCAGTTGTGGAAACTCGTTTTCTGCTGTAACAGAAGAATAAAAGCAGAAAGCACTCCTGGGCCAGTGCTCCAGGCGTGTTTGCTCCGTCTTTCAACCCGTTTCTGGCTGTTAAAGGTTTCTTTTTCACTGTCTCTACACGCCCACAACTGGCTTCACTCAGTGAATGAATGAAGCCAGTTAGCTGAGTTTTGTTATGTCACAAATATGAATAATAAACTAAATTTAGCAAATACTATTGTACTTTATGACTGAGCTACAATTATCTGTCAGTATGCTGAAAACGCAGCTCCCTATTTGGCAAGAAACCAATCAGTCTTGTCTCTATCTTACCCCTAATTAAGACGTTATAAACACAGGATTAACATTAATTTAAACCATTTATCATCCATCAGAAAAAGTAGCTTTAAAATATTATGTATTTCTGTATTTATACTAGATGTGCTCGCTGTTTGTGTTGTAAGATGCCTTGAGAATGTCAGAACAAACATATTCAACCTGCTACATTTAAATTAAAATTGTGTATTATATTTGTGTAATTTCCACCATTATGAGTGAAACTGACAGCAGAAAATACACAATAATATTACTAAGATCATCTGTGTGTTTCTGTTGGTGAAATTCTTCATTCTTTTCACTTCTCAGGGAAAAGCATCATATTACTATTATTATTTCATTTTCTTCTGTGTTGTGACTGTAAGCATTCTCTGTTTTAAACCAAAATGAGTTAAAAGCAAGTGTAAAGCTGCTTTTAAACTGCTTCCAGTCTCTTACTGGTTTTTATATTTGACTCCTGGGTTTGGACCCTGAACACATCAGCTCTTCCCATTTCTTGTGGTGTTTTCATTTATTTGTACTTGAATGATTTGGGATGGTGTAGAGAGCAACAATCTTTACTATACATAAAGCATCATCACATAGATGACTGGGCTGACAGGTTTAATTGTGACATTAATTATTTATCTCTATTTTCTTTAGTCAACTATATTATTTTATTTTCCCATTAATGTAACATGTTTGAATTTTTCTGATTGTTTACCAAACTGTATATTGTTTCTTGATTCTGCATTTTGTTTCCTACCATGTCTGTAAATCACTGCTTATAGTTTTTTAATTTAATACTTCAACTTTAGCTACAATTAAATAGTCAGAGTGAATAAGTTTCAGTCAGAGTTTGTATATATAGACGCTGCAACTCTACTCAATTCTTCCTTTTCTAACTGATCAGCTATGAAGGGCACTTTTAAAGTCCATCCACAAATTCACTATTGCATTGACAAGGGGGCTTTGACTGGGCCAGTCCAGACCCTCTCGCTGTCTTCGGTCTATTTCTGCGTAGCCTTAGGCGAGACTTCAGGTTGCTGTCTTGCTAGCTAGTACATTTTCTCTGGAGTCACTTTCCTGCAGATGGAAACAAATCATCCTCCAGGATGTCCCTGATTTTTGCCGCATTCATTTTACCTTTCATCTTTACAAGCTTTGCAGGGCGTGCTGCAGAGAAGCATCCCACAGTGTGATGCTGCCACCACCATACTTCACAGAGGAGATGGTGTGTTTATGATGTTTCGTCTCATCGGACCAACAGAGCTTTGGTCAGCCTGACCATGGAGTCTCCCTTTGCTAAAGTCTAGTTGCCTTGAGGCAAGAATTCTTTAACAGTGTTGCGACAATTGTCTGCAAAGCTGCTTCCATCTCAGCGGCTGAAGCTTGAAACTCCTTCAGCCAAGTCATTAGTGTCCCAATCATCTCTTTCACTAGACTACTTCTTGAACTCTCCCTCAGTCTGTCAGGACGGCCTGATCTAGGTTTACACAGATTAGCACCCTACACATTTTTTTGTATTCATCTGCTCACATATGTCTCTAAATACTCTTTTCTCAGATTTGCTTTGAGTGTTATTTTGTCTTCATGCTGTAATGATAGCCAGGAATACTGATGAGGCAGAGAATAAAGCTTTCAGACACTGCTGTCTTTATACTATAATCACTTTAGACACGTTTTATGTGAAATATTTTTATTAATACCTAATTGTATTTGATTTTATTATTGATTCTAAAAAATCTATTTCTTTTGAAATTACATATCATATTATTTAAAGGAAAATCTCTCTTTTCCAAGAGGAGATTTCCTGCTGGTTTAAACAGTTTGGTGTAAAAAGATAAAGTAAAAAAAAGCATACATGGAAAATGTGAGTAGAACATCTAAAGCTTTGTTTACACAAAATTTAAAAGGCATAACGGAAAAATCTGATTATGCTTGTACCGTCTATTCACATGACAATATTTCCACTGACATCTTTGTATATATAATCTTTACTCCGTGTATATATCCACATGTTTCAACTTTGATGATTCCCAGTTATCTTAGAACTTGGTGGTTTTATAATTTCACCTTAAGTCTGTCTGTCTGTTTATAGGAACTCTTAATTCTTCACTATCCCGAGTTTAAATATGTTTTAAAGAGTAACAAAACAAGCAGTGGGAACTATTTGAAATCTTCACTGTTGCCACATGACTTGTGAACATTGTAAACATGTTCACAAAAAACAAAACCTTTTAAATAAGTTGTTTGAAGCTTAAACAGCCTCTGTGTCATCTATCTGTCCCACCCAGAAAATGGACAGGCGCATTCATTCATCTGAATGAATGCTATTTTTTACCTGTGCAGTTCAATTTATTTAGGAAAAAAATAGAAATAAATGCTCATAATTAAAATGACTTCACAGTGAAAATACCTGAAGGTCGTTCAGTATAATAAGGCTCAGAATGAACGTGGCTTTACCTGTATTTTAAGGCTTTAGCTATATGTGTTGGAGGTCTAGTTATAGTATGGAGGATTTTAATGCATTGTAAAAAGGTGTAAGATATTTGAGAGGAAGATGTGTGAGACACATATAGATCATACTAAAAAAAAACATTAGCACATACAGAAGATGCAAGATGTTAATAGGTTATAACAAACTACATTTGTGCTCACATAAAATTATTTGTTTCTAGGCTAAATTTTGGAGTTTAGCATATATATATATATATATTTTTTTCTTTTAAGTGCCTAGAAAGTCCCAGATCATTAGAAAACAGACAATCTAACCCAGTCTGATGGGAACTGAAAGAACAGGGTCATGGATCCGATGGGCACAAATGAGCTTGCTGTTAAGACAGTCTGTGTTTACCCTGGGAGATGCGCTAAGGAGCTCACTCTTTCAAGAGGGCTCAGAGAACAGACATTACCCTTTCACACTAAAATGGATGGTGTCAAGGTGATTCTGACATCTGACTAGGATGTTCCCTGGACAACGTCCAGGCGAAGTGTTTCAGACAGGTTTGAGGACGCTACGGGGACACAAGCACACGCAAGGGAGATAATGCCTCTCGATTGGCTTGGAAACGCTTTAGTGTCCTCCTGGAATAGCAAAGAGGGGGCGATTCGGGTAAAAAAGGTCTGGCCGGTTCGACCCAAATGACCCACACCCACATAGGTGTTAGGAAATGGAAAGTTGCATGTTTAAACAACAAGGTATGTACTAATGAGAATCCCTGTAATGACTGAGGTGCTACAGTCGTGTCTTCCTCTTACAGCAGCTAATAATCTGATCGCTATTAATACCAAATTGCTCTTAATTTGTTTTAATTCCAGGTACTTTTATTTCAATTTAGCCTGGTGACATGATTATTTAATTAATGGCAAAAAAATATTACATAATAACGACATGTACAAGCTCACCTTCCACGTAATACTACTTAGATGAGTGATGAAGAGCAAAAATCAGGATTTAAAGAAAGATGGATGAACATTGTAGGACTTCTTCAGTTCTCTGTCAAAGTTCCACATTTGGCAAAAACACTCAAATTCAGACCGACAGAGAGACGAGGGAGGATAAATATTACCGTTTTGAACGGCCTCATCCTTCCAGCGGGGGGAGCATTTCTCTGCAGGCTCTGAAACAGATGGGGAAAAGCACAAAAAGAGACGTCAGCGTTGGTAAAACTGGCTAAAGAGAGACGGAGAGCAGATGCTCCGCTTTCAAATTAATCAGACACACGGAGGATGCAGGGCTGTAAAACAGGAGCTACATGTGCACGGTGAAAACAGCAGCATCCCAAGCATTAGTTCAGCGCCTCTGTTGTTGGTGATTTCAGGGTGTAACAACAAGCGAGGGGATTGGGTTCATTTCCTTGTGCGATACACGTGAGCTTGTGTCTGTTTGGTTCGATAACATATGTGCCGGATCAGAGGTGTTTAGTGGGACGGCTAAATCCACACGTGACGACCAATTTATCTCGTACATTATCTCTACTGACTAAATGGACCTAGCGGCAAATACTGTACCGCCTGTTGAATTTAAATGGGCAAGCTGTTAGCTCGCTGCTCCACCCCATGTGTCCAGAAAAAAAGCGAGGTTCAGCAAAAACAGACGACTATTTAGGTTTCTAAGGGGATTCTGCTTTAGTAGTTCCTATTGTTTTTAATGAAATTAAAGAGTAAAGATGTAAAACTTTCATGTTCAATAAGCTTTTCAAGTTGAGTTTAAGCTAAAAGTTCAGATTAACTGGAAAGTTTTTAAAAAAAGCTGCAAACTTTGTTTTAAATGATTTCCCTGATGTCATTTCTACTATAATTAGTAATTAACATTGTGTTGTGTGTATATTGGCATATATTTAACACTGTATATGAAATGAAGATGGAAAAGATAATTTAGGTTCAGGTTAAACTGTCTTTGATCTCCACTTAAGAGTTGTTACAAAATGACAGTACGAACAAATGAACAGGAAACACTGCAGACAGACTTATTTTCCACACTGAAATCATATTTCAAACTCTAAAGAAACTAAAGTTCAGTTACAAGGAACAAAACAGATAATTGAACATCTCTTTAAATAATGTGAAGATCAGACTCTTTCCTACTCAGACACTTTTCACGGTGGGTCACAACAACAGAAGATGAGTTGAGGTGAGCACTGAAAGCAGCAAGGCTATAAAGTTCTGGGTTTTTGCTTCTGTGAGGAGATCAGCTACTGCCTTTGTCAAGTGGATTTTAATAAATATCTTCATCTTAAACTTTGCTCGGATATAATTTGGATAAATGAGAGCAGAGCCACCTGCTGAGCCAGAAGCTGTAAAGTTGTGCTCCTCACCAGAGTCCCCACACACCTCTGCTTACATGTTTCCTACTTAAATCACTAAATCATTAATGCAGTCATTTGACTTAAATTAGTGCAGCAGAGACACATCTGAAACATTCAGGAAAACCCATTTGGAGAACACAACTGTAAAGGTTTTAAAAGCACCTTTTGGAGTTTGATGTGGGAAACAAAACTTTTAACCTTTTAAACATCGAAAGGTTTGTTTTCTGTTCAGAGTCCATTTTAAAGTTATGCCAATGTTAATAATTATTTGTGCCTGGTGTGGCTTTGTGTCGTTGCGGGGGAATCAGGGTCTTACCTGACATACTGGTGGGCTTCAAGGCCAAGACGACATCCTCAGTGCCTCCTCAGACATCTGGGAACCTAGAAACCAGAACACAGCAAAGAGTCAGGCTGTCTTCCACATATCCAGCTTCAGTTCTACGTAACAACACGGTTTTACCCAACCCCTCATTTTATCTGTAAAGTGAACTCTTACAGAAAAAAGGTAGCCAAGTTTATTTTAAGATTTAAAAGTCCTTTTGTGGTTTATTTCAGGTGTGATTTTTAGTATTTTTGAACAAGGTATCAACATTTTTCAGGCCCAGGGCCTTTTCTCTATATAGTTTTGTCAGTGTATAGCGACATCTGGTGGCTGTTCCTATAATAGGTCTTTACATAAGCACAATATGGATACCAGAATTTTTGATAGTTTCACCAAATTAAATACAGTGATATTCATTAGAATTAAGCTTCTTCCTTTGAGGTAAACTCTGGATTTTCTTTACATGTACAAATAGACAGGAGAAATCGAGGCACACATGAGTCATATTTCAATACTCCTGTGTTTTGTATGTCTGCTAATGTACGTGCGTTTGAAACGAATACATTTTTATTCATTTTACTGATCTGATTAATATAGTTATTGGAGTGCAGGACAAATCATTAAAGATTATAGGCTGTGCTAGTCGTTAAATATGATAATGCAGATACTTAATTCTTTAAGTATCTGCATTATGAGCTGAGCGTAAGACACATGAACTTCAGACCTTACACTTACTGACACACCTACCATTACAATATTTGAGGTATGGTAGACACATATCACAATACCATCTGTTTGAATGAACACACCTTAAGATTGAAAAAGAGAAATCAATCTTACATTAAACATATTTTAAAAATGATCTTGCTTCCCTTTTATTGCAGTTTCTTATTAAAAAATCTGACTCAAAAGGTTATTAGTTGTGGTCATTGCACAATGGCCTACAGTATTTCCTCATGCTCTTCACCCCAAATATTTCAATCAACTCCTATTTTATAAAACCAGCCCACACCAGTACTCTACCTCCACCTTGTGGGTGTTTGGGCTATTTAATGTTTTGCATAAATAAGCCAACTCTGCAATGATACTAATACACATTCCAGATTTACAGTAAAATAGTTTGAGGAACACTCCTGAGAAATCATAAGCTCAATGCTCAATCTTAGTATTCCTTATTACCATAATCCTGAAACTAGAGGGAAAGTGTCTGTTTAATTATCCCTTGTATTTAATTAACTGCAAGGACACAAATTTGTTTACTCTTGAATGTTTATGCGACTAAAGGTCAAAGTAAACAGATAAAAAACAATTCTTAGTTCAAAATTTAACTATTTAGGACATCACGACTGATAGTAAAAACCCCAAAACTATGTTGTAATATTGAACAATGACTGACGTATCTTTATTACGCTGTTAACCTTTTAGAGTCAAATAAATATTTAATAAATGATGCAATCAGTAGAGCAGTTGTTAAATGATGAATCAGCAACCATGGGGCAACTGAGGCGGGAACAGCTGATACACAGTCCATTTAGCAGCTTCTATAAGTGGAGCCCTCAGTACATCCTCTGTCTGTCAGACTGTTATTGTATCTGAGCCAGCTGTGGCGTGCTTCTCCACAGAGAGTCATGGTGTGCCTCTGTCTGGAACTATAACTGGGTAAAATGAGAAACCAGGAAGCTAAATGTCCTTGACTGTCTGTCCCTTCAAGACCACATCCGCACTTTTCAGGACACATACACACAAGTTCGTATTTCCACCCATTTTAGGTCGTTGTATTGACTGTCATTTATTTAAGTTACTGGGTTTATGTCAAACCTAAAGACTTATCCCAACCATTACTTTCAGGGTGGGGTGAGTGGGCTTGAGAAACTGCCCCTTGATGCCTAAAGTGCCATCCTATCTGTTTTGTGTGTGTGTGTGTGTGTGCGCGCTCATGGCCAAAATAATAATATTTTAGATCTACCGTGGCCGGTCATATGGTCCAGACAACGTGCCCTTCCTCCTCACTCATGCCCTGCTGCTAAAGCTAAGCTGGTCCAGAGGACCAATACCAGTCCCTATTCCAGAGACAGTAAACAATTGGTCCAGTGAGGAGGTTCTGCGTTGGTATCAGTTTGTGCACAGTGTATTCTTGCAAGATGAGTAGACTGACCAAGGAAAGTGAGCTATGAGCACCCTCTGTGTAGGCCTGTCGCATCAAACGATCAATCAATTAATTGTACGATAATTAAACAGGTAATGAAACAGCTTTTGCAGGAGCTACTGGAAAAGGCCAGGGGAAAGGGATGAGGGCTGCAGAAGCAATAGCGGGAAAATAATTTATAGTCAGCATTTTCTGTATTTACCAAGGTCTTTTCATTCAGAGTATGATTATGTCACAGATAAGTTTCATGAATTTTGCAAATACTTTGATGACAGGCTGAAAGAAAGCTACTTTCTGCAGACACCTAGAAAGCAACGAAACTGAAGTTGGCTTCCAAATCGGGAAATGTCTATATTTTTTGTTCCCTTCAACAATTTTAATCTGCTATAGATGAAAAAACAACAACAAACAAACAAGAAAAGATAACTAAAAAATATTGACACTTCAAACCTGGACTAGATTATTCTTAACTAGATTTAGAATAATCCAGTCCAGGTTTGAAGTGTTTGTGTTTTGTGGTGTTGAAGCTGGGGGCAGTTCTAATGTGATGCAGGTATTACAAAAGAGCTGAAATGGTGCCTTTAGTTAAGTTTCACAAATCAGTGCAAGGGTTCACAAATCACAAACCAAAACAAGAGTCCATGTCAATGTAACAGTCATAAGAAGCAGTGCTGGGTTCTATTCAGAAAGGATACACTCTCTCACTGAGACCCATTGGAAGTTTCTGTGCTGTTGAGTTGGTCCTTAGCACATTACTTGCAGAACGTGGAAACAGGGCTTAAAACATTGCTATATTAATCAGTTCCCTTTCAAAGCAGGTGGCTTTTAAAAAAAGTTGAAGTTATGCAACAATTTTAACACTCAAAGTCTGAAGGATTGACCACTCCTTACTGTATGTATGGTAAATATAAAAAGTTTATGTTAATAGGAGCCCTTCTGATTGACACTCATTTGTGCGAATTATGGTTTCTAGCAAAGTATAACTGGAGTTAATAATAGATCATAAAGAATATCCATAAAAAATGACCGCATTTTATTTATCACTTCACTAAGGGGATGAACAGCTGTGTTTGTGTTAATGAGCCATTTACAAAGGTGTGGAGGAATTTTGTTTATAAAAAGTTTTATTTCCAGCTGTTAAGGTCATGGGACAGGGTCCTATTGTGGATTTATAGTCTAACTTTGACTACGCCTCTGTAAAACCTGCATGTAATTGTTTTGAAATCCAGTGTGGGTCCTTAGGCAAGACCCTTTGCGCTACTGCCTACCTGGCGCCGCAAATGGCTGCCTCATTGTAATTACACCAAAACAAATTCCTAGTATGTCCTGTATGTACCTGGCAAATAAAGTTGATTTAATCTTGATTGATTGTCTAGTTTCAAATTTAGGCTTAAAACCTTCCTGTTTGGTAAAGTTTATAGTTAGGAAGAGGTAGAGAATACAGCCTAATCCGGTTGGGGGAGGAACTCAGTCTTGACAGACGGTTCTCCTTTGCTCTACCTTCTTCATGTCTCACTCTATAGGGTTAAGTTATTTAAGTTTTTCTATAGTTATGCTGCTATAGTCTTAGACTGCTGGAGGACAATCTGACCACTTCTCTCTCTGCTACTTTCTTCCTTTGTCCAATCTGCTTAGTTACCGTTATTTCAACCTTGTTAACCTTTTGTTTTCTCTTAGTGTTCTTCTCTCTATTCTCTTCTATTTTAATTGATTTTCTGTGAAGTGCCTTGAGACGACACCTGTTGTAAATTGGCGCTATATAAATAAACTGACTCTTGACTCTCTTGACTCTCCATAACCACACCTGGGCTGGCGTTCTGTTAGCTGAGACAGCTTCTTGGATGACAACATGGGCTGAGATGCTTCCAGTGATACTCTACAACTGCTGCTATAAACTCTTTTATTTCAGTATCCTGTGCTTCTAATTTAGCTTTCCATCTTTTCAAACCCCCAGTCGGTCGTGGCAGATGGCTGCTTGTACTGAGCCTGGTTCTGCTGGAGGTTTCTTCCTGTTAAAGGGGAGTTTTTCCTCTCCACTGTCGCTACATGCATGCTCAGTATGAGGGATTGCTGTAAAGTCAACGACAACACAAGCCATTGTTTCTGTCTGCTGATTCCAGAGGAGTGAATGCTGCA
>JAVLVB010000185.1:891402-912201 GCA_032876305.1 Orestias chungarensis
CACACACACACACACACACACACACACACACACACACACCGAATAAATTCATGAGCATCATAAAAGTAAAATGTAATTTCAAACTCACAATACGCCAAGCACCATTACGAACCATTACGCAGATCAAACTCGAGGGACAAAAATCCAACCGCAAACTAATGATATGAGGATTTAGAAGGGATCAGCTGACCTATTTAATTAAACTATTTGTGCTTGCATTTTTACACAGAAAACCTCTGCAATTAAAACAATACTGAATGTCCCAGTGTAATATTAATCCTGTGTGAATAATAATCAAGATGGCTTATAACATGGGCCTACCTTATTACGTGTAATAAGGTGGGCGAGTAATCATAAAAATAATTAACAGATGTTGGGTTGCGATTATCATGTGTGATATATACCAGTTTTATTCTTTCCTCTTTTTAATCCATGCTTCCTACCATATATAACTTTTAGCATTTATGGCAAATGCTAAATGCTCTACTGGCTTAATTTTACATAAGCGTTAAAAATAAAATCACAGAACTCTTAAAATATATATTATATGAGCAATGCAATCCAAAACAATCCCTTGTGATATGAATATAGTTCCAACTAATAGTGGGAACAAGGCCATGAGGATACATTTGGGACATATTGGGCAGTCCTGGTACATGCAGTTATGTTTGTGATGGTAGGGAACAAAATGTGTTTTTTTTCCTAGTATTCCCTCCAAACATCCTGGTGGTACTGAATCTTTGTAGTGTGATGGTTATTATGGACACTTGGGGACCCTAAGATGTTGCTTTTAATGTCAATCTCCAACACGGAGACACCTCTCTTTCCATCCTGCTCACTAACATGCCAGTGGTTTAAAAAATGGTCCGCTCTGTCACAACACATATTAAAGTCCAGGTAACAGGAAGTTGTGGAATGATAATTAGGCTCCTGGGATAAAATGTTTTCAGTTTGCTTTTAAGAAACACACAGCATAAACAATAATTGCTAGGCCTGTTGCATTAAACGATAAATCAATTAATAGTACAATAATTAAAATGAGTTTGATCATTTTCCCTTATCGGCTTTATCGTTTTTACCAGCCTTTTCCTATTTCGACACTGGATGACAAAAAGACTTATCTCCGGTGCTCTCCACTCGCCCCTCCCTTTCTCATTTTCTCAGCGTGAGGCAGGAGTAAACTAATAAATCAGGGCAGTGCGCTATTTTGTACTTCTCCGGCATTTTAGCTCAATTAGCATGTTTAAGAAACACTAGCTGATATCGAGCCAAACCTCAAAATAGATCTGGTTACAGAGTTGAACGTAACTGCACCAGTGTGGGAGCATTTCGGAGCATTTTTGAGGCGAACCGCTGGAACTTTGCAAGCCAGTGTTCCATCTAGTCGCGTCTCCCTGTCAGATGCTGTTTCCTCTGTGTCTTTTTGCCGCGCGGCTTCGCTTCTCTCCGGACACGCAGTAAAACGGTAGCAACGAAGAGCTGCAATACAACCAAGTTGTACATGCACCTAATGAGCAACTATCCAATTCAGTTGTCTCAGCTGGGCAAAAAATGTAGGCCGCCTCCATCTTCAAGTTCCCCACAGTCCACTATCAGTGAAGCAATCGACATGAAACATACAAAAAAGACGGCGCAAAGTGGTGTACACTCACAGACGGTGCAGTTCGCTTAATTGCTACAGAATTCTGCCCTTTAATATTATTGAAAGACCGTCATTTCGAAAACTGTTGCAAACGTTTGACAGACAGTAAGAAATCCCCGGGAAAACATACATATCACAAACGGTGATTGGCATACAGACTTCTTAAATCACTTCTTTGGTTGAATGTAATTTTTATTTCCATTTTTTTTAATGTTTAGTTTTTATTCAAGTGCCTTTTTTGTTAACAGACACTGAGAGTCCATTTATTTATGTTTTCGGTGGTTTTGTTAATTTTATTTACCAGTTTCAGATTTAAGTGTTCATTTGAAAATAAAGTTTATTGATCTTTGACAGGACATAGTTGCAATATTATGTCATTATCATTATATCAAATTAAAATGGTCTCCAACAATATTATCGTTTATCGCATTAATTTCTGACACAATTAATCGCTCAGCAAAATTTGTTATCGTGACAGGCCTAATGTTAGCATGGTTTAGGAGATTTTTCCCCATCGCGTACATGTTATTGAATCAAATATCGTATAAATTGTGATCTTAGCTGCATTTTGACTGTTGTAAGTCCAGCATACACAAGCACATGTGATTGTGCGTTTAAGCGGTCACAGCAGGGACGTCTAGATCAAACAGACACTGTGTAAAGTCATCCAGCAGAGAGCAAGGCTCTGGCTGTGTGGAACTGACAAAGATGTAAATCTTACCAGAGGAAGGGCTGAGGTCCGTGTGTGAGCTGGGCTGAGGAGCAGCTGAGCTCCCCAAGAGGTACACCTATAAAAACATGCACATAAACAAAGCCCGTTCAGACCATTGTATGAACAGGACCGTTGTACTTGAGCACGGCGAACCAACGGGCCCTAAAGCCAGATAAAAGCCAGTACAGAGAGGTCACAGTGGTTCCAGGAGTGTTTTTGAGTTAGAAAAAAGTTCTAACAAAGAGGCCATATGTTATTCATCTAGTGATAGTAAAAAATGCTGCATTTCAGTAAAGGCAACAAAGAAACTTCTTCTCCTTTTACTTAAGTTAAGCAGAAGATAAAACAACTGTGTTCAACTCTTGATGCTCCAATCCTCACGCAGGCTCTGCCTGGAAGCTCCAACTGAGTATATTCTAATCTCAGAGTAAAGATAATGCTGCGTCTGCTGTTGAACAATCACAACCAAATGCCTTTTCCTGTATTGTTTTTTTTCTCTATAATTCTGAGCTCCGACCACGAGAAAGTGAAGCGATTGTCAAAATACTTTAATGTTCACCTACATTAAATTCTGTGCGAAGGACAGCTTTTGCACTTAGTGCAAGCGTGTGTGATAAACATTACCACAGCATGGTATAGTCTCCAATTTGCCTGCTTTACTTACCATTATTATTTCCCCCAGATGTATTTTACTTTGCCAGCACATCTTTTTTTATGTCTGACTCATTGGATTCCCACTAAGTAACATGTCAATATCAATAATAAAGATACCAACTCTCCCAACAAGGCAGGCACTGAGACTCCCAAGGCTTAATAATTTGAATTAAATATCACAGTTCCATTGGCACAACATATGACTTGGTGTAGCAGCACTAGGAATCGTAGCCTTAAGATAGCAGTTACGGTTCAACTGCTCTCCTCAGTAACCTTCCGGTCCCTGAATAGAATTAAAAGCATAGCAGTACTTATTCCCATTGGTGGTAAAATAATATAGCATTAACAAAGTATTTGTTATATTCTCTACAGCAATTACTATTGTTATGTAATTCCATGGATTTAACGGTTGAGTTTGGATCTACTACTGTTCGGCTCTCTTGAATTTAGAAAACACATCTCCATAGAAAATTTAAAACAACTCACATGCTGAAACGGACCCCGAAATTTTATCTGGCATAACATGTAAAAAACCCCACTTTGAACAACAGAATTGGTTGTAGGGTGTGCAACGATTTCACTTTCTCTGCCTGATCCCCGATCTTCAAAAGGCCGGATCTGCCTACATATATTTTGGCATGGTGACAAAAATCAAAGTGAATATTTTTAACCACATAAATGCAGAGATGATAAGTGAATGATTTTCAGAATGTAGCGGAGGTAGACAAGGTCTAGATTGCTTTTACATGTAAGTGTTAGCCGATCGCCAACTACCCAAAATTAGGACAATCTGGGCGAACTGATCAGGTTGATGAAGATTTTTTTTGGGGTAAACTTTAATAATTTTAACTGACCAATACTGACACATAATAACAATCGATAAATCTCAAAACAGGCTAAAAGAAGCAGAACCAAATGCTCTATTCTGTTAAATTCAGAAGTGGGAAGTATTTATACTTTAGCTCCTTATTCAATTGCAGCACAGAATTGGTTAAAAAACTTGTAATAAGATGCAACAGGTTCTCTAAGAGAAAGATTTTTCACCCGATTCAGTTAAAAAGGTTCCGGCGGCTTGCTTATCTGCAATTCATCCATTATAAATAAATTACACTTTAATTTTGAACTAATATTGTTTTAATAAACATTTACATAAAAAAAAAACTAATCTTGGATACATTTAGGACATGGATGCGACTGGAGTTTGCATGTTTGCTTACCTACGTCTCTTTCCTTGAATGCCTCGCTCCAAGGACACAAACTAAGACACAGAAAAATGCAACAAGACCCCCCATGATACTTTCAGTTTCCATGGTGATTCGAGTTATATTTAACAAACTGACACAGGTCCCTCATCTTCCCCATCTTTCAAACAGTGAGTTAAACCTCTGAATAGACCAAAATAAATTCAAAATGACATTCACACTTTGTGTCAGGGCCTGATGATGAAGTAAAGAAGACAAGCAGACGGCTGCAGCTTGGCCAAGCTGTAATGACTAGAAAATCTCTTTGTCTTGGTATGGCAGCGCTACTAACTACCGTTTTTCCTAGTTTTTAAGTGGTGTGTGGGAAAATTTTATGTATGCAAGGCTTCCTTGTTCCTGTAATCCCTATTTGCGAACACCCTACTTTATGTTACCATGTGATCTGAACGATGTGCTTTTCATCCAATCATACCACAACTCCTATTCTGGGTAGTGTTACAACATCTCTAGACTACTGAAATGAGAGCCATCTGGAATGTTATGTGGTCAGATTTTACACTCTAGAGTTTTATATTCAACTTTATGTCCAAACATATTTGATTACTTCAAGTTTGGCAATAACTCCGAGATACTAAGCCTGAGTCATAAAGACCATCAAAAGGCAAATATCTCTGTGAAAAAATCATGAGAAGCTGACATTGGAATCTTTCAAATGGCTGCCAGATTTGGCTGCTTCGCGCAACCATCCCTAAACTCTAAACACATCACACCCAGTTTAAAATATAGAACATGTCTCAATCTTCATGACTTGAGGTGTATCATGCAAGATTTGTCATTTGCCAAGAGATTAAGCATTTCATTCTTCTAATGACTGCCTTACTTTCGGTTCTTTCATTTGTTTTTCACATCACAAAATTGCACAATATGAAACGAGTCATTGGGTAGTGATATGATCAAAAGATAATCATGGACATAAAGAATATAATTGCTTTCTATAAACAACTGAAAGCTGATTTTGTTCATGTGAAAGTGTGAATCTAACTCAAAACTCCTAAACTCCTCACGCTAACCCATACTTGTTCGTACAACTAATTCTCCAGTATGTTCTAACTGAGGGTCCTAAATTGGAACAGCATGTGGGAATTGTCGCTCTAGGACATCAGGGTCACCACAATGGGACCCTATTGTTGGAAGCATCAGGAGAAAGAAATTTGAAATGTTTGGGGGAAAAAATCTCTCTTGGATGTAGTTATGAGGAACAGGCATGGAACTAACATTGAGTTGGTTTAAAACTGTGAAAGTATGTCCCAAAAAGTAGGTAAACACAATCATAAAATCACTACAGTAACAGAAAATCAAAGAAGTTACTAGGGGACAACATAAATTCAACAGCCACGCTAATCAAAATACACTGTCCAAATTATCCATGCTGCTAAACTGCTTTAGCTGCATTGAGGCTGATTTATAAATTGGTTTGTAGGAGACTTAGTTTGCGCCTATATAAAGATACAGTTTTATCAGTTTTTGTATCTCTCCTCTCTCTAAGTTCCATTCAAAAATGTCCGCATTGTTCTTAAAAACATGCTAAATTGTGCCGGTGTGATATTAGCTCTAGATGCTAAAACTAAAAGCTCTGCTAATGCTGCTAATTCTGGATGAGGCATCATAACAGTTCTTCATTTACCGAATAACTAGGCAGGTACAACCATAATTAAGAGACTGTACCTATTTGACTATTATTTTCTGATATTCACAACTTTTCAAAACACTTGATAAGCAATTATTAATAATAATTTGTAGCTAAACTAAACCAATTGTTGCACAACACAGCTTTGCAGTCAGAGAATAAGGAAGCAAGGAAATCCTAAAATAAGAAAACTGGATATCGGGGTGATCCAACTGCTCATTAACGCAAATTCCAAACACATGGCAACAACTCAATGCATTTAGGCTTGTAGACTGGGACAAGACAATCTGCTTCATTTCAAACTGAGCATCAGAACGGCGAAGAAGGGTGATTTTAGTGAATTTGAACATGGCATGGTTGTTGGAATCAGACGGGCTGGTCTGAGTGTTTCAGAAAATGGTAATCTACTGGGATTTTCACACAACCATCTCTAGGTTTTACAGTGGATGGTCAGAAAAAGAGAAAGTATCCAGTGAGCGGTAGCTCTGTGGGTGAAAATGCCTTGTTGATGCCAGAGGTCAGAGGAGAATGGTCCGACTGCTTCGAGCTGATATGAAGGCAACAGTAACTCAAATAACTACTCATTACAACCAAGGTAGGCAAGAGAGCATCTCTGAACACACAACACATCCAACCTTGAGGCACACGGGCTACAGAAGCAGAATACCACACTGTGTGCCACTCCTGTCAGCTAACAACAAGAAACTGAGGCTACAATTTGCACAGGCTCACCCAAACTGGACAATGGAAGAATGGAAAAAGGTTGCCTGGTCTGATGAGTCTCGATTTCTGCTGAAACATTCGGATGGTAAGGTCAGGATTTGGCATCAAAAACATCAAAGCATCGATCCATCCTGCCATGTATCAACGGTTCAGGCTGGTTGTGGTGGTGTAATGGTGGGGGATATTTTCTGGTGGTAGTGCTGTAATGGTGGGGGATATTTTCTGGTGGTGGTGGTGTAATGGTGCGGCATATTTTCTTTGCACTCTTTGGGCCCCTTAGTACCAATTAAGCATCGTTGCATCGCCACAGTTGACCTGAGTATTGTTGCTGGCCATGTCCAGCCCTTTATGACCACAGTATACCATCTTCTGATGGATACTTTCAGCAGGATAACGCGCAATCGTGTCATAAAGCTAAAATCATCGCAGACTGGTTTCATGAACATGAAAATGAGTTCACTGTACTCAAATGGCCTCCACAGTCACCAGATCTAAATCCAATTGAGCGCCTTTGGGATGGAACGGGAGACTCGCATCATGGATGCGCTGGCAACCAATCTGAAGCAATTGCATGATTCTATTATGTCAACATGGACCAAACTCTTTGAGGAATGTTTCCAGTACCTTGTTGAATCTATGCCACAAAGGATTAAGGCAGGTGTCAAGGCAAAAGGGGGTCCAACCCGGTTCTAGCAAGGTGTACCTAATAAATTGGCTGGTGAGTGTACATCTGCTATGAGGAAATAAACATGTTGTTCTTCCAAGAATGTGCTGTCTTGTAACTTTTCTCTTTCACTTTCAAGCTTGGAGCTTTAAACCTGGAGCTGCTGGAGAACAGACTCCAGCGGGTGTGTTCAGTCTGTGATCATTTATAATTTCCTTTGCCTCTTATGTCCAGGTAACTCCCCCATTGATGCTAACCTGACTTCTTGATGTCCTTCTTCTCCTCTTCCTTATACCGAACTCACAAGTATGACCTGTCTGCTCTCCTCTACCACCCACGTTCAGCCATAACTGCTTTCAGGATCAACCCTGGTTCCATCCAGCTACTGGCTTTCTGGTTTCCATCGATGTCTCTGGTAACTTTTGGGTCTCATCTCTGGAGATCATTCATCCAAGCATTACGCAAGTCCTCTCTGGATTTACCATCTTAAATTGCAGTAAGCTGTACTCTAAACTAACAATCTCTTTTAGAGTGACCTAAATACTCGTCCTTCTCTTCTAACAAACAAACCCTGTGGGCAAGAAAAAATTCAATTAAGACTCTGTTAGAATGTTTAAATTGACACTATATCAGTCATCGTCACAATCAAGCATATAGATGGTGGCGCGCAGTAGTGCAGCGGCTTCTAATGCTCCTAGTGAACACCCTGATTTAAGTAGTTTTTGCGTCGGTTCCGAGCCCAAACTCATGCGCCTCATGCGTATGAGTTATGGACGGACTGAACTTTGTAGGATTAAGGACAGTTTGGTCAGCAAAAACCTAAGAAATAACATCCGAGCAAAGCTGGCCAGACTACAGCTCCTCCGGACTTCGGCGTGGGGGACCAGAGCGCAGCAGACAAAGGGTCGGCGGAGGCAATGCAAGCGGCGGCAGAAGAGGGGGAAGCGTGGCGGTGTGCTAGCCAGGCTAAAGGCTAATGCTAACCGACCCCTGTTTCCATAACTTTTCCTGTCCAACGTCCGCTCATTGGACAACAAGCTGGAGCTGCTGCGGCTGAGGATCAGTATTTTCTGAGAAAAGGAGGAACTGCACTGTGATTTGTCTTACAGAAACCTGGCTGAACGACACCATGCCGGACTCAGCCTTCCAACTCGCCGGCCGGCAGCTCTTCCGAGTGGACCGCAACCAGCTCTCCGGGAAAGCCCGCGGGGGCGGACTTGGCGTCTATAAAAACACAGGTTGGTGCACAAATTGCGTTTTGGAAAACAGCCACTGATCCGAGGCGACAGAACAGCTGACTGTGAAGTGAAGACCTCACTATCTGCCTCGGGAGTTTACAGCAGTGTTCGTTATTGCTGTTTACATAGCGCCGGATGTTAATGCTAACATCGTGCTTTAGGAGCTCCATGACAATATCAGCTCGCTTCAGAATAAGCACCCGGAGGCGTTCTACGTGGTAGCGAGGGATTTTAACCACGTAGAACTGACAAACTGCCTGCCGAGATTTAAACAGCACGTGAACATTCCAACACGTGAAAATAACACGCTTGACCGTGTTTACACCAACCTAAGAGACGCATACAGAGCCTTCCCCCGCCCCCACATCGGGCTCTCCGATCACATCTCCGTCATGCTGGTGCCTGCATACCATCCCCCGCTGCGACGCTCCAGACCCACACAGAGGACCATCACTGTGTGGCCCAGTGACGCCGACACTGTGTTGCAGGACTGCTTCGGCTGCACAGACTGGCAGGTCTTCAGGGAGGCTGCTGAGTACGAGGGGGAGCTGGACCTGGAGGACTACACATCTGCTGTTCTGGGGTACATCTGCAAGTGTGTGGAGGATGTCTCCACCACCAAGACTGTGACTTGCCACCCGAACCATAAACCCTGGCTGAATGCAGAGGTGCGTTCTCTGCTGAAAGCCTGGGATGCTGCGTTTAGGTGTGGTGACTCACAAGAGCTCAAGAGGGCAAGAAGAGAGCTGACTGCAGGAGTTAAGAGGGCAAAAGCTTAATATGCTCAGAAAATCCAGGCACACTTTTCCTCCCAGGATCCACAGAGCATGTGGAAGGGCATCAAGTGCATTACAGACTATAAATCTAAAGCTGCATATGCCCCAAAGACCCTTCCCTGCCTGAGGCTGTCAACCAATTCTGTGGCCGGTTTGAGAACCCTGACACCCTCCCCAGCACCAAAATCCCGACTTCACCAGGAGAAGAGCCCCTAAGTGTGACTCCAGCAGAAGTAAGGAGGAAACTGAGGAGGATCAACCCCCGAAAAGCTGCTGGCCCAGACAACATCCCCGGACGGCTGCTGAGAGAGTGCGCGGACCAGCTCTCAGACGTCCTGGCGGACATCTTCAACGCCTCCCTCATCCAGGCAGCTGTCCCCACCTGCATGAAGACCGCCACCATCATCCCGGTCCCCAAGAGCTCCGCAGTGACAGGTCTGAATGACTATCGGCCAGTAGCCCTCACACCGATAGTCACAAAGTGCCTTGACAGACTGGTTGTTGATCCACACCAGTACACATACAGGAAAAATCGATCCACAGAGGACGCCATTTCCTCCCTGGTCCACACTGCCCTCACCCACCTGGAGCAGAAGGATTCCTACGTCCATATGCTGTTTGTGGACTTCACCTCCGCGTTCAACACCATGATTTCTAAGACTCTGATAAACTAACTGTCCTCACTTGGTCTGAGCTCTTCCATCTGCAACTGGGTCCTGGACTTCCTGACCAACAGGCCGCAGTCTATGAGGATTCACAACATCTCCTCCCCTACCATTACCCTCAGCACTGGCTCCCCTCAGGGCTGTGTGTTGAGCCCCCTCCTGTTCACATTGCTCACATATGACTGCTCGCCTATCCATCCAGGCTGTCATATTGTGAAGTTTGCGCACACCACAGCAGTGGTTGGATGCATCACAAACAGTGATGAGTCCAGCTACAGGCAGGAGTTGGAACACCTGGAGGGCTGGTGCAGAGATAACAACCTCTGCATTAATGTAAAGAAAACCAAGGAGATGATTGTGGACTTCAGAAGGGCAAGCATGCCCACCTCCCCGTGCATATGGGAGGATCTGCGGTGGAAGTGGTCAACAGCTACAGGTACTTGGGTGTGCACCTGAGTAACAACCTCACCTGGAGTAACAACACTTCCACTCTGGTCAGGAAGGCGCACCAGCGGCTCTACCTCCTAAGGAGGTTGAGAAGAGCTGGACTCGGGAGCTCAGTCATCACCTCCTTCTACAGATGTGTGGTGGAGGGCGTACTGTGCTCCAGCATCAACGTGTGGCATGGAAGCTGCTCTGTTGCAGACAGGAAAGCTCTGCAGAGAGTGGTGAAGGCTGCACAGAGGACTGTTGGAGTCAGCCTCCCCAGCAACACAGACATTTACACCTCCAGATGCAGGAAGAGAGCCTCCGACATCATGAAGGATCCCACCCACCCAGCACACTCACTTTTTGTCCCGCTTCCCTCAGGCAGGAGGCTGCGGAGCATAAAGTGCAAAACCACCAGACTGGGAAACAGCTTCATTCCTGAAGCTGTGAGACTCTCAAACACACGCAAGGACAATTACAAATGAAAAAAATAAAAAATAAAACTTTCTCATTTAACCGGCACTGTTCACTTTAATATCACAGTTTAAAATGTCACTTTATTAACCATCCATACTGCTACAGAAAATTTCGCACTCCGAATTTTCATTGCTGCTATGTCCGAAGTCCAATATTGAAGATTTTGTGTAGAAAAAATCCTATTCTCTTATATTCTTTATATTTTATTATATTATTCTTATTTTGTAGCTATTTTAAAATTGCTCTCAGGGTGTAAACTGGACCGTTGGAATTTCGTCCCACCTCATGTACCACATGTGATGTGATGACAAATAAAATTCCTTGATTCCTTGAGTTTCGAGTCCTTTCGCGTCTTTTCAAAAACACAATATATTTATATAGATAATGTTTGCTTTTAAGATTTTTTTGAGCTTTTAAGAAATTCCTTCAAATAATTGGAAACAAAAAACAAATGCCAATGTTATCAATTACTTAGAAGTGCTAACGTTGTATTTCTATTGTATTTTGTACTACTATAAATACTTCCACGGCAGTTTCTGTCTTGTCCGGGGAGGTACAAGAAATACATAAACTCAACAATAAACAGGGTTGTGCTTTTTCTGTCAGGGCTCTAAGCTGTATTGCATTTGTGTATTACATAGATAATTTTGATATAAATATTATTATAATAATATTATTGAATATATTATTAATTAGACCACCAGCAGAAGATGCCACAATCTATGTTTCAGTGTCTAATGGTTTTTGGTTTCTTGTTATTAATTCCTGCTTCCTTTTGTTTCCCATGATGCTTAGCGGCATTTTTTGGTAACTTCTGTGACACCATGAGTGAGATGGAAGTTTCTTATATTTAAGTGTCTCTTGCGAATACAGGCTGCTTTGGTGTGTTGAATTTGATTAACCAATAATAATCTTTGACATTGTGCAATGTTAAAATATTTCACTCGAGGGGCAAAGCTAGACATGCCAAAGCTACATGCTCCCTATTGGTAAAATCATCAGACAGCATGATGGTAATTTCCACTGTTATGCTGTTTGTTATTTGTTGTTGCTTAGTCAGCCACTTGAACTGGATAGAATCAGGTTGGCATCTGGTGACAATATAAAGAACCTTGGTGTTATTTTTGATCAGGAAATGTCTTTCAAGTGTCATATAAAACAGGTCTGTAGGATGTCCTTCTTTCATCTTCGAATATAGCAAAAATTAGAAATATTCTCTCTAGGATAGATGCTGTAAAGCTAGTCCATGCATTTGTTACTTCAAGGCTGGACTATTGTAACTCTTTATTAGCAGGAAGTTCACAAAATGCAATTAAAAGTCTACAGTTGCTCCAAAATGCTGCAGCAAGAGTTCTGATGAAACTTAAAAAGAGAGATCATATCTCCCCAATTTTAGCTTCCCTTCATTGGATCCCTGTCAAATTCGGAATAGATTTTAAGATTCTTCTTTTGACATATAAAGCCCTCACTAATAAAGCTCCATCGTATATCAGAGATCTTATTACTCCTTATGTCCCTAACAGAGCACTTCGCTCTCAGACTGCATGTTTACTGGTGGTTCCTAGAATCTTTAAAAGCACAATGGGAGGCAGATCTTTCAGTTATCAGGCTCCTCTCCTGTGGGACCAGGTTCCAGCTTTAGTCCGTGAGGCGAACACCCTGTTTAGTTTCAAATCTAGGCTTAAAACCTTCCTGTTTGATCAAGTTTATAGTTAGGAAGAGGTACAGAAGACAGCCTAATCCGGTTGGGGAGGAACTCAGTCTTGACAGACGGTTCTCCTTTGCTCTACCTTCTTCATGTCTCACTATATAGGGTTAAGTTATTTATGTTTTTCTATAGTTATGCTGCTATAGGCTTAGACTGCTGGAGGACAATCTAACCACTTCTCTGGAACACAAGCCATTGTTTTGGTCTGCTGATTCCAGAGGAGTGAATGCTGCAAGTCAATGACTCGATGCAATCTGCTGGTGTTTCTTAGATTTGAAACTTTTTCAAATTGATTTGTTATGATGTATCTTTGATTTTAATTGATTTTCTGTGAAGTGCCTTGAGACGACGCCTGTTGTAAATTGGCGCTATATAAATAAACTGATACTTGATTCTTTTAGTCCAGGGCGGGCACAGCTGACTCCATGTTTGACAGTTTGTCTTCGTCGTTAACCCTGCAATTTGATTGGTTGTCAGTTCAAAACCACGTGGTTCTAATCTGATTGGATGTTGTGCTGCCGGCACATAGCAACTACAGATGAAAGAGAGAGCGGTCAGTGTCAATACAGTTTTTAAATCCATGAGTTTTTGAGAAAAATAGGTCATGTGACTCGAGTTCCTCTGATTGACGATATATTTTTTGTCTTGCGTTTGCTAAATTTAGCTACAGATTTCTATCTCACAAGCATAGCAAGCAAACTTCTGCTGAAACTGCACCAGACAGCTGCATGCATTTCTTTAATTTTGCCTTTTGACAAAAAAGAACAAAATCCCAGACAGAATGTCCTAGCTTTCACTCTGCTGTGAGAGCATGAAGAGAGACGGATTCATCACAGAAACCCAGCAAAAACAGCTGACATGATAGACACGCACAAGGAATCTGCTGCTAACTGGATCCTCATGGAACATGCTACAACTGAAAATGTTGGCAGCCTAATAGAAATCTCACATTCTTGACTGTTTCAGTAATGCCACACTTACTGCAAAGAAAATGGGTGTGGCACCGAAGATGGCAGCCAGAGTATTGAGCTCCTCCGTGTTTTGTTTGTTTTCATTAGTTAATGTTGTCTACTGCAGGTCAAACTCTTGTTAGTTGGAAAAGAGAACAGCTACTGAGGCTCGGGAAAAACATTTCTCCTGAATTTATCCCGGAATTCATTAAAGAACATATATATATACATATATATATATATATATATACATATATATATATGTATGCAATGAATTTGAATGACAGGTGGGGTGGGGTGGGGTGAGTGGGGGGTAGATTCTCCCTACTCCCCCAGTTCAGTTAGTTTAGAACATAACTTTTGCTATTTACATTTCTCACGTTTCAGATTTTTTATTGATTTATTGTGACACTTGGTTCTATTTGGTTTCACCTTTAGCTCACAGACAAAAATCCTTAAATATATCAATAAAATAGAAATAGTCTATAACACTTCAGATTCTCCTAATCATTACTCTTCCACCACCATTTCCTATTTTGTATTTAGGATGATATGCTGTGTTTGATTGTCTGCCAAGCATAAAAAAATATACTGTTTACTCTCATGTGACAGAAAGACGTTAGAATAATAGTATATAATAGAATAATAGAAATCAGTCCATAATTACTCATTGGATGACAAGGAGAGGAATTTTAAAACGGATATGTATTTGTTATTTTCTCAGAAAGGTTTCAATTTCTCTATTGGAGCTAATTCTCCTTCTTCTTCCTAAGTGACATTTTAGCCAGGCTGAAAAATAATACCCGAATATCTTTTTTTGAGCATTCAATCATATGTTGGTTTTAAATAGGAAATACAATTTTATTAACAGTTTTTTTCACATTCCAGCTTTTTTATGCACCAAAAACCAGCTGCCACAGACCTTTGGTTTCTGCATCCAGAAGGGTCATTAACATTAAAGCCACAAAATAACAACAAAAGCCAGAACATGAATATTCTAACTGGTTTAATAACAAGCTACATTCAGGGAAATATATGATGCAGAGCTGTTTCTATGAACAGGTCAAGTGCACCTAGGAAGAGATAGATGCATCCGTTTCTTTATATTAACATATTTCACATTATAACAGTGAATGAAATTCTATTTGAATACGTATTATGTTTAATTTCAAATGTGATTTCTTATAGTTTCACAGTCTTTAGATGTTTATTCCTTACAAAATTCAAAAACCATATGTTATCCTTCCTACTAACAATTAAGCAATATCTTGTGTTAGTGTATCAAATAAATTTCCGTAAAGATATGCTGCTGTCCAACCAGGAGGCCTTTTTGTTTCCTTTTATATTAGGAATTTTACAATTTATAAAGAGAAAAAGAAAATCGCTGTATTAGCTGAAACATCAAAGCTTTTATTAACAAACAGAAACACAGACCTTTCTTTTATGTGAGCCGTGGTTATGTCATAATTCTGGCCCATCTATCTGATAGCTTTCTCTACCCCGCTGCTGCTGATTGGCTCAGTTACTCCACCTGTGCGTTCCCAACCGCCGACTTTTCAGATCATGTCATACATACTCGTATGTATACCTGGCTTCATATTCTGCTCTATGGCAGGCGGGTAGCGCCAGATTTTAGAAAGCCCTGTGCGAGCGGATGTCCAGCGTTCCTTTCCTTGTTCTCTGTTTTCTGACTACATTCTGTCTCATGGATGTTCCTGTCTCACCTTGCCCCTATGATATCTCAGAGGCTTTTTATCTTCTAGACAGTGCCGATCAAATCCATCAGCTTTTATCTGCCTTTACGTGCATGATCTAGTTTTCTGTGCACTGACACCCATTCACGTCTGTCTCACAGATCAGGGATCCATCTGCCTGGCTCTGCCCTCTTCGTTCTGACCCTGCTTCAGTCTCTTGATCAGTAGGTTCCAGCCAAGCCCCCTGGGTTTCTACGCTGGTATCAACTTCTCTGTGTTACACCCTCAACCTGTCTTTCAATCCAGCTCTTATCACTTTCAAGAAACATACTTCTAATATCATCAATGCTGTGTTGGTTGAAAACCTGTGTCCTCTTGTGTGTCCTGGACATACAGAGCATATTGACCAATAACTCATCTAAAGAGATCTAATTGCAATCAAACAATGCAAAATGTTCCCCAAAAGTATTTGCAGCATGAAATTGCAGCATATAGATGCCATCACAGCCATTCATTGAGTAGAAACAGATACCCAGAGCATACACACCAGATTCAAAACTGGAACAAGCATTATTAACACAAATAACAACACATGAGCAAGTTTCTTTCCAAACACACCAACTGGAAGCTTACAGAATCGGAGGAACTTTGACAGGGGAAACCTTGACCCAAATCCACAGGTTAAAAGGTTCTCACCATGAGAAATGACTTTTAGGAGGCCTAGAGATTCTTTCTTTCCAAACATTTATATGTTTAGACATAAGGGTAGGTCCAACTATCATGCTTCTCAGGACGGACACCAGCCCAGAAATGTTGGGGTTCATCTTATCCACAGCGAAAAAATTTCCTGTTCGGACAAGCGCTGAAAACCCAGTCAGTAAGGAGGAAGCCACTACTCAAAAAGAAACATAAGAACCGGCAGAATGCAAACGCACAAAGGAACAAAGACTGTTCTTGTGATCTGATTTGTGGTTGAACTTCTATTATGAGGATGAAAAAATTGGAACCTTTGTAAGGGTGAAAAAAGGTAAGTACGTCCTATTATACATTGTATGTTAACTTCTGGTTTCCACTGTTCATCAAAGTTTAATCCTTATTTGTTCTTTTTTCCCTCTTTCTTTAGATCAGGGGTTTCCAACCTTAGATTCCAGAGCCAAAGCTGGTTCTGTAGATCAACCATAAAAGCTCCTAATGACTTTGTATAAAATGGTCATGGAACAACATTACTGAATTTCCACATCAAAATGATATTAAAAGTACCGGCAATGTGTGTTCATATTTATTTCATGGTCATCAGGTATGGAAACCAGAAGCCATTTGAAAATGTAGTTATGAATCCTTTAAAAAAAAGTTAACTTTTCGAAAATATCAGCATCAGAGAGAAGAAAAAGCTATATATAATACGGCTACATAATAGAGAACATTGCATTGGTGATAATATTGGTAAATACTTCAATGCTGATATCAGGTCTGCTACCTAGCATTTTTGTCTTTTATTTTCTAATTTGCTCTATGTGAGCATTTACAGTGGTGAGGCTATTACACTGGCTAAATATTACATTAGCATACTTTGTGAGATGAATATTGTGCACACTACTATTGCCTTGACAATATATTTTGTTGTGCAGCTCTAGTCTACTCAGAACCTTCACTTTAAAACTTAACTTGACTAACTTTTGAGATAATCAAACATGACAAAAGATTGGAAATTTAAAAAACGACTTGCTGTTTTTTTCTGACTTAGATCACATCATTTAAAAATTAGGGGTAGGAATCTTTTACTTGTACTTTACTTGATTTGATTCTGAATTTTTGGGGCCATGATTTGATACTTAATTAATTTTCTATATAAAACACATGTATTAGTTTGATGATAAACATGAATCCAACCCATATAATTTTGACTTTAAATACATTCATTGGGAATAGCCTATAAAACCCAAAACCCCATACCCCATATGAGCAAACTTCACATTAAGTTAAATGTTACTTATTGCTTTTTTATTTAACTCCACTTTTCTGACTGTGTTTTTTAAAGCAGGGCTGATTGGCTGGAAGTCTTTTAAAATAAATGTATTTATCATTTTATTTAAAGAAAATTTGATAGTAAATAGCTATGTAACTTGTTGTTTAGCACTTTAGACCCAGTTTAGGAACTCCCGTTATGAGTCAACCTATATTTAGAACTAAGTAGAGCAGTAACAAGTAGTAAAATGGAAAAATATCATTCAGTATGTCAAAAAACCAAACCCTGAAGTTAAAATGTAAAAGTGAATTCATAAAAAATCAATTAATCTATATTGGAAAGTATCACATTTAGAGACAATGCACTCGTTTATTTGCACAGTCTAAATAAAGTGGTAAAAGAATAAGTAAAAATAAAACAAAAAAAGGAAATAGGACTTCGTGAAACAAGGATTAGTCTTTTTTAGCCAATAATAATTTTACAAGATGGAGTGAGTCAGCTAAAAAGGAGGGGGAAGCTGAGGGAAGAGAGATGGTCCGTCAGTGAGAATGACAGATGGTGGAGGAAAGCAGAAAGGAAAGGAGAAAGTAAACTGAGCAAACTACCAAGTGGAGCTAAACAATATCCAGAGTCTGGAGGGCCTTTTTGAAACTGCAGGCTTTGAAATCTTCAGCGCCTGCTGGCAGTGGGACAGTGCAAGGGCCAGGCAGCTCTGAGCTGCCCGGCCAAGCCTTACATAACGCGCCACGTCGCTCGGTGCTCTCCATGCCACTCGCCTTAAAGGTAAAGGCAAACTGAGCGCAAGTCAGGGTGGCTCCAGAGCCTCTGAGAGTTTAAGAGCTCACTAGCTTCACTTTAAAAGTTGCAGGCTCATGTACAGCCCACAATTAGATAACAACCAAAAAAGCTTTGTGGTTATAAAGCAGCTGATTTTACAAGCTCCAAATAGTTTCTGTAACAAAACCTACTAATGATGTTGATTTAACTCGTAGTCTGGATGTGTGAATTCAGCTTTTCTATTCTTTTCTACATTGTGTTGAACAGTTAGCAGTGAAAACAGCTGTGGAATAAGCAGAGCAAAAACATAAAAATGTGTGTAAGTGCGGGCACTATTAAAAATCAGTTATAGTACTTTTCCATTACAAACTGGCTGTATCCTTTGTCACGGCTTTACTTGAACAAAGATCAGTTTTAATGCTTTGGCCTAAAAAGAAAAAAAAAACTGGAAAAAAAAAAGAGTTTTTCTCGAGGGAGTAATGAATTTTTATAACAAAATTCCAAGAAAGAGGAGCATGATTTTCTGAGGAATCCTGTACAGTGGAAAGCATTTAGTCCCAGGCCTGCACTCAAAGAAGAGTTTGGGGAAATTACCAGAATTTATAAATTTATTGTTATCAAGATATTTTTGTTTAAACGTTCGAGTGAATAAAAAGTGGAGTCAGAGCTTCTTCACTGCATTTTTTATTAAGTCTATCAACTATTTGGTATTGATGTCAAGTCAGACTGAGACAGGAGAATCCCAGGAAATTTTTAGTGAACATAATTCATTTTTGTTCATTTTTACAGTCTAATTTTGACCCTTACCATAAATCTAACTACCATACGTACATGCCTAACTCTAAATATAAAAAAAAAGCAGAGAGTCCTAAAGATGTTGATTTCTAAATTATAACTATGTTATATGATTTTAAGCCACAACAGGCAACTTATACCTAGTATGTCAAGCTGCTGACACCCACTTGGGTACTTGATGAGATGGTCTGACTAGTGAATCTATACTTAAAGACAGGAATGAGCAATATAATAAATGGAATCAAAGTATTGCATTTTGAGCCACAAGCAAATAAAGAGAATATTGTAACCAATCAAAAATACGTTGTCACACGTTTATACATAGACATTCCTGGAGCATGCCGAGGTGATGACACCAAAACCAAAGCAGACACAAAACGCAGCAGGAGAAATAATCAAGATTCGAAACGAAAACACCAATAGGAGTAAATAGGAGAACCAGCAGAACAAGTAGAATAGAAAAGACAGGTTAACAAAATAAAACATGACAAGACTCATAACCACACTGATTTAAAATACAGAACACTAGAGTATCAGAGCTGCTGTGTTTCTGGCCTGTATCAAGACTGTAAGAAAGGTCCTTAGATGACACCTAATGCTATAAACAGGGTTCCCCAGCAGATTGTAATGCATTTATTTAAAGCCTAAAACGGGGGTCTGCAAAATAGCTATTTTTTAAACAAATCTTGGTTTCTGATTAAAAAGCTGGAGCAGTTACTGATCCCTGAACATTGGTCTAATGTTTTTGTGCTTGGCTCATATCTGATCCAACTGTTTCCTGTGTTTCTCTGCTAGTTCCTCTGTTCGTTTCTGGGTCCTGTCCCTGTTTAGCCTCTGTGTTTTTTAACAACTCCATTGATTTTTGTGTGCAGTTATGTTCACCAGCCTGATGTAATATTTCCTTGTTTCGCGGCTGAACTTATTCATCAATCTACTATGGGATTATGGGGAAACAGAATTTTCTTTTGCTTTTCCACAATAATCACAGTACAACGACTAAATCTTGGGGGTTCTGATGCTTTATTGGTGAATGTGGCAAATATTAACTTAGATTTTTTTTTTTGTAACAGATAAATCTATAATTACTACACTAATTGTCATAATTTAGTTACAAAAGGAGAAATAGATTTTCCCATCTACATAAAACTAGATAATTTTATAAATTGTTTGTGCATTATATATATTGTTGCCCAGTAAGGAACATATTTACCATCAAGTTAAACAAGTGAATGAGCCTAAATCAGTGGCGTCCACCCCAGTACTCAATGTTTACTGACTTTCCTTTCAAAAAACATTTAACCATCATCATCACAATCATTCACACTCTTAGAAATTAAAAGAACAATAAAAATAAAATGTTGCTTACCTGTACAGGTATCCACAGGTCAACAATGATCCAGTCACATAGAAGAGAACAAAAAGGCATATTGTTAATTTATGGCCGTTAAGACGACAGAACCGTTTTCATTTTTGTTAATATTTGGATGTGTTCAACAGCAACCAAAGCAAAAATCTCTCTGAAACATCCACTGTGGGGGAATCTATAGCAACTGTTTCCATCTGTTCTAGGCCAGCATTAATAACAGACTTCTCAACTTACTGGCACACATTTGAGTGTGACTAAAACTGTCAGAATAACGCATACAGGGCAAACTGTTGGATGGCAGTAAACCTCGCTGGATGGCTCCTACAGCCATAGGCTGCACTGTGGTTTACCTCCTCCATTCTTTCTGCCTCACACTCTGAAATGATTCACACAGTTTAAGCAGCTTAGGTGGCTCACGAAAAACATCCAAGAATTAGGGAAGCCATTTCCAACAAAGGGACTGGATCTTTAAGCGTTTGCTTTACAGTTGAGACCAGATATTATGAGAGAGGAAGTAGCTCCAACAGGTCATCAACACCGCCCAGAGACTGAATGGCTGCCTTCTCCCTTCCCTGGAGGAGATTTACTCCACCCACTGCTTCAGGAGAGCCCGCAGCATCACAATGGACTCCTAACCATCACTTTCAACTGCTCCGCTCTGGGAGGCGTTTCAG
>JAVLVB010000185.1:921489-936889 GCA_032876305.1 Orestias chungarensis
ATATATATATATATATATATATATATATATATATATATATATATATATATATATATATATATATATATATATATATATATATATATATATATATATATATATTAGATGGATTGATGGATAACTGGGTCACTGGTACTTTTAGTTTTATTTAGTCAATAATTTATTGCACGAAAACAATAATACAGCTCACGTTTCTTAATGAATCTATATTTAAAAAAACATTAGCTGTATTCTTTTGTTCCCTCTTCTTTATTTAATCTATATTTAAAAACCGGAGCCCGCAGGTTGCAGAACTCTGGTATAAGATTTCAGTATAACTCCACATATTCAAGCATGGCAGTGTCAATGTTTAAGATAGTAATTCTTGCTCCTGTAAAGTTAAGTTAATACAGGAACAAGTTATTGTTAAAATTTTGTTTTGAGTCCTTGTAAAGGTGATAACATGAGCTATTAAACAGCTCCCTCTTTAGGATACAGAACTCCACATGCTGAGAGAGAAGGCGGAGGTGTGACGCTTTCTCAGCATGTGTAGACAGATTCCAATGTTCTAAGCACAAAACCCTTTGGCCTGAATACCAGTCAGTACCAGTCAGTCAGCATCTGGACAACACCTTTCAGCTCTGGGCATTTATCTGCAGCAGGAACTAGAAGTGTAGGTAGAAACGAAGCGTCTCTAAATGAGGCCAAATTCAGACAGATCTCTGCTACAAACTGCTGCAGGATGAAAGCGAAGACGAGCACGTGTGGCTGAGGCACAGATCCAAGAAAAGCTATTACCTCACCTGAAGTAACTCACCTGCTGCAAACAGCGAAACCCTAAAAGCATTTCACTTCAACTGTGATTGGATGGACAACACATCAACTGATGTCTTAATCATTAAACATCAAAAATATTCTAATATTCAACAGCTCAGGTAGAAGTCTGGGTACTGCATGCATCTACATGCAGTAATAACAATCAAGAATGTTACTTGCAAGCAAACTTTTGTGCATGTAAGGGCAAAGAAATGTGATGATTCCAGAGCAAAGAAAAGTAAGTACAGAGGAAGGCCTGCTTCAAACTAATAGAGGCCTAATAGAGCGCTCAAATTCAAAATACTCTGCAGGTATAGACTCACTTTGTGGAATTTGTTTCTGACTAAACGAATTAAAAAAGACGATCAACGGGAAAGTTTGAGTGACAACAGTCATTTAATGTAACCAAAATGTTTCTAGTGACAGTAAGGAATGTGTGGAACGGCCCAGCAACAGTCCTGACTTAAATCAGACTGAAAATCTATGGAGAGAGCTACAGAGGATAATGACGGCAACCTGAAAGAGCTGGCGCTCCTCAACAAATATTAATCATCGTACCACCACAGATGAAGAGGGATTAGATTGTAATAATACAAATGAAGATTTTTGGGTAATTATTAAGATCAAATTTGTACAAGAAAATATGCAAAAATTAGTTTTCTTTATCCAAAATTGCATCTTTTAGTATTGGTTAGTGACTTTTAAAGCAGAAACATACAGTATGGAGTAAGATAGCTGTCAAAAACACGTGAGCCAAAGTCTAACATTTGTATTTGTATTAATACGTCAATGAAGTTCTTGTACCCTTAACTCTGCTGAAATACTCGAGAGTCTGAAAAATTGTATGGATTAGGATTGTTTTTACGTGAATACGAATCTAAAAGCTTGTGAATACAATTCTCATATTTCTATGACTTTGTATAACTTTTGGGTACAAGAACTTAATTGAGATATAAATACATGTTTTTGACAGCTATCGTACTCCATAGAAACAAACTATGGATTTAAACAAGTTTAAAGGGTTCGGTTAAGATAAAGATAAAGGCTTAAAACGCGTTTGTTTGTGACGAGGTGTTAACTACAAAGTGCATCATAACCATACCAGACAAAAGCTGGACTTCTGCTCAGACCTTTTACTTATTTTTACCACAGAGAAGATTACAACAATAAGCAATAAGAAGTTACAGGAAAACATTAGCAAGACAGCAACACAGAATTTAGTAAAAGTGCATTAACAAGACTTCTACCCGGGGCAGCATTAAAAAGCCCCTTTGCAACCTGTTGCAGTGCCAGCTAAAAGAAGCCGCTGACACCTTTTCATTGAAACCTGTAAAGAAATATATTTGCTGTCGGGATACCTTTAGATTCAAGTCATATTTTATTTTCTGTTTTATATACATTCATTTAAAGAGATTACGTGTTCATGTTTAAAACCTCTGTGTAAATCCGTAACACCATTGCGTTATTCGTGTATTTTTATTGCACAAACCTGAAGGAGTTTTATTTTCAGGACGTAAAGCTCAAATCTGTTTAAACAGATGTATGCAGTTACAAACTGAGCTACTGTATGTCTGGTGATACAATGTGAAAATCTGTATTAGTCTGGACCCTCACTCTAACTACAAGATTCTCCTTTGTCTGCTGTATCTTTTCTTTTTTTGTAAACTAACAAAGATTGAAAACAACATGCTGCAGTTCTTAAATGCATGTTTTTCATAACGTTTTTGAAATGGTTTATGCTAAAAACATTCAAAAAGGAAGTGTTGTACTTCAGGTATCAGTTGCAGCTCAGTAAAGTGCATGCATACCTTTACTTTCTTGTATTTCCAATGTATCTAACAGACACTTTTGCTTCAACAGGTTTGAATATGCTGAGAGAATGAAATGTGCCTTTAAAGTCCGATCTGGACCGGCTTGGGTTTTTCGAGCCGTTTCGTTCTTACTTGAGCCAAGTAAATTATAGGTTACTTTGAGGTCTGTTCAGCTGAGTAACATATGCTGAGACTGTCTCCACCTCTAAAAGCAAATACATATCTACAGAATGTTAACAACTTTAGGGTTTAAATATTAATCTGTTTTTCCAGATGTGAGTTGAGTTGATAAAAAAAAGGACAAATAGGCAGCCAGTTTGAGAAAGAATCCAAAGGTTCATGCAGTGCTGCACTTTTATGATGGTGTTATTGTATCCTTAACAAGCTTAAGAAGCCAAGACTCATTATTTCAAAGCACATGCAGGTTTTGAGTTGGAAAGAAAGAAATGAATGCTGCATGGCTAGCCTTGTTCAATACCTTCATGTGTAAAATGCATTAAACTTAAATGTAAATGTACATACAAATATATTAAAGAAAAAATAGTGTCCACTTAGATAGACGTAATATATTCTCAAACCAAATTTTTACGACTCATCTTCTTTACCTTTAATTAGAAGACCTGCTACGTCGGCCAGTTCATCAAAGCGGGTACTAATTTACTTTCAAATTAGTTTCCATAAAACAGAACTAAAATATTCCCAAACACTGTTTCATATTTTTCCCAATCAGGCAAAGGCAGCAAGAACAAATCTGCTAGGATTATGGCCACTGAAACAAAAAATAAATTCTGCTGAATTATGAAATTAAGCTGCTAATTCAGAAAAAACAAAGCCAAAAAAAAAGATCCAAAACATCAGAAATGAGAAAGAAAGAAAGGAAAAAAGTAATCCTGCTCTGTATTTTACTGTTTATTGAGGGGAAAACAACTTTTATAAAAATGCTACATGGCTATGAGTGTATGACTAATATGTAGTTATTGTTACTGGTTTTGTCCTTTAGAAGAAAATATGCTTTTTAAACTAGTGACGTTTACGTCACCAGGTTTTTTTCTTCTGTAGAAAACATATAATGAGGGTTTTAAACATTTAGAGATGAGTATCTGTATTTATTTATCATGTAAAAACCTTCTCAGTGACATTAGGAAATAGAGATGTGGGTTTTAGCTTTCACTGACCCACACTGGTAACACAATAAATCCGTTTTTTTAACTAACACCTGTGGCTGATTAACTTGGTGGGGAATTGAAAATGTTCTCTGCGAGGCCGACAGCTCCTGAGAACCCTCCACCTATCACACATAAAGGATCGTGTCATTCATTTCTCCAAAATTAAGCGCAGAGTGTTAAACGTGAATCTTTAGCAGGTCTCAGCAGTTTAGAGAACAACTTTACCAAGAGCTTGGTGTCTTTCTGTATGACCTAGTCTGTCCCTTACGTAATCGTATCAGAAGGTTGGCCCACACTCACTCAATGTTGTAACAGTTTATTGACGTTCGCAGCAGCGCTGGCTGTTGGACAGCCCGAATAAAGTTTGGACTTTGGTTATTGAAATATCTTGATTCCTTTTCTTCCCAGTTGTAGTGTGGGCGTGTCATTTAGGATCATACTTGTGTAAAACCAGCCTGAGCCAAACAAGTTGATCCAGACTTTGTAACTTTAAAACAAGTAGTTATCATTTTCTCTCTCTCTCTTTCTAAATGTATTATAACATCAGAAGTTCTCGTTCTGTCGTTCTCTTATTTGTTAAAATTACATTGTAGCTCGGCTGGTTAACCAGCCTTCAGCTTGACCATCTTGACCACTGCTGATTAGTTTTATTTTCATTTTGGTTATCGCAGTTAATTTTTGAGCAATGTATGTAACAGCTGAAAGGATTTGATGTGCATAATTTCTTTTATTATAACTACTCAAATATTTTGATGTTTTTCGCTGCTTGTTCTCAATTTTCCGTTCTTGGACTGTTACGTTTAAAAGCACCTCTTTAATATACTAAAGCACTTTAGTCTTGCATATTAAATTCCTTTGTTTTAGAAAGTTCAACTACAAAACATGCAGGAAAAAAAACACTTTAGGATTTTTTGTTATATTAATACAATTTATAATATCTAGGATTTCACGTTTCTCAGCACCAACTAAAATAATAATAACAATAACTTTTTTTTCTTCCTAGCAACTTCTGCCTAAGAAACCTTAGTGATGCATATTTTCTTCTCCATCTCGTTTCGTTTTCTTCAGCATGGATTCGGAAGTTGGCTACAGTTAATAAGGAAAAATGATGAAGCCAAATTAAGAGTAATTGTGGAAGAAAACCTGTTAAACGTACAAAAGCAGGACGTTCACCTTCTAGAAAGCGAAACAAACCAACATCCAGTCGGAATTTAATGGTGTAAAACCAAAGCTTTTTAATTTGTTAGATTGGCACACAGAAAATCCATAATTGAGTCTAACTAGGAATCTAAAACTTGCAATTTAAAGCCATTCGCCATCCAGACTGACTAAGCTGGTGCCTTTTGCAAAACAAAAATGAATCTGCTGATTTGCATAGCTGGTAGAGATATATCTCGAAGACTTGGAGTTGTAATTGCATTTTGAAGATTGGATTCAATTTCTCTACTACTTCCCATTAAGCACTATTTATGCTAGTCCTCTATAACATAGAGTCTGAGCTAAAACCATGAAACTTTAAAGCTTTAGAAGTGACTGTATCGTCATCAAGATATCAAAACATTAAACTCACAAAAGACTACTGGGGTGCAACAATGTTGGAGCTGTGTTTTTGTTGCTAACGGAATATTTAGCCATATCTGACATAGTCGATATTAAACTAAAACAGAAAGATTTGTTTTGCAGTCAGTAAGTTGCTCGGCCGTATTAGCAGTTGCTTCTGACAGCTGCAGAGTACAACATGTACTGCCAGCCAAACATCACACCACGTGTAGCAATCTGTCAAGACTACAGCCTCCATTTCACTAACACAAGTTTCCATATTGGATCATCAGACGTACAGTAGCTCAGTTTAGAACTGCAAACGTCGCTGTTTAAATGGGTTTCAATTCTACATGCTGTAGGGTATTTACAACAAAGACAACACAAACAACCCTATGATTTCTACTACTGTATGTGGAAAACGCAGACAGAGTTACTTAAGTTACAAAACAAGAGGAAAGCATAAAAATGTCACAGAGTTTAAAAATATTGGTGCCATACAGTTGTTTCTGTAACTTAAACCCCCATAACTGGTAAGGGCTCCTCACTCTCTGAACAGACAGAATAAACCAGCCAGTCATGGACCAAAAAATGCTGCTGTTCTCCAAAAAGAATGAAGAAATCTCAGAGCTGAAGCCAAGGTTCTGGACGAGCCTGTTTTATGAAGCAGGAAAATGACTTCTCTGCAGGTTTTATCATCAAACATTTGAATGGAGACTCAGAGACACATGTGATGGCCACCTATAGTGAAGACTCATCAGAAATATGAAGAGGCAGACTTGGTCACGCCCACCAACTCTGAAACATTTAAATAAATTGATGCTTTTGTTTCTGTTTCTGTTCAGATATTCCTTTAGATCAACAACAATAACAAAGAGTGTCAGCAGAGGACTGCAGCAGCATGAAAAAGATAAACAAAAAAACAGTGACATGTCATTTATGTTGTTGGGGATGTCTGGGACAGAGTGAGACAAAGAAATGAACAACAGTCTTACAGTAGTAGCAATTAACAATTTCTCCACCTTCCTCTGGGCCCTTGGCTGGTCCTATACAGGTCCTAGCTGGATCTGCGGGGGTAATATGATCCCCCGCAATGACATAGTCAGTGACGCTTGGACAAAAAAACGCCCCTAAGCAGCCTATTTGAAAACCAACTGCTATCCCTCATCTGTCCACTGGGAGGAGCAGTGATTTAAATGTGTTGCTTCGGAAAGTGGCCTGTGAGACTGCTGTTACAAAAGCTTTCTGATGTAAATACCTGTGAGCGAGAGTGCTCCATACAGACATTTCCCAAACTTCATTTTGAAGAATAAGGGCAGACTAGATCATGACAGTGTTGTAGCTCATATAACCAATATATGGCGCTTTATATAAACTACTGATTATTAATGTAGCCTATTATAAATCTCTCTGGCTGTCCAGTCCGGTAACAACAGGTCTCTGTGGGTGTGTAAGCTACGTCATCGCAGGGGGGTACGAAGTGCGGACTTGTGTAGAAAGTGGGGACCTCAAACTATGCATCAGTTTTTAAATTGTATTGATATTGATATGATATAATATAAGAGTTTTGATAAAGTATTTACATCATACTTTGTGAAAATCTACGTGACGTTCGGTGTGTGTGCAAACTCATAGACACCCGAAAAATGAGCTTTACACACAGACGAAAATAAATAATTAGCGGGGGAAAAAACAACACAACAAACCAGAGTGCTATTGGTGGAAAGATGCATCACGTTAATCAATCAAAAATCATAATCGCAAACTGCGGCATTCGGTTGCTAAGAGCAAAGGGAAATTTGTGAGATTGACAACGGTGACAGAGAGAGAGAGAACGAAGCGATAGAAAGTTTTGAGATTTCAGTGATTTGTGATATTTAGTGTATTTTAAGTGTTTAGTTAGTGTGTAGTGATCTAGTTTAGTGTCTTTGGTTAGAGTTTGTTTGGTTTTTGTGAGATAAAACAATGAGGCGATTGATGAATGTGGAGCGGGCAGTGAAGCTTCGAGCTGGAGGCAGCTGAGGAACACGGGGCGGAGCGTGAATTGGAGCCAGAGAGCGATGACTTTGACAACTAAGGGGACGATCCGTCATATTTATTGGAGAAGGAGAGAGATAAGAGGAGAGAGAGGAGTCTCGAACGAGTTGGTAGATCCGCCCAGAGGACAGGACGGCGGCGGCGGGGCAAGCCCACCATGTCGGGATCTCAGCCTGCTCGGCCAGCAGAGCCAAGCATAAACTCTGAGGCATTGCCTGCATTTTATGTAGATAGTGTTAAATTACGTCGTGTGATAAGAGTATACATAGGTTTTTAAAATCTACAATTTCTATTTGCATCCTAAGTTTTAAAATTGGTTTGTTAAACTTATTTGTGAGACATTACATTGTTTTGTAAAGTAGCTGTACATAAAAACCCCTGAAGTAATGCCTCCATTTATCCAAAAAACAACAACTCATAAATGACTTTTTTCTGTGAAAGATTGTATGTTGGTTTTGAAATTAACAATTTATATTTGTATTCTAAGTTGTAAAAATAGTTCATTAAACACATTTGTGGTTTTCACAGTAAAAAATATTCCTTTTTTTCTACTCTGAGTTTATGTTTTTTTGTGTCATTTTAGGTCCAGTTTTAATATGGTATGTCAAAATGGAAAGATAACTGTAAATCCACAAAGGGAAGGTTGTGCTGAAAAAATGATACCAAGCAATACAGGGTAAACATTTTTTAAAAGTGAAATGTAAAGATAATATCAAAAGTAGTCAAAAAGGGCCTATTACACCCTGTACTCCAGAGGGTTAAAGTACTAAATCTCGCACATTCAAGAATAAATAAAATTCCATGAGGCTCCATGAGATTGTTTTTTATTATTATTTACACACCATAAGCAAAACGATCGAGACGGTTGGCATTTTTGAGCATCAGAATATTTATTTCCCACTATGCCCCCCTTTATTGTTGATAATACACCGCAAAACTTTTGATAGTCCTGAAATAAGCCTGTTACAAATGTCCACAGGTACTCTCGTGGTCCAAAAGAGCTTTATGGCCTCCACAAGCTCCTGTTTTACTGCCTTGCTTTGACTCTGGTGGTGTTTTCACTCAGTTGATCCCCTCATGTTGCAGTAATGGCTACACAAACACAATACTGTATGTAGCAAATGCAATATTGTAGAGGTTTGTTTAAAATGGGTAAATGGTGACACTGTCTGTGAGGAGGGGGATTAGGGACACGCTTCCTCATTACATTTCCCTCATTGCATTTTAATGATAGATACAAAAATGCACTATAATATATTATTCACTTACTGTATAAGCAAAAAAAAAACTTAATCCTAAACCAAAGTCTGCACAATCTTTTAATGTTTCTTCGCCGTCATGTTCCTTTTTCTGATGATCACCAGGGTGAGACGCACCCCAGATTATCTCATTAACTAGAACAGGGTGAGGCATGCACTGGTTGCAGTAAACATGCAAATACTGCACGACTGAGGCATAAAAATGTAAGAATCAGTCAAATGCAGCAACGTAACGTGAAAATCTGGATTCTACTATATTATTAAATTCATGTTTGACTCCAACATGAAACTAGTTTAGTGACACGCTGGTCTGGCTCAAAACACGACTCCTTTATTTAAGCAGGAGGTGCTATAGGTGACGGCTGGCTTCTTGGTGAGACCATGAAAAACTCATTTGTGGGATCCTAACTATTTACGTACTGCTGCGCTAGACGGCTTTACCCTGAGGGGGGCTGTGGGTACCGGCTTAGACTCTAACTTTTAACCATCCCTTCAAACCCATAAAGCTCAGAGGAGATGTGTTTAATAACACCAACACTTTCCAATGCTATGGCTGAAGAGCTTGATATCAGCTGTCAACTACATGTTACATGTGAAAACCTTTTTTTTACTGTAGCAACCAAAATTATATGAGTAAAACTCTCCACCGGACTCTTATTTGGATTTCTGGCTCATTAAACTGCGTTTTTCCCTTTTCACGTGTGATTGCCATTTTTAATCGTGAGTTAATGCTGATCAACTTTTAAATGTACCTCAAGATTCATGAGGTAGTTTGCATGAAAGTCGCTATATTTGAGGGAAAGGTGGGATCTAAAAGGCGAAATCGCTTGCTGGTGTGCGTTAAGTTGTTTTTTTTCCTGTACTTAAAATTATTCTGTAAAATGTGAATTTGTAAAGATGTAATGACACAAATTTTGTTCTTGAAAATTTTAAAATAGACTCATTAATGAAACCAGTTTTATAAAGATATATGATTTCATTTACTAAAAACCGTACAAAACTGAACAGCATGCGTAGTTTTACTACGTTTAATGTTTTATAAATGAGAACTATGATCCTTATGCAAGTGTGCAAAGGTTTAATGTTTGCAGACTTATTTGTGTGTGTGTGTGTGTGTGTGTGTATGTGTGTGTGTGTGTGTGTGTGTGTGATATTTTTAAAAAATAGATATGGTTTTACAATATGTGAAAACATCTCTTTGTTTCATACATGTCTGTTAACGAAATTTAGTCAATAATTTGCTGATCCAATGAGTTTTCCTTCCTCTATTGTATAAAACAGGTCTGGTTGACTACAAATCTACACCCGATCATCCACCAATCAAGGATACTCATAAATTAAGACTGACAGTAAAACAGCAGCTGTAAGACAATAACGTTTAAAAAGGTTTTATTAATGAATTGCAATACTGTATTAACCCTCAGTATTAATTGCAGCTACTGCACATAAAGCAACATTTGAAAAGAGCTTGTGCTTCCTCAATTTAAGGAAATGAAGATAAACGTCCCTTCAAGCAGACATAAGGTCAGAGGAGGCATTTTTAGGAGAGCCCAAAAGAAAACTGATTGTTAAATCAACTATTTTATTGGCAAAGGAAAAAAAACATGAACATGTTAAATGAAACATCTTTGGTTTTAGGCTGAATTTAATGTGTTTAAACTTCTGTCTCATTTTGTGAAGTCCCTTCACAAGCAACCTCGTGCTACCCCAGTGATTGTGTGGATCCCCTGAGCTGTGACGGAGAGCCCCAAGTATCTGTGTGTTGCTACAGGAGTCTCACCTTGAAGGGAAAGAGAATATTGGAGCCATTGTTAGGAACTAAAAGAGCAAAGTTCTCCATGTTTGGGACCCATTTCTGGGACAGTCAAATTTAGTTTGGATTAACACCAAATATTACAAATTCCATGTACGAATTTTGCTTTAATTCTGACAGCATGACTCCTAATTATGTAGTTATTTTACTATAATAGGCCAGTTATAAACTGCTATTACAGAAGTGCATATAAATATCAGGTATGTACATTTAAATTTATGATCAGCCAACATCTAAAATCTCACTGTAAAACTTCTTTATTTTATTTTATTTGTAGAATATTTTTTTGGTCTTTGATTAATAATATATGGATCCGTTTTTCTCAGATTAATATCACCTAATCAAGCCTTTTCTAACATTGTTCCAGTGCAATACTGAAAACTGAAATATGTGTATCCAATCGCATATTCCATCTTCATCACATTTTCCTTCGTCAAAGCTTTTCTCATCATTGAATTCAAACACTCATAACTGCTGGATTTGTATTGCTTGGAGCTGAGACTTGCATGTAAAAGTACTGTGGCAGAGAGGGAGACACTGGAAAGGGGAAACAACTGAAATTCCCTTTTTCCAGCTATTTGCTCTGATGCCACAAAGTGTTGAGCTGTAATAATACACAGGGATCTGCTGGAGACCGCAGACACAGTTACTGCTCTGTGAGCCAGCTGACGACGGGCGCTGCCTTCAGGAGCTCTCAGGGCTTGCTGTAAAAGACACTTGGATTTTGTGCCGTTGCGACACATCCGAGCATGATTGGAGTGCGGTAGGTGGTCACATGTTAGCTGACACATGACGAAATTAGATTTTACAGATTTAACTGGACAATCTGCCTAATTTGTAACACTTTGAGGAGAGGAGGCGTTCTGTTATTTGTCCTAGTCAAAGCATGCCACATGAATGTAAAAAAAAACACTTTACATGTGAACTGATGCTGTTGGACACAAACAAGCTAAAGTAAGAGCTCACCCCGGGACTCGTTTAGATCAGGGACTACAGCCGCATGCTAGTACCAGTAGTTTGAAACCCTTAATATCGAGAACCTCTTTAAAAACGCTAATACATTCCTAATATATGAGCTGATAAACTCAACATACCTTAGTTTGCAATAATAAACACAGAGGGATCTGGCTTCACATTTCCACACAAGCTAACATCTACAGCCTTCCTTTTCTCTAGTCTTCTTAATACCGTTTATCAGCATCAAGAGGCTCTACTGGACTGGCTGCTTTACAAAAACCAACAAGTCAAAAGGTATCTCTGCTTTCACAGACGCATTACCTTTAGAATACTTCAGGTATGCACCGCAAAGACAGATCAATGCCGTTAATTTATGTAAACAATTACTGAAAGTAAATAAGCGTGGTCTGCTGATTATAGTGGATATCTCTGAATGTTTGTCCAGATAATTTAGTTTTTTGTCAAACGTCTAAACAGTAAAAAAAAAAATATTTATAAAAATCTTAGCATGTGTATTTTGTTCCCATTTGGCTTTATAACCTGATTTGTAAAAGTGTTCATATGGTCAATAAAGGCATACATAATAATCTGGGGCAACAACATAATAATTTAATATTTTATTTTTTCAAACAGACCTGAATTGTCCATGTGTGGAGAGGTCTGCAGAAGCACTATTCTGCATGTTTGCTGCATGGCTCTTGTTATTGGTTTGCTCTAAAATTAGCTGTAGTATCAATTTAATCCAATAATCTGGAAGGTTTCCTGTCAGTAAAAGCAGGACACAACTTCTCCTTTTCTAATAAATAAACGGAAATGAATGAAAGACATGTTAAAGTCTCCTTTATCTAAAGAGAAACATGCTTTATTTTCATTTGGACATGATTTTGTGTCTAGTACAATTAAGAATTGGCAGAATTGTATTTACTTATTCAGGTATAATATTGATAATAAGCGTAATAATGCATAAATTGCTTGCATTTTGATCAAAGTAAGTGTAGATGGTGAATATATTTGATAGTACAGTATTGTATCATTTTGGACTAACAAAACCAGGTTTGTCAGACAACCTGTAAGCCTCTACATCGCCAACTATGTCAACTGTAAGACATTATTACTGATGTAATCCTTATATTGCCGACCTAACTAAGTCTATATTAAAGAAATGTTTTTGAATCTTTGCTCCTGTTATTGCCCTGATAAAACTAAATCAGTTTGTTATGAAAATATGGACAGAAACTATAACTATTTGTGGCTTCCCTAATATTTGAAACTATGTAAACTATTTTCAATTAAAAATAAAACCAATAAAAATAAAAACACTCCCCCCACTATAACCCTCCTGTTAACATTTAGCATGGAATCACCTCTGACCCGAGCTAACCCCAGTTAATCGAGTTAGAATTAGAAAAATAAGTAAATCAATAAAACGACAGCCCTGAATGCATCATTTCATGTTGTCGTCACTCATCTCAGCAGGTAATAAATGACTCAGGCTAAAACAGTTCAGCTGAGCAGCTGCAGGCGCACCGACAGATGTGGACACAGCTGCAGGGAAGTTCAAGTGGCCAGAAGCGAAAGCTTGAGCTGACACGGAAGAGGGAGGCAAGACACGCCGGGAGACTCGGTGTGAACAGGTTCAAGACGAAAGTGAACATTTACCGGCCAGAGAACCCCGAGGGAGGAAAAAGCTAACGAAACTCCGTGCAAAATCCACCTATTTTAAAATCTCTGTCTGTAAAAATATATTTAGCGATTCTTACGAACAACTCTGGTTACAAAAAGGCTTTTTGTTTGAAAATCTTCAATTCGGCTTGTTTAAAGTTAGTCACAGGTGCTAAAAACATGATATTTTACAAAAGTCCCTTTGCTAAGGTTGTAACGCAGTAGTAACAACTCACCATCTTAGCAGCGCTAAAATACATGCTCATGTCCAAATAAACCCTTATAACAAGTGACATCTGCAAAAATATGTACCCCGAACGATGATAGTAAACGAATGACATTTTAATAAGAGAATAAGATTCCGATCCAGACATGCACTTTCTGAAAGAAGCAAGACAGCGGTAAACTGCGGACATTTTGAATGTACTTCAACGGGTCACAAAGATGTTTATTGCTGACAACCTTTAGCCTAGAAAAAAGCAACTCCTGTACATGTGGCTGCTTTATATGGTTTATATTAAAAGCGAGGCTGTCATCGGCCAGGCAGCGAGCAGAAATGTCCCTAAAAACATGCCGAACGTACCGCGTGAGCAGAACCGGATCCAGAAACGACTCCGCGCTCCTACCGGCCGCGCATTCCTCCCCAGCTGGATCCGGGACGCAGCGCCGGGGCTCTAACCTGGAATGACCCGAGCCCGCGCGGAGCACGCGAAGGGGCTACACCCGTGCGCGCGTGCCTGCGCGCCGCGGGGCGCGTGCGCGACCAGCGCGGTCTGTGACAGCCGAGAACTTGAACGTGGAGCCGAAAAACAGCGAGAGAAAAAGCGAGAGAAGCCCCAGGAGCGCGCTGGGGGCGAATGTTGCAGCGCTGCCGGGCACCAGCAGCCTCGCCCTGCCGGCCACCAGCAGCCTCGCCCTGCTTGCTAACTCTGCCAAGTTTCTTTGATTTGTTTATGTTTTTCCTCGACAGCGGTTGGCTGCAGATTCACTTTTTCATCCGGGTTCTGAAAATAATTCATGTTTTTTTTTTTTTTTTGTATAAACAGCGTTTTTTGTCTAATAAAAACACATTCTGTGGGTTTATCTCACTTTATACAGATGATTTGCTGTTTTTTTATTGATAAGCATCAAATTAAAACAGACTGTAGGTTAACAGGAAAAATAAATTAATATGTAAGGTAGCTTTTAAAACGTGTGGGATTTATTCTAAAAGAGAATCCAAAGATAAATGAAAGTGTAGAAACCCTCCAAAAATATCTGCTCCACAATTGCTATTAAGTGTTAAGTTTGTAGCATTTTTGGCCTTTATTTAACTGGATTGCAGAGAGAAAAGGGAAACATGCCAAAAATGGTGTTAGATGTTTGTGGTAACTGGTAGAAACTGTCATGCATCACTATCCCAGCAGACTGCAGGGAGTCATTGACTTTCAGCAGTCCAAAACGGTAGCTTGCATTGTGTCGGTGACTTAAGAGCAATCCCTCATACTGAGCCTGCATCTAGCAACTGTAGGGAGGAAAAACTGGCCTTTAACAGAAAGAAACCTCCAGCACAACCTGGCTCAGTACAAACGACTGTGTGTTGCAACCGACTTGGTGTTTGTAGAGACAGGAGACACAAATCAATACAAAAGAAACTGAAAAAACAGAAAAGGTAATAGCAGCAGATGGAGAACGTTGCTGGCAGCACCACCAGCTGATGTCCTTGGCTGGTGATGCTGCCTCAGCTATCAGAACACAAGTCTAAGTTGAACTGAAATGCAGAGAAGAACACTAAGAGAAAAAAGAAGGTTAACAGTTGAAAAAACCACAACTAAAGCAGATTGGACAACAGAAGAAGAAAGTATAGTTAGAAGTGGTCAGATTGTCCTCCAGCAGCGTAACTCTATAAATAGGATAACCTAATATAAAATCAGGATAATCTAAACCTTAATGTTGAGACATAACAGATGTAGAGCAAAGGAGAACCGTCTGTCTAGACCAGGAGTGCCCAACCGTTTTAGTCCCAAGAGCTACTTTTCAAGTAGCCAACCTCCTGAGATCTACCAGTCCAGTGTCAACATCGCAAACCTCCACAGATCGTTTCCAGCCTGCAGTAACTACACATACTACACGTTTTGTTGTCATACAACCATTAGACATCACATCACAAACCCGCCCTCTCTCCACCAGTAAACCTGCAGTCTGAGAGCGAAGTGCTCTGTTAGGGACATAAGGAGTAATCAGATCTCTGATATAGGATGGAGCTTTATTAGTGAGGGCTTTATATGTCAAAAGAAGAATCTTAAAATCTATTCTAAGTTTGACAGGGAGCCAATGAAGGGAAGCTAAAATTGGGGAGATATGATCTCTCTTTTTAAGCTT
>JAVLVB010000185.1:980874-1002224 GCA_032876305.1 Orestias chungarensis
ATATATATATATATATAAATATATATACACATTTCAAAAGGTGTAGTTTTAAAGACTTTTTTGTCTAACATTATTGTTATGCATTTTCAGATAAGAAAATAAGTGCATGTAAGAAAGATTTGTAAAATATAATTAAATATAATTAAAAATTTGTTCTAAAGTTTCCCCACTTGAATGTACAGTAGGTTTGGGCTAGATAATTTCTAGCACATTTTTCATATAGTTTATTGTAGCTTAAATTAGATGGTGCAGCAGGCTCAGCGGGTGATATATTGTATTAGAACAATGAGCTTGTAAAAAGTGTCACTCTCACATAAACTGTATGTTTCTGTGTTTGGTGGGGAATTTTTTTTCTTTTTTAGTCAATTAACTTGTGAATAGAGTACAATGAAATTCCAGTCTTCCAAGAGTAGTGTAGCTTCAAAAATAACAAGACATTACTCTAAAACTATTTTAGAAATATGCAAAATATTATAGACCTGCCTCAGACCTGGCAACAGAGAAAAGCATCAGCTCCCTGTTATTCTGCATGTAAAGGATGAGACAGCAAACGGATTATTGGACTAATATCCTCAGTCAAACATCCGCAAGTGTTTTTGATTACATTATTATAATAATGTAATTCTGTTTTGTGTATTATATGTTGAATATCTTAACAAAGTATTACAAATAACTTACACCAGAGTCTTATTCATGTAAAATATTTCCTAATCTTCATTTCAAGGAGTTACAGCTACATTTTAACAAGGAATACCACTACATCTTTTTTTATGTTTTATGTAAACAGACAGAGCCGGGCTGAGAAAACCACCTGAGGTGACAATCCGGTAAACCTGTCACTTAGGGTTCAGGAAGTTTCTGAGAAGCAGAGTCCACATCTGGTAACTGTACCTTTAAAATATTCCCTGCAGACATCATCAAAACTGCGCTGAAGGAATGAAGGATGTCTACTTCATAAAGTCTGCTGAGAGGAGACTTCATGAAGTCTCACAACCCAGACCATCTAGAAACCTCACTCCTATTTACAGTGTAAAGCGCCAGCAGTAAAAGCTGTGATGTGTCCTCGGGGTGAGACTTTATGTGTCATTTAACAACTTAAAACCAATTGTCAGTCTTATAAAGACTAAAGTATTGACTCTCACATCAACTGTTGCTGTTGGCTTTTGAAATGAACCCAGGATCATTTCTGTCACTCTCGTTTTTATAGCACATGCAATAACATCAAAGTGATTGTACTGTACACTTTGAGTTGTAGATAGCTTGGACCTGAGTGGAGTAGTATATTCTCCAGACCTGGATGTCTCACATCCTCAGGGATAACTGTGTAAACAGTTGGTTAATTGAGAAAACAGTCAGTTGTTCATTGGCAGGATTTAGGACCTCAGTTACTTAGAGCTGCAAATTGGTTTGGTCCTTCTTTGACAGACCTTCTAAAAAATAAATAAATAATTGATTTCAACAGCTTTGAACAATTTGTAGGTTTAGTCTTAACCTGAACATAGATGTCAGTTTCAAGAATCAAGTATCAGTTTATTTATATGGCGTCAATTTACAACAGATGTCATCTCAAGGCAATTTATAATAAAATCAATCAAAAATAATAGATAAATGATTACATATCAGTTTGAAAATGTTTGAAGGAAACCCAGCAGATTGCATTGAGTCTTTGATTTGCAGCCTTCACTCCTCTGTAATCAGCAGACCGAAACGAGGGCTTATGTTGTCGTTGACTTTATGATAATGTGATACTGTTGATGTCTTTAGCTCTACCCTGGAGTTTTTCGGCAGCCATGGGTACAGTCTCCTGGATAGAAGTCTGATGCTATGTTTTTTCTTAAAACTAGAGCATAAGCTCTAAAGACTTTGGCTGAGGTAGAACAACAGATTTCAGAATGGAGCTGTATATAGACCTGGCTGTATCATAGTTCTGAGGGTGTAACTTCTACCTATTAATGTGAAAAAGTTGAACTGTTTCTTTTTCCATTCCCCACCTAAATCTTATCTGGGTATTGCATAATCCTTGGGGGCAATGTTTTTATTATTTTTGTTATAATATGTGTTTGCTGTGAATGTGCGTGGTCTGTCCTGAACCAAGAATTCAGCACTGACAACACGCTGCATCTAAGTAGTTCATTTTTCTTAGATGGTGAGTTGTGTACCATTTAAATGAGCATTAAGGTGTTAGGTTTGCTCAGTCTTGGTGCGGGAGATGGATGACACCCCAGAGGGGGTTGGAACGCTGCGTGGATTTATCAATATGAGGGGAGCTGTCAAACTGAATCAATAGGAAGGAGGGATTGCGTTTGCAACACAGTTCTATGACCATCATTTCACAGGTTTTCATTTTTCCTTCAAAATGCCAGCAATAGACTTTCCTTTAGGTCAGAATCAATTTTTAATTTTGCATGGTAATGATAAAGAAATTACACAATATCATTGTTCTTTAAAGTCATGTTTTAAAAAAAGAAAATAAATTAATTTTTAGGGTAAACGTCAGTGCTCTTAGTAGAGATTTTATCGCATGTGGTTGGCAGAGGAGCAAAACTATTACTGGTTTCATGTCAAAAACTCAATGATTATTTATCTGTGGTTTTCATGAAGAGGAGATACTGTAGCAGCATGTCCAGTAACTGAGACCTAGTGGTTCTGCTGTTTCAACCCGGAACCAGAAGAAAAGCTAATTCCGCTTCAAATGATACTGAACATATATAGTGATGCAAGCAGATCCTTACGCATATTACATTTTAATTTAATATGCGTAATTTATCAAAGCTGGAATCAGTAATACTGAAGAAGAAGGTGCAGCAATGTTTAGTTCTACTAAGTTCAGTTATCATTAGTGAACATCGTTAGTGAAGGTTAAAGTAATTGTTTTCAGTCACTTTATTAGTTACACAATTTTTCTTCCTTTAGTTTACATCAAGATAACTAATCTTCAGAAAACTATTAGGTGATTTATGGTAATGCAGTTCTAAAAAGACAAAATCTTAAAAAAGACAAAACCTTGAACTCTGTACATTCTCTACTTTATTTCTCACACACCGTTACTGGACAGAATAATAATGGGAGTTCGGGTAAATCTCTGATGAATTCTTTTTCAATATTGATGTAAAGTATCTGAATGTAACTGGGATGTTAGATAAACATCAACAGAGCTGTTCATGTCTGTTTGATTCTCCCCTCAGACCTTACCCCCAAGCTGGGATATATCCCCCGTCTGACTTAAACCCCCCCCCACAAAACTCTTAAACTACAGAGAAAACGAAATGTTCCGGCTGTGCCTTAAACCAGATGTTTGTTCCTGTGTGCTTAAGGCTAAATCCTCAATCTGTCCAGGCAACAGTCCATGTTTTTGAAACTCGGCGCTGCTTACTTGAAATATCACACTGACAATGTGTACCCTATTGAGGCTTCTCACAAAAAAACCAAAAAAAACAACAACAACAAAATGTACGTTTGCTTATTTATTTTGGAGTCTTTAAAATATTATACACACTGTAATTAAGCATTTAAACCCATAGACTAATAAATTAACGTAGCAATGCTGCTGGCCCTGTAAGTGAAACAGCCAACTGTTTTTGCTTGCATCCCTGAACAGATAGAGAAGCATAAAGAGCAAAATAAATTCATGAAAAAAAATAAATAATAAATGCATGAAGAGAATTTAGGAAGCTGCAGTAAAAGTATGAGCATATTCTGATATGTTTGGGTGAGATGACAGAGATACAATGCAGTACAATGCTAAGCTAACTAAGTTATATGCAATAAAATATCCCAACCTTGGAGTGGATATTCATGAAAAAAGCTAAACAAAGAATTAAAAGTTTAACATGAGAAAAGTAGGATTTTACAAAGCTTTTCTGCAGTTCCAGAGTGGGAGATGGGTTTCTCCAATCCATCTATGGTGTTCTTTGAGTATTATTTCCTGAATTTCTACCTTTTCACAAATCTGACAGATTTTGTAACTTTACACATAAAGGAAAGAATAGTTGATCAAAAACAAAACAAAAAAACAAAACAAAAAAACAACCAAATTTTTCAGAAAGTTTGGATTTGGCTGTTTTTCAAGGCTGACTTCTTAACAGACAATCTTGTTTGAGATGAGATACATCTACAGAGGCATAACCCCTTTATCCACATAGCTATGCTTTTCTACATAGCATGTCCTGATTGGGAAGAATTGACTTAAAATATTACTTTTGTTTGTTGGGAGATAAAAAAATCCCAGATTTGATCAAGTTTGAAAAATAAAAGTTTGTTTTCCAAAAGGAAAACTCACAAAGTTAATCCATGCAAAGTCCCGGTTTACCAAAGTAGCTTTAGCCACCAGTGGCCTAAACCTTACTCCAGTCTCACTGGCTGGTCGTCTCCTCAAGCTGGAGGTTCTGCTTGACCAAAGTCTGTATCCTGTCACCTCAACATTTGCAATATCCTAAGCAGGACATGGCTCCTCTTTTTAATGGTAGTCGGTAAAAATGTTTTCTAACATAACATAACATTTTTTACCCATTTTATTGTACCTTAACTTTTTTGTTATATATAGTCATGCCTATTCAATTTGAATATGAGTTGTAAGGTGGGTGGTTTAGATGAAGAGTATTTTCTGAAAATAGTCCTTAAACAAGCTTTTATTAAGCCCAAATTTCTGTTCTAAAATAGTTTTATAGGTCTGCTGTAAGTTTCTAATCTTAATGTCATGTTTTTATAACTGGAAGCAGAAAATTTCCATAATAAAGACCTCAAAACATCAGTCTGTATGAAATTAGTCCACATAATGTTTTTTTCAAGTAGGGAATTTTTACTTTTCCAAATAATTATAGTACCGAGAAATGTTGAGAAATCGTATGTATTTGTTGTGGTAAGAATGGCTCAATGGGAAAGCAAACATTACACTTAGGAATAGATTAAGACATTTATTGGTAAACAAACGAGACTGACATACAGAAGTACAGTGTCATATGTTTTAGCGATCTGACCCACATAAACAGAGGACTCTCAGGAAATCAGATTTAACAAGTTTATTTTTTGAGGTTGAATATGATCTGGGAACTTGAGCGGCTGGAAACAACGAGGGAACTTCTGCAGATGAGAATAGGTAGTCAGTAGTGACCAGGGATAATGAACTTTATTGTGGTGAATCTTCTTACTTATTCATGCCAGGGAGAGGTGAGTGGGTTGAGGGTTACTTGCAGGATCCAGAGAGGTGGTTGTCCAAGGGGGTTCTTCTGAGTTTGAACTGTCAGTAGCTGGAACAGGTAGACCGAGCTAATTCTGAGGACGAGTGGGACCAGAGTGATGAATGGAGCCAGGTTTTTAGGGAATGGTTGAGCACGGAGTCTAGGAAGCAATCTGTGAGGAGCACAAAAATAGTCTTAAATAACGATAGCAACGAGGAGAAAAGTTGAGCACAAAAAACCAAGAAGCAACAGGGAAAAAACTAGATTGTTAATTGGCGGTGAGAAGGATAACATTAGTGATTGTTACTAATACTCAGGCGAAGTGTAGCTGCTCCACTGCTCCTCTTAAACTGCTTCGGTCCATCAGTGAATGGAGTGCGGGTGGCACAGGTATTGAGGCACGCTCCAGCCAGGATGGAGCTGTGGCGTCCCCCAGTGGACAACATGGAAAACGAAAACTCCTCTACCTTGACATATAGTTTAACTCAAAGTCAACTAAATCATTGAAGGTTTGTGACAGACACCAGAATAATAACAAAAACATCCAATTATAATACTTGATGTATTTCAATTCTACAGAATCTACACAGAAATTGCACTTATTAAATCAAAGCTGTAACACAAATAATAGGAATAATATGTGAATGAATAGAACAGCTGGACAAAGCAGATCAAATCTTAGAAAAGGAATTATTGAACAAATCCTCACGACAAACCAGAATACCCATAGACATGTTTTTACTGTTTTTTGGAAAATTGTTCATTAACATTTAATTTTTGTATATGTTGGTGAGAAATTTATAATAGTCTTGTGACTGGTCAGTTGTGGGTTCAAGCCCCCACTTTGTGTGTCTCATTTGTTGTGTCCTTGGGCAAGACTCTTGCCTATAGGTGGTGGTCAGGGGGCCCAGTGGCAACAGGTGTTTGGCAGCTGTGGCTACCTTAAAGTAACTTACCATCAATGAATGAATGTAGTGTAAAGTCATTTACCATTTATAATCCTGTTTGAAATGTGATACTGAAGTCTACATTTAGATATTATCTACCTTTAAAACGTAGTTTCAAACAGTCGGATATGAATTTGTCTTTATTGTATTTTAGTGCTTTGTTTTGTTCTTTCCTTTGCTGACTTTAAAGCACATTGGATTGCCTTGTTGCCTGATGCTGTGTACAATACAACTGACCCAGTGAGTTGTTCAATAAATGCAAACACTGAATCAGTGTCATTTTTATTTCTATCTTTCCTCAGGATTTAGTATTATTTTTTCATTTGACATTTTTTCATTCTACACAAGTGAGCTGAAACAAATAAGGCTTTTAATACGTTTGACATGATGAGTGAAAACCCCTCAAACCCAAACAGCTCACGGTCTGTGAAGGCTTTACTCCTTCCACAACCTCCACCCTCCCACATCATCCTATTAATATGTCGACTCTGTAACACCTTAGAACTGACACTAATGACGAATGCTGTCATCAGCCAGACAGTTAATGACCTCAGTCATCAGTGCTGTGGATTAGGCCGTGCAGCTTTATCACAGTTGACTTGTAAATGTTTTGTAGAAATATTAGCTTCTCAGTGTACTGTCGCTCTGCTTTCATGAAAAGGTAATGAATTGTTAATAGCATGATTACTCTGAAAATAGAATAACTGTGGAAAATGGACTTGGCATTGTTTCTCCCACTGGTTTCCCTCTACCTCATGGAATGAAAGCCTATTCATTATGTGTCAATGCTTCATTTTCCTTGTGTCCAGCTGTAATCAAATGAATAATCTCATTACTGACCCAATTATTCTGTCATGGTGAGCTTCTCAGGTTACTTATCAATGTCAAAAAGTATTTTCTTTTCCTTTTTTATTTTATTTCTATCCTTCCACAGATGGATTTAACTTTAACAACCTCAGTGACATTTTCGTTGTATGCACTATCAAAATGGTTTATCAACCTTGGTTCTCTTGTTTTTATTAACCCTGTACTGTAGGAATACTGATGCCATTGGAAAAAAAAACATAATAAAGACGCATGTGAAAAAATATTGCTTATTTATTTTTGAGAGATGTTGACATTTAGCAACACTGTACAATAGTGGAAATCAATGAAAAGAAGAGAGTTTGTTTTATTTTTAATAAGAACCCCCCCTTAAACCCCCCCCCACCGAAAAAAACACACATTTTTTAATAGCCTAAAAAGTCCCCAGTAGTATTAAAAGTTAACAATGTAACTGATTTAAAAGTTTAAAATATTTAAACGATATTTTTCAACATTTCATTGAAATTTCTCATTTGAATAATTGTCCTCATTTATTTGAGGGTCTTGATGATACAGTTTTTGACTTCTTTATTGTGGAAACTCATGAAGAAGTATTCCTTAGCTGTGAGTTACAGGTAGGTCTCACACTTGGTGCATTACACTATTTGCACCAGCAGCAGCCGGACCAACAGTGATCAGTGCTGTCCTGATGCACAGCTGCATCATGAACTGATGCAGTTATGATACCATGTATCAATAATTTCCCCCAGTTCATTTCGTGCAAGCCTGAGTACATTTGTGTATAAGGAATGACAATGAAGGTGGTCGTAGTCTAAGTCTAAAGGTTAATTAAACTATTATTGAAATTATTACCTAAAATTTCAGCCAGACCCAGCATTTCAAATTTCAATATTTACAAAAAGCTTCCAAAAATGCTGCCGGGAACCTCTGAGAACAAATAGCAAAGTAAGTTGGTAGGTCACTGACACTGTAGAGACCATTCTTCTGTATATTGCTAGGAGAATGAAACGAACAGTGGAACTCTGGGACAAATCTTCAGGTTCAGAAACCAAGAGATCAGAAGTTGGTGGATCGAAATTGGGTCACACCTGTGAAGATAGGTGCAAGCAACAAGATCAATGGGTCCAGACTGTTGTTCAAGTACGCACTGAAGCGTTGATGAAAGTTAGGTTGTGTGTGGTTCATGAGGTAAACCAGATTTAATAACTCTGATTAAAAAGGTTCCATTTTGGTCCTGGCTGTATGTTTAGGCTGGAAGATGAATCTCTACCTAAATCTTCAATCTTCTGCAGCCTCTAACAGTTTTTTCCGACCAGTATTTGTTTCCATTCATCTTCCCATCAACTCTCACTAGCCTCCATGTCTCTACTAAAGAAACAATGTTTCCAGCACCATGTTTCGTATTGGAGATAGTGTCTATGCTCAAAGGTGTCCTGCACAGACACTTATGTGCAAAATAAAATAAAAGCACATATTTGTCAAGAAAGATGGTGTTTATTTTATTTCTTTAATTTTTAAAGCAAAAAAAGTATTTTTCTGCAGGAATCTGTTTTTAAGTAAAAGCTGCAATGTAAGAAGAGGCATTGGGGAATTTAGTTTTGGGAATGTGACAAAAACAATCTGATTCTTTTCAACTGCTTTTCTTCACTGTAAACGATAGAAGTCAAATGTCTGTTTACATACAGTGCAACAGTGGAAAAAAGCTATTTTTCTAAGGAAAGCGTACATTTGCAAAATTAGACTCAGTTCCCATTAAACAGCCAGACGATGTATCACTAGTTTCTGCTAAATTTGCACTACTAGTAAAGTTGAGACGAGGGAGGGGGATTGTAACAAATAAATTTACTTATAATAAAATATAGTTACTTTTGAAATAAAGTAATCGTGATCAAATTACTTTTCAAAGTAACTGTCCAACACTGGTTATAATAAATATCTTAACAGGCTCTGGTGGAAGTGAAGCTGAGAGGCTGACAGCAGAATGTCTCCATTTGTCAAACTGCATCTTAATTTTTCAGATGCTTCCCAAAACAGCCTTCCCGAGCAGTTTCTGCAGGTTCCTCACTGCAGGCAGCTCTTTCCAGCATGGACTTACTGGGCTTTAATTAGAGGAGGAGGGACCTTATCACAAGAACAGATGCAGCAGCAACAGCCGCACAGGGAAGGGAGATCCTGCTCTGAATATCAGACCCTGGGCTGCAAGAGAGCACTTGAGTAGACATGTCAAACAGAAGGTGAAAAAGTCTATAGACATTTATATCAGCACTGGAGGATCTTTTTATTTTGGGATTTGTTTTGGCTGCCTTACATGTTTCCAGTTATACATAATGTATATTGACCCATTAGGGTCATCAGAGGGTATACATACATGTTTAAAGTTGGGTCAGTACAGTAATTTAAAAAAAAATATATTTAAACCCCTCAAACTGCAAATTATTCAACTGTGGAATAGAAATTGAAACATATCTGCCTGTGTGCTTCAGGCGTAAGTAAGAGTACTTGGTTGAATTTATAATGAAAGTGGCCTTGTTAAAAACTTTTTTTAAAGAGTTTTCCAACCCAAAGGTCTGTGATTGGATTGAAACAACAGTTATTACACATTTATCTGATCCAGTTCAAAATGGCACAAGCAATAAGTCTGCCATAACTGGAGAAATTGTAAAGGAAAACGTTCTGGACAAAGGAGGATTAAATCAATTATTTAGGCTAAAACTGAAATTACAAAAGAAGGCATATCACTGCCTGCAGCAAGCCTGGAAATTAGGTCAGTTTCATAGTATTCTGGTGGGGTGTAGTCTGTGGGGCTGCAGCAGAGAAGGAGAGCTTGGACACAAAAGGAGCGTCCAGTCTTTGGCAGCAGTTCTGTTTAGGATGAACGAGGATTCAGAGAAGAATATCGGTTTACTCTTTTTTGGAGACCTCTTTGTTTTAAAACAGTTGCTTTTTATACAAGCTATTATGGGTTCTTCCAGGTTTAGCATTTTTTTCTGTTGTATTTTGAGTCAAAAGGATTATGACATGTTACTACTGAGGAACATTACAACTAAACAAGGCAATTTTTTGTGTCATGAACAATGGCTGTTTAATCTTGAAAAAATTTCAGTGTTTTTTATTGTTTTGGACGATCCCTATCATGATACCTTTAAGACATAGGACAGGAAATTAAACAATGATTTTTAAAACAAAAACAAAAACAACTATTTCCATCTTGTTGGTGTTTGTTTATTTGTCTCACCTGGGTTAAGCATCTAGCATCATATTTGTTCAGATATCCATGACTGTGGGGTGGAGAGAAACAAGGTCATTGGTGTGGTCTGTTTAGAATAGTGTCAAATCATTAGGAGAAACACATATCAGTAAACACTGGTTATGAGCCAGACCCGGCGTATTATCAGCCTATATTAAAAATTTGTCAGGGTTGAGGTGGTCCACTGAAGGTCACCCGAGTTCCTGCCTGGCTGGAGTGATTCAGCAGACCTGTATGCTGCATCCACACCTGCATCCACATCTGCTGATATCCTGGAGCAGTGGTGGACCAAACACACTCTGCCTGAGTGTCAGTTACTTACTGGTAACGTTCCTCCTCAACGCCAAGTATTTTCCTTGTTGTTTCCCTGTGAATTCCTTTTTGTTCTGTCGACCAAATTCTTCTTTGTTTTCTGTTTGCTCAGAAGATTGAACGGTCAGTAACATCTCCTTGTTAGTGCTCAACCCAGGTCAACTTCCATTCCACCCTTGTGCAGGACTCACCGCTCCTCTGGTCTTCAGCTCCATTCTGGGCCGCACTCCTTGCTCCATCAGCCATTCTGTGCGCTCCTCCAATCAAGAACCAATCAGTCACCACTTGGAGAACAACCCTCAACCCAATACCTCTCTCTGGCAGCTCACATCTCCACTTTAAGTAAGACGGTTTCCTTCATTATCTCATCTGACCTCAGCTCTTACTCACCACCTCTGCAGAGATGCTCAGCGCTCCCGGTCTCCCTCGTTGATCCTACAGTTTCCCGTGCCGTTCCTGAAGTTCCCATCTCCAGTTCATTATCCACATTCTCTGTTCAATAAACTTCATAAATCTGATTCCCTGCCTCCTGAGAGTTTCCTGGTATAAGTGAGTCAAAAGGCTTAACAACATCATGACAAAATCGACCTAAACTTTAAAAAAGAATCCTTAGTTTATTTCATGATACTTTAGATCTGAGGGCTTTTAGTTTTTTAATTACAAAGTAAATATGGACAATATTGCATAGCTAATGGGCACAAAAAATCAAAAAGATGGGCTGTTAACTCTTTGCAGAGTCTTTACCTTTAAAATATCTCATAAGAAAATCACTGTGCAGAAAATTCACCAAGTTTGAAGTAAAGTGGAGGACCGAAAACCTTTGAGGGTGTTCAAATATCCTGTGATCCATTCATACCAGTCTTAAGTCTGGGAAAAGGATAAATCAGTATCCATAGAGGAAACTTGGTCTTCATGGACATCAGGCATCACTCTTCAGCATAGCTTTAGATTGGCTGAACGTTGCACCCAGAGATATACAGTTTTAACTACAAGAAGGTGATGATCTACTGGTTTACACTCAGTCTACTCTGAGGAGAAGAAGAGAAAGCAAAAAGTTGTATTTTTCTACAGTATAAATGCATGTTTTATATCAATATAGGTTTCACATCACAAAGAAATGTTTGGCTCCTAAAAATTAGTGCCTAATGTAATAGGTGTTATAAACTTGCTGTTTTAGAATCTCACAGCAGACACTAATCAAGGCTCAAAACTCTTAAGGTTTCAGATTGACGGAAGCACAGATGAAAAAGTAGGTAGATGTAGCAGCAGATATCATCGGAAAACTTACCATTATTACCTCCGGCACAAGAGGTAACCCTAACAGTAAAAGTACCTAATCTACTCTTCAGAAAATTACTTATTTTGTGTCTAAATATATTTTTCATTCTCTTATTTTTCCAATATAGTGTAACAATATTTTTATCCTTGTTGTCCCTCTGATATAAATATTCCACACAAGAAAAACAGGATGTCTTTACCCATTTTTTGTTATTACCATTTTTTGTTATATGGTTTACTTTTCTTTTTAATTTTCAAAGCTAAATATAGTATTACCATTGCCGGTGTGTACAGGTAACATGGCCACAAAACGCTGGCCAGAAAAACTGCAGGGACTCTTACCCTACTGGGGTTACAAGTGATGAAAATTACCTCATACAGTTTCTGATTAATGGGGCAATAGAAGTAATGTTTTGGTTTACAAGTTTAAAAATACAAGCTAAAATGTATTCTTTCAAACCTTTTGTCCTTTTTAGTTCAATTTAACTCAGTTTATGTAAACAGGAGAGATGATAGATTTCAGGAGAAACAGGGTCAGATCAACCCCTATTTCCATCATGGGGGAAATAGAGATGGTTGAACAAATAGCTCTGTGTTCATCTGGACAACAGACTGGACTGGAGATGCAACGGTGAAGTGTCTACAAGGAGGGACAGAGAGGACTTTACTTCTTGAGGAAGCTAAAATCCTTCAAGGTTTGCTGCAAGATATTGCAGATCTTCTAGAAGTCCGTGGTTGAGTGTGTCATCTCCTCTGTCGCAGCAGTGTCAGAGCAAGGGACCTATAAAGGCTCAACAAGGCTGGGCCTGGTCTGGGGACAAATGTGAAATCTCTGGAGATGATGATACAAAGAAGATACATTAAATCAAAAAAATCCTAGAGAACCCTGAACATCCTCTTCATGAGTGTTACTGGAAAACAGAGTCTCTTCAGTCAGAGGCTTCCTCAGCTTAGCTGCAAAACAGAACGCTGCCCACCATCTACAACAACTCCTTAGTTAAAAGTCCAACACCATTGAATTTCTCTTTCTAATAAAAAAGTATTTTTAATTTGGTTTGATTTTTTAGGACAAATTCACAAAGCAAGACATCTCTAGGCAAAGTGAAAAAAATTACATACATTCAAATTGATTGTACCGTACAAAGTGTGAAAGTAGATTAGATATAAAAAGTGCAGCTAAACAATATATTATCAGTAGGTTTATGAAGTTTTCTCTTTTTTATGTCTGATGTCTTCCCAAAATCCGCTTTGGCGCTTAGCTACTTGTAATTAGGCAGGTTACTGTTAACGGGGAGTTTTGCTTTCCATCGTCGCTACATTAATGCTCAGTGTGAATGATGCAACGCCAGTGACGCAGCGAACGATTGCAAACTGTTCCTAAATGCTTGTTAAGGAGGAGTGGATGCTGCAAGTCAATGACTGGGTTTCCTTGAATAGAAACCCCTCTCATTTAAATTTTCTGACTAGAGGTTTGGTGTTTATTTTCTTTGAATAAACTAGTCGCCTAAAAGCATAATGCATGAATAAACCATATCTTTCAAGTAAGTACGCATTGCATTGTTATCCAATAAATTATGAAAACAGTAACGGAATAATGAAAAGATACTGGATTATAAAAATTCACTACATCAGCCCCAACTACAGCAATCTCTGTACTCACAGTAGTTTGTAAGTATGCACCAATAAAAACATCATTGGTTCCATTGTTCCACTATAACATCTTATAATACACCAATTCCTAGATGGTAAGCCTTTAAAATTATTTGAATTCATATTGTACAAACTACCACATGTACAGAATGATAAAACGTCTTTTTAGATTAAGCTGTAACTCAGAAAGGAGCCATCAAAGCATACTGAGATGCTTGCTTTATCTTGGTGATCCAACATCACAAAACTTGGCTGATAAGTCTTAATCTCTGCCAGTTTCCCACCGCGGTTTGTCTCTGTACTGTGAGGAGAGGACACAGTGTGCCAGGGCCTGTCTGGACTCTCGACTAGGGTTTTAATGAGGGCTCTTGGACTGGATAAAGGCCCTAGGGCTGCTATCAAAGCGGACAGGGATTGGAAGCTGATTATCCTGCCATCAAGAGCTATATCTTCACTCGAACACTCCGCACCATGTTCTATTGAACTCAACTACTCGCACTGTGTCAGCTCAATAGAGACAGTCCCGCCAAGTCACAATGGTACATCCATTACTGGGAGTTAAATGTTTAATAGCAAAAAGGAGTCCTGTTTACACTGGTTGGACTTTACATTGATGCAGGTTAAAAACCTGTCTTAGATTCTTTGGCACATCTTCATCTGTCTAATCTACTGAGAGTGGAGAGATTAACACCCATGCACTCGGGAATTAAATCAAACGCTGGTGACAAACAGGAAACAGATGTCAGCTGTTCTCAACTCACATTTTGAAAAAAAGAAAATAGGATTAAATTCACCTGAGAAGATACCATAGAAGTCTAACCTGTAGTGCAACCGAACCGCCCTGGTGACTGGGCTCATCCAGTTTTCAATTCATTTACTCTGATAAGTGACCATCTAACAGCAAAGTTAACATATATTGTTTTTTCTTATCAGGGCCACCATGACACACCAACCATCACACTCAACAGTTTTAATATTGTCACTGATGTATAAAAACTTTACATGAGCTAGTGTCAAAGTTCAAAAGCTAAGAAACAATTTCAAAGGAATCCATTTTCTATGGACGCATGGAAGCTTGTTTATTTACGCTGCAACAAAAGAGTGAAATACTTTTTAGATCTAGTGTTTTGTTACTTTACCATTTTGTTTCTTCACTGTCTTTTTCCGGTGCTTAAAGGACCAATATGGTCCAAAACCAAACAAAAGTCTTTCACTCAAGGGCTTTTCCAATTCTCATGTCTTCCATTCATCACAATAGAAAACATAAGATCAATAGAATCAGGTGGTGGGAAAGTCTAAAAACCTTTGTGTTCACCTGGACAACAAAACTGGACGGAGCAGACTGAACTTTTTCAGGAAGCTTTGGTTCTTCAAGGTTTGCAGCAAGATTTGACAAATATTTTTATATATCTTTGGCAGATAGTTGAATCAGAACAAGGGATGTCCAAGGCCCAATAACCACATAAAGAAGTCCTGGTTCTGATGTGGGGACAATCGTGAACCACTGGAGATGTTTGTGTAAAGATATGTTAATCAGAAAATTTTAAAAAACAAATAAATAACTCAGACAGTCCGGATGATCCTCATCAGGAGACTGTTATAGACCAACAGAGTTTTTAGTCAGAGGCTGTGATACCCCAGTAAATCAACTCTACAATAAATTATGCTCATGTAGTAGGATTTACAACATTTGATTTCCATTTGCAATGAATAAAATATTTTAGATTTTTTAATTTAACTTGAAATTACTTTTCTGTCCAAACAAATTAGTGTGAGAACTTTCCTCCACAGCAGAAAAAACATTACCTTATTTTAACCTGAATTTTCTACCGGTTCAAAAACCTTTTATGTAAGCTGTTCTTAAAAATAGAATCTCGAACTAATTGTTAAGCTTGAACTCTATCCCACGCTAAACTAACTTCCAACACTGTTCACACGTGGGTTTAACAGGACAGACCTGGAAACCTGGACTTCATATTCAAGGCCAAAGGATCCCATGACTCTGCAAACTTGAGGAAGTTCTCATCTTTGTTTTTTGTTAGCTTTTTCCACTTTGGCCCCACAAATCAGTCACACGCTCCCAAAAGCTCTTTAAAAACTCAACACTACATACATAACAGCCAACTCACACATTCAGTGGGACAATGCCTGGTATTGTTTGGATGTTATTTTAGAGAGACCTTGGTAAACAAAGAAACATTCATTAACTGCTGGGGAAGTCATTAACAGATTACTCCTGTTATTGCCTTTTAATGAAGGATCGCACAATAGAGCTGCATCAGTGTTTGCATGCCTCACTTACACTAGGCCCAAGCTTTTCACACAGCTAGAGCTGGTACTCTGTGCTGTTTACATCAAGAGGTGAAGAGTTTTTTCAAGTTGGTGCTCTAGTGTGCTGCACAGCAGCTCTAACATCTTATTTTTACAGGAGTTATGTTTAGCAGCTTTCTCTCTTTGTCCATTTTCCCCCTGCATTGATTTCCCCCTGAGCCTCGACACAGCTCATAACGGGTGTCAGTGTCCAGCCTGATCCCCATTATGTTAAATGGTCCGACTGAACTATGTTATTGATAATCTCTCAACAAAGATCCTGGCCTGTCATGACTTTCGCTTTTGGCATTTTATGGTTCAATTAAAGCAGTCAGCACTTAAAAAATCTCTGGAAGAGAAATGTCTGATGCTGCACTGCAGAGAAATGTTTCTGAAGCTGAACATCAAGTCAGGATCACAGCCAGGCTGTCATTTATTAACATCAGTGCAAACATTTTGATAATTTAAAGTTTATAAATACAGAAACATGTTTCAATTACATTGCATATTCAACTCTTCAACGATAGATTAAACACAATATTTGGATGAAACAATGTCATCTGTTGTTTGGAAAGAGGATCATTAAATCCTGAAACTGAGTGGATGGATGGATTATATAGATAGATAGATAGATGGATGGATAGATAGATAGATAGATAGATAGATAGATAGATAGATAGATAGATAGATAGATAGATAGATAGATAGATAGATAGATAGATAGATAGATAGATAGATAGATAGATAGATTTTAGGTTATTCTTTTTTAGAAACTATTTCCCCGACATCTTACATAAAAAACTCAATTGACTGTGGCTGGTGGAAAAGGTTATGTGAACACAGTTTGGATGCCAGCAAGATGTTACTCAAATACTAAAAAAATTACTGATGATGTTCAAAAGCACACACATAATCTTTTAAATCATCATCAGTTGCATACAGCAAAGTGGCGTCATTTTGCAATGAATTTTGAAGACATCATCAGTTTAGAGGAAGGATAACCACCGGCCTTTTCAAATGATTCAATTTCTTAGCAGCTTCCATGTACTTACTCTAAACTTACACTGCTTATGTAAATGTTACACGCTAGCAGCTCTATCAATCTATGTTTTCAGTGGCAACTCAACAGTCTAAATAAGCAAGTTCTGGCAGTGTTCAGTATAACTGGAAATATACCAAAGTATATTTATTTGGTATATTTACCAAAGTGCATTTATTTAAATAAGCCTTTCACAACGAGTCCTCTTTCAATAGTAGTCAACTGCATTTTTAGATTTTATTTCATATTTTAATTGTTTCCACTGTATTGTAGGAGATGGGCTTAAGGAAGGTGACTTTTTGTTTTTTAAGGTTTTCATCCAGCATTTGTTTTTGACACCCATGATACTCCCCACTAACCTGGCAGGTCATTTAAAAAAAATGTTTTTTTTTAATGTTCATTGTGCATTTTAATTGCCTTCAGCTCTCTGGCAAAATCAACAGTTTTTTATAAAGATTGTTCAACTAGATTTAAAGAATTAAAATACAGACAAATGATGGTAGGTGTCACAAATGCTGCGTTGCTCTTTGTCCTGACTAGCAGAATCTCAAAAGGAGCACAGATGCTCATTCTTCTGCTTGAGTAACAGTAAACAGAATGAAGGGCATCTCACAAGGTGCCTTTAGGTGTCTGAGGTTTTTTTATGATGGCATTCCCCAATGTACAGAGGAACCTCAGGGTTGGGGATTTACATGACAAGTCAATCAGAGCAGGAACCATTTTCTTACTCAAGTTTGCTGCACTTATTTTTGGGAGCAGTTCATAACTTTTTATACTTATTTTATTTTCAACATCAAAATGACACCTTCCTTATAATTTATTTTATTTGATATGATATGATATGATATGATATGATATTATATTATATTACAGAGCAACATAATTTGGTGCATAACAGTGAAAATGAAAAATTACATATATTAATTTATACAACTTTATAACCCCCCCCCCCAAAAAAAAAAAAACCAAACCAAACTAAAATAAAAATCAAATTCGAAACTAAGATTAAATTGAGAGTTTTAAAGAAGATAAAATCTCAAATCTTTACAGGCATTCTTTCTTTTTTTAATGTTTCCCCTAGAGCAAGGGTGCCACTCTGAATTGTTACGTTTAAATTTATTTTTTAATTTTATTATATAATCTGAGTAGCATTCTTCTTGTAATGTGACATAAAAAATTGGAAAGATTTATATTTTCTTTTCTTTTATGAATTTGTTTAATTTTTCGCTTTCTATCTTATCCAACAAATAAGAAAATATTTTGCCTCTAAGACCTTTGCCCAAATCTGCTGGCGTTCTTCTTAGTAGCTTATGCTACTAAATATTATCTTCATGCTGCAGCTCAGACTGGGTGTCTCAAGCAGCCGAGAGGCAGACTCAGATATAAATATTTAAAGCTACTGAAAACACGTAGATGCCGTTAGAAAGAAATGCACAAAGGATTGATCTTGCCACACTTGGCAATAAATATTGAAATCCATAAATGGTTTGATAAAGTGAGTAACGCAGTGTGACACAAATATTTTTTGTCATTTTAAACAGTGTTAATTTGACATTAGCCACCTTTTCTCAGTATCTTTTCTATTTATTGTTAGTTGACTGTTCCTTTTTGGAAATCATACATTGATCTTTTTTTCTCTGTAATGTTTGCATCTCTCATTTCTTCTTTGTCTTCTTTGTCTCATTTCTTTGTCCAAGATGGGGAGGGAGGCCGGCATTAAGAGTCCCATTGATCCACATTAAGATCCAATATAAAATCTGTAAATTTCTCTTTTTTTTCTAATTACTTTATTGGATCCATTTATTTATTTCTAATTATTATAGATAATGTTGGCAGGAACATGCCTTCACAGTGATGAACTAGTTTCTAAAACTCTGTTGGTGTATTGAGGAAACAGACGTCATGTGAACAATTTCAATATGTAGGTATTTTATTTAAACAAAGTTATTGCAATGGATTAAAAACATCATAAGGAGTAGATCATGGACCCAAAACAGAACATGAGGCACAGATGCAGCTATGATGACCAATAGTGAAGAAAATTTAAATAAAAAGAAAATAACGTCTTCAACTAAATTAAGAATTTTGCGAGATCTATTCTCAACTGTTTTAAATACTCTGTGAATAGTTTTTCAAAATTACAAATGCATTCTACCTGCAGCTAAGATTAAGGGGTAATGATATATTGTTGCATGAATATGTGGATAAATTTTTCATAAAGCATAAAAAACAAGGTAAAAACCGTGTTTAATTCTAATCGGTGAATACATCGAGCCTAGTATTTAAAGCCATATTCCAATCAAGATTTAACAGCCTCCTCCTCCAGAAACTGTGCAGCCTATTTATCCATTTTTCAATTCTCACAGGAACAAGTGAAGCTGAGCTTAAACAATATCTATTTGTGCCTCCCGCTTCACCGGGTCTGTCCCTTTTTCTCTCAGAAGTGGCCTAAGAAGTCGCTCATCCTCTGATTCATATCTGTCTCTCAGACTGCAGACCATTCCAATCAACAGGGTGGTGAGAGGGTGGGAAGTCGAGCACATCAGAGTCAGGCAGGTGGATGCAGCTGAGCCTGTAGGGCTCACAGGAATCTGTATGCTGCATGTCAGAATGAAATTTTAATGATGCCGACTGGTTGGGCATGTGTGCTGAAACGTCTGTATTAGGAGCTTCAGCGCTTGGCAGACTGAGAGTCCTTGGAGAGACAGATGAGGAGCTCATCCAGTGGAGGAGAGCTTTGATCAGCTCCTCTCATTTCCATATCGCTATTCACCAACTGCTCTTCCCGCGAAATGAAAAGCGACATGGATTATGAGTCCGTTGGCTCAAGAGTGGCTCGCTTCTAGGACAAGAATAAGAATGATGATCTAAACTACGTTTTTTATTTCATTTTAACTATATGAACCTAGTATGGATAGAAATATTGTATGTTAGAATGCTTATATGAATTTACAACTGTTTACTCTTGATATTTGTTACTGAAGATGGCCGTTTCTGTAAATATTTATAAATACAGTAAATATATATTTATTGTTCCAAAACTAAATACGGTGAAGTCCAATTTTGGCAAAACCTGATGTCCCAATGTTTCGCAGCTTTTAAAAAAATTATCAGTGCAGTAATCCTGGAGTATTCCAAACAACATGATTCTTAGATTACCTTTGTAGTTTTATTAAAATACTTAATTTTATTCCGGTCATTATGGTCTAAATCCATCCAGAAACTTACTAGCTGGACTTAATCAACAATCAGGTGAGCAGCCATGTTATGGTGAGAATGGGGGAGCTGCAGTGAGGAGCATCTCAGGAGAGACAATATGTCAGCAGGAAGTCATCCAAATCTGGCCATTATGGCTGATTGTGTAACGTTTGTCATGTCCACTTCACAACGTACTATACTGTACTTTATGTACTCGGCTGCCATCTGTTACCTATTGCATTAAATCTTAGTAAAACAAATTGTAATTTAAATTTTTAGATTATATTAGATTATCCTTTATTGATCCCTCAGAGGGGAAATTACAGTTCCAGCACACCCATCCAGACAAACATTACAGTTCATACATGGGGACACAGGTGACTGTGGCCAAGCTGCAGTTAACCAAGATGCTACCTCATTTTGAGGTTCATCCATCGTATGTGGTTCCTTTGAGGAGGAAAATGCCACATTAGGGAGATGTAGGAGGTGACTTTTTTATCCTTGACAGGATACAGCTTGAAGTTACAAAAAAACCTGCACAAATAAAAACCAGCAAAAAACCACAGAGACAAAGCAGGAGAAACATCCAGCAGGGGGTGTAGGCAATGTAGAATAGGAATGTGTTTGTGTGTGTGTGTATAAGTCTGAGAACTGGCATGCCGTGTCCTTGAAGATGTTATCAATTGGTCCACTTAGAACAGTTCCACAGATGTCACGGGGGTGGGAGGGGCACGGACAGAGCATCTTGTTTACATAACTTCCAGGAGTAGTTGAGGATAGCAGACGGTCGCCCAAGGGAGACGAATCAGGAAAAACAAGGCTTTGTTTGGGTCAGGCAGACTCTTGATTTCCATTTGCCTTAAGTCTCTAGCTGGATCTACTCGACACCGAAATCCAAATAGCCAAATTCCAGGTCGATTCCCCAATCTGAGAGATCAACTTTCTCCAAGATTTTATCCCAATCCCCATTTAAGTCCAGAAGCCGGAACCGGGCCGGCCAGTTTGCGGTTCTGCTCACCCAATTTCTCAGTCTGAGTGTTGACCTCTCTGCAGATTCCTTCACACAAGCCAGGCAGCGTCACAACGGCCAGAACAGCTGCCGGCGTTCCACAAATTTGTTGATATGCCAGGTAAGCACAGACTCCAAAAAGCAGAAATCCCGTTATCAGAAATCCTAATATTCTGGAAAGAAGGGGTCCCCTTTACCCCCCCTTCCTATTGAGAAAATGTGATCAATAGCATTGAGAGACCAGCTGACATCAGGCATAATTTCCAATATCGGAAGATATGCAGAGGCTCCAAAAAGCAAAGAAAGACACAAAAACTCAGAGCTAAGACCGAGAAAAAGTGTTTGCCTTCACCAAGAG
>JAVLVB010000185.1:1002324-1035224 GCA_032876305.1 Orestias chungarensis
TATATATATATATATATATATATATATATATATATATATATATATATATATATATATATATATATATATATATAAATAAAATAAAGTGAGTATTTGCTTCATAAAGACTGCCTGCCAGGTGAAATGGCCAATTTTGTTTCAATATATGATTACCAGTAAGAAAAAAAGACTAAATATTTTAAAGTATAGTTATTTTTGTCCAAAAATGATGTTAATGGATTTAGATTAACAATATACGCTCTATTTATTCTTTTCTTTTAAAGTCACAATAACATATGGCTGGTTTCCTCCTTGAAAACATATCACTGTCTTCAGTGTATACACGGTTGCAAACATCCAGTTATATACTGTAGCATGCATGTCTATGTCTTTAGTGCAGAAAGCCTCTCTACGTTTGATGAATGAATGCCTTTTCTCTTTTCTATGCTATGCTAATCTCCTTCCTGCTGCCTCATTATTGTTTGGGTTTGTCTTTTTTGTGCTTTGGCGTTGAGCTGATGCACTATTCCTTGGGGCGGCAGCATGCATTGTGTGCTTCTAGTGTTGGAAGATTGGGGGTGGGGTACCATAAATCATCAGTGAGGGGGGAGAAGAAGAGCTGTGATACTTGTATGAACCCCACTTTTTTGCAGGAGCTGCAGTAACATAAATGTTTCCAAAAGCCTCTTTACCTCAGTGCTATGCTGAGCTGCATTTTATAGCCTTTTTTTTTCTCTTCTTTACTTTGTCCCAGCTATGACACCATGAACGGATTTTCTCGCTCTGCCACCTCACAGCATCTCTGTCCCTTCCAACCTTAACTCTATAGCTCCTCTTGGCCTAGATTTCTTCCCTATATAATCCGGCATGCTGTAGAACGTGCTTTTTCTCCTAAAATGATGGCTAAGATGATGGCCAAGCTGGGAACCAAATAAAGCAAGGTGTCAAGTCTCTGTGAGCTGCATACTTAGAAAATAGCGGGGTTTAGGAGGCTTATCTGCTTGTTTTCATTTTATAAATTCACCATGAAAATGAGTCAACTAACTTGATTTGAGATGACAAAGTGTTCTAATGAGTTCCCCTGGCACTGAATACCCTCCAGATACTATAGTCACTTTGACTGAATACATTCTGTGCAAATCTTGGAAGGGTGTATTAATGCATTCTTGCAAATTATTTGCTATGCACACATAATAAAACTAAATTGGTATGAATATATTTTTCCCTTAATAAGTGAAGTCATCCTCTGAAAATGAAGTTTGTATTAATCTAGATGATTTTTTTACTGATAAGAAACTTAGTCTGAGGGTTTTAAACATCAAATTCTGACAAAGAAGCAAGAATTTTTATTATGGTAAATGCTTCACTGTTTACATGTCAAATTTATTCTGCCAAGCTTATTAACAACTAGATCTATATTTAAGTCCTACAGATAAATACTGTTTTCATTACACTTCAGTTTATCTAGATAGCAGAAATTCACAGTACATGTTTACGTAACAAAGTCATATAAATTCAATCAAACCTACACTAAATCTGTTGTTTATAGTCCAACCATCAGAAAATCTTCTATATTATTTGATCAATGTAATCATAAAGTGTAAAGTGGTAGCATTTAAGTATATATTTCATAGGAAATTTAAGTGAAAGACTAACACAAAGCAGATATAAAGTTGTAAACACATTTAGCTGAATAATCTAAGGGTTAATTAACTAAAGCTAATCCCAGCTACCAGAAACATGTTATTTAGTACACTCTTTAGTGTCTACATGCTGTCAGACCTACTAACCATATTACCTGCAACACCCATTGGAAACTTGTAGGACTTGAATGCTGTAATGTGAACAAAGCATTCTCCTCCAGTTTATTAATTACAATGAGAGAACAGGATGGGGAAAACTCACACACTTCTTACTGCCTGCCAAGCAAACTGCTCCAGTTCTTAGACTTGTATAGTGGAAGCAAACCAGCAGGAATTACTGAAAATGTCTTTTTCTATAAAACACTGTCCTTTATGCATCCATACAACAGCCTAAACCAAAGCTTGTGTTTTTGTCTAATGTACAAAATTACATTTTGTGCATAAAGCATTTATTAATGTGGTGCTATCAGGAAATTTGGCAGAGATTATTACAGAAACGGGCTTGCAAATTATGCTGATCTGACCTGTTTGCATAGACTTTTTTTTCCACAGATAATAACAGTTTATAGATACACTGGCTAATAAACTTTCACTTAACTACTTTTTTTTTTTTTTTTGCAATGATTCGTCCTGTGCAAGATTTTATTTTGTTTTAATCAATATTTGGAATTTAGTAACTGTAGGAGTTTCAATTTGATTTTATATAATAAATGTATGCTCAAGTAAAGGTAAAAGTATTTTAATAAATATTTAAAGTGAAATTAGTGGAAACAATTCTTTATTATTATGATGTAACTAGTTAGTCTCAATTTCTGCTCATTTGGTACAGTAAGAGTGAACAGGGTTGAGGCCTGACGCTCCTCAAAGGTAGACAGAGCCCAAAGTTAGGAACACTTTGTTCATGATAACAAGTTATAATTATGTTACAGGAAGAACTTTTCTTTTGTTTTTGTTTTTGTTTGAAAAGACATTTAAAAGACAGGCATTCGTGGATAGTATCATCAGGGGTTCCAATAACTGCTTGTATTTTAATTTAAATATTTTTTCTTGTTTCTTAGAATACTTATGTGAATGCCTCTGCTGATAAAGCTTGTCTGGTAATTCAGCATAGATAAGATAAAATATGTTGAATGGTTTAAAAATTACCTAAAGCTATTTTACTTTGTAAAATCGCAAAGAATAGCAAAGAAAGAATAATATTGAGTTGAAAAATTTAAAATCAGATGCTATTATTATATTTGAGCTTAGTTTGTTCCTAAATAGATCTCAGCACATAATAACTAATCATCTGTGGTCGTTCCCTGCAAATCAAACTTGTTATCTTAGGCCACTTAAAAACTTAGTTCAGCAGCAGTTTTAAACCGCAGGTAATATTTTGAAAGCTGGCATAATTTTTTATTAAGTATTTAATTTAATAAAGTGGAATTAATTAAAATACATGGTTTCCATCATTTGCAGATGGGCATGGAAACTTCTCGTAGTTTCTACCATTCTCTGCTCCCTTTCACCTCATAGTATCAGGATATTCTTTCAGTTTTAAAGGAACTGTTTGTTCCCTTTTGCTCTGCTTCAGGCTCCATCTGCACTCCACAGAAACACAGTTTGAAAATGAATAAGTCTGTTAAGTCTTTTTCTATCATTTTGAGGAGCTTTATTTTATTATATTTAGGAACATATTTTTTGTACATTTTAATGATTTCTGTTATTAATTTAAGTCAAACTAAGTATTTGTTTATTATTATTCCATTAAATGACAGTTTTATTTATTGAAATCTCAATTTCCTTTTTTTGGCTTTAGCAAAGGCAAAAATGTTATTTTACAGAAAAGGGTTTTTTATTTTTTATACGTGACAAAGTGAGAAATAATAAAACTACGATTTTAAAAAGGTTTAAAGACCGAAGCAATGAATGCTGGAAGAAAATGAAACTGCTGAATAGATTGTGCTTTTTAGTTGAAAAGAAATCCAATATTTGGGCAACTATACTTTGAACCAAGAGGGTCCTGGCTTTAAGTCCTTCCTTCGGTGTTTCTGCATGGAGTTTATGTGTTCTCTCCGTGCATGTGTGTGTTCTCTTCTGGTACTCCAGCTTTCTTCCACAGTCACAAAACAAGAGTTTAGGGTTAATTGGTCTCACTAAATTGAATTTACCTTGATTCCCTCACCCTCGTGCCCAAAGACTGCTAAAATGAGGCTTGACTTCATGTGATGGACTTGATGGCTGATTTGGTCTGGCATGTATTTAGTGAAAAGTGTTTTATAAAATCAAAGTGCAAAAACAAGGAAAATATGGAGAGCAAAACAGCTGCAAAATGTGGAGGGGGTTACACTGCCCAGTAAATTTACATATGAGATTTAACACTGACAGGGAACCATGTTAGTGGATACGCTATCCTATTTTTTCTTTGAGAGATGATTATTGAATTGGTTAGCAGGCAGGTAAACAGATGAAGATATCCAGATTAAGGTTCTTTATAAGTAATGTATTGCTTAAAGTAAGTGTTAAGAGATAAAATAGACTGAAAGAGAGGGAGATGGTTTTGTTGAAGCTTTGCTGGATGAAGCAGACCTAAGTGAATAGGCCAAGCTTATTAGAACAAGGCTGTCCCATACGAAGGAGACAAGGGAGTAGGAAACAAAAGACAGAGCCTTGCGACTGTTGCCAGCACCAGTTTGTTTTGATGAGGTGAGCTGCTTGACTCCCTCCAGGAATACAAATGCTTTTCTTAACTTACACATAAGTATTAAGACAGAAAGTCAATGTACAACAAGCAAAATGTAACTTGATGCAAGTTACATTTATGTGTAAGTATAAAAAGCATACAGCGCTTAGCTTGGACATCTGTGAGTACAAATGAGAAACCTCTTTGAGAAATGAAACAATATTGTGGCTGGCTTGGCTCCAGGCTCAGTGAGGGAACAGACACTTCAGGGTGGCTGAAAGTTTATGTGATTTCAATCAATCAAATCAAAATTTTATTTTATATGGCAACCTTTCATCCCGACCCGAGCGGAAAGAGGCCCCACAACAAGGTGCAGAGTCCTCCAGCCCCCCCTATTGGACCTAAGGCAGATCCCAGCGCAGTCGGCCCCCATGAGTAAACACTGGAGCTGAGAACTAAGATAAGATAAAAATGTTTAACTAAAACATGGAGTTAACATCCAACTAAAATGTGACGTTTTAAAATATTAAGAAAACTAGATAAAGGTAAATGAAATAGAAATAAATAAGTTAGATCAAACAAAATTTAAAATAAAAAAATAAATACATCATTCAATAAATAAAATCAAGTAAAAAATAAAATCAATTAAAAGCTTCATTAAAGAGGTGGATCTTGAGCCTCTTTTTAAAAAACATCAACATTCTCTGCGGCCCTGAAGTTCTCTGGCAGGCTGTTCCACAAACGGGGACAATATTAACAAAAAGCCGCCTCCACGTGTGTTTTAGATCGGACACTTGGTATGGTTAAAAGGCCAGTGCCAGAGGACCTCAGGTCCGTGAGGGTTGATATGGTAAAAGTAAATTTGACAAATAAGAAGGCTCAAAACCGTTAAGACATCTAAAAACCACTAAAAGAACCTTGAAATTGATTTAATGTCTTTAAGTGATCTTCACATCTAAAAAAAAGACCCAGGTTTTTCCTCTTGCATAAGTTGTTTCATGCCCTTTTCTCCCACTAACTCTTACTGGGATTGATATTTTGACAATCAGCTTTAACATGCAAGAATAATGACTTAATAGTACATAAATAGCCTTAAAGTAGGTGTTAAAACCAACTAAAAACATAATTATTTTTTTTCAGTTACTGTTGAAGAACACATTTCTTTTTTCAGAAAGTCTTATGGCACTAATAGCCTTTATTCAAAAAAACATGGTAAGGAAGAAGAGAACAGAGGGAAAATTATGACATAAAACAAATAGTATGGTATGCAGAATCAAACTGGGGACAACAAGGACTGCAGGCTCCGTATACAGTGTGCCGGCTCTACCACTGAGTCATGTAGCACCCAAAAAACACATTTCTTTATTTAAATTCAGATATAAATAATAGATATTGAGCAATAGTATATAATTTAAAATGAATGAGGTAAGGCTGCAATTAAATTTTTGGAATGCAAACTCTGTTCAGCTAATTTATTTAATTTAAAACAGATGCCATCTCAAGGCCATTAATAAGATCCCTCATTTCAATTCAATCTTAAATTGGTTATCAAACAGTTAACTAAGCCAGTTTATTATTAAGATTATGTTTAAAGATAAAGGACCAGCATGCAGAGACACCAGACAATGTGCCATTGAGTTTACAGCCATCTCTCATACTGAGCATGCTTGTAGCAGCAGTGGGGAGGAAAAACTTCCCTTTTACTGGAAGATACCTCCAGCAGAACCAAAAACTGGTTTAGTGTGTGCCACCTGCCGAAAAAAGACAGACAACACAAAGTAGAGGAATGTACATGTACTTTAAAGGTAAAAAGTAAATATTAATAGGAGATGAGAGAGAATGTTGCTTTTGGCAGCGGCTTCTAAGGAGATGTCCCTCCAGGAAAGTGTCATCGCCAACAGAATGGCAGACCATGTGTAGCTTCCATGAAAAGCACAACATTCAGAGAAAAAACATAAGGTTTATAACCTAGCAGCAAACTTTCCAGCTGACAAATTAAGAAGCTGTCACATGGTGCTGTGTCAACCGGGAATGCATGCCGCGGATGTCTGTATTTGCAACTTATCTTTTTGGATGTTAATGTAAAGGTTCAAACACATACAGTAAAACTGAACTACCAGAAAGACACAGAAGGCTCATTTGCGTCGTTGAGCCGGGCCGTTTACATACAACACAGATGTCAGTACGTCTGACTTTACCAGTGTGTTGCTGAGGTCATTCATACATTAAATACAGTCCTATCCATTTGCTTTATAAGTAAAATGAGGGATGAATGCAATTTTTTGGGTTCTGGCCTGAGAAGTTAGTCATAAAGCTCACATCATTGTTTAAAATGTGAAACACAGCAGACAGCAAAGGACGTTTAGGTTCAAGAACAAAGAGCTGATCATTTGTCATCCCCACAGCAGCTTGTTGGTGGGAGCATCCTAACTTGGAAATGCTTTGTCTTCAGCAGAGACAAAGAAGTTGATAAAATTGATAAAGGGCACTAAAACAACCCTAAACATACAACTTGAGTTACAAATGGATTGATGAGACCAAAACTGATTTGTGTGTTCTGTGGAAAACAAGTATTTTACCAAGGAGGAGGATCCTCTAAATGTTCTATTATATTGGGATTATGTGTGAGTTGACGTGTGCTCTGGCTGCACAACATATCACAGATTCATTGTTATTACAGTAACTTAGTGTGCAATAATGTTTGCAGTGCAGTAATTGTTTGCAAATATATTTTAGGAGTTCTTAAGTTTCATTATTAGTAGGCCCAAGTCTCACACAGGACACAAAGAGCATTGCCATTTTTGTTTGTTTGTTTTTGTGTGGTTATTCACACTACTAATGTAATGTGACTTCTGTTAAAGCCCTAGTTGTGTGTCTCTGTTGCCAGATTCATGATCTGGTGCCGTGTCCAGGGTGGAACCTCCTCTCGACTAATGACTGCTAATTACAGCCCTGATGAACCACGTATCAAATGGTGTAATCAAAGCCTATCTAAACATAACTGATGTGAACATAATTGAAAGTATGGGTCAGTAAATGAAAAATTATGACTTTAGCTCTACATCCAACCTTACTGAGCTGTAGCTGTTTTGCAGTAAAACTGACAAAAACTGAAGTCTCTACATGTTTAAATCTGGCAGACCAGATTTAAACAGTTTAAAAGTCGCAGCTGTGATAGAATTGAAAACCGTTGCCTCCGGCGGGATGAAAACAAAGACACACTTTTTAAATTGTTCAAGTGTAAAAACAGCCATAGATGAAAATGAAGATTTTCTAATTGGCTGTTATCTACCTGTAGATCATTTTACTGCTGTTTGATTTATGCCAACTAATGGATTCCTGACTGCGGCAATGAGAGACAACATGTGATGTTTGTGAGGCCTTGAGATGCATTTGTATTATAAAGTGGAATTTAATGTGAGCTACCTTATTTTAAAACCTTAGCAAATCAGCCTGTTTGTTGCATTATTCTGAAATTCAATGTTCTGAACGTTCCTGAAATCAATGTTCAATTCAAACAAAGGAATAAAAGCCAGTATAGCCGAGTCTGAAAGATCAGTCTGTAGCTACACAACCTGCAGAAGAAACGTACCCATGTACCTTTTTTCGAGTCAATGCTTTCTGTTTGGGATTCTTGCTGCTTTCCTTTAATTCCAGCTTTGATTACTGTAACAATCAAACCTGCTTTATTACTTGTCTTTCTTTAAAAAGTGACTTCATAACATAACTGCAAGCAAAACTCTGGTCTCTGTGATATGTGTGTACTGTCTCATTATGCATTTTGCTGTGTATGTGTGTGCGTATGTGTTAACAATGCAACCTGCACTTCTCCGAACATCTGACACTCGTGAGAGCTCCCATTGCTCCAAGCTGCAGCAGCAGCAGCAGCAGCAGCAGTACACTCAGCGTAAGGCAGCCTGCATCTCCACCACTCTGAGGAACTTTCCTTCATGTAGCGTAATGAATAATGTACATATTGAAAGGGGGGTGGTATACCGCCACAGCTCTGGTATGAATAATGAAGACTGTTGTTGTGCCGTCTGGCTGATTAGGTGAGCGAATGTCATTTATCTCGTCCCGTAAGGGAATATAAACTCCATTTGATTTCCTGTACCTCAAAGTAATGCAGAATGGATTCTGTAATTTATCCCAATATAACTGATGCACAATTGGTTGTTGTCAAAGCCCCTCCGGCCTCGGATGGATGGCATTGTCGATGCACGTTCTTCTATTCAGGTCTATTGACCTTTCTCGAGGCCTGTTAGCAGCACTTGCTCTAGTCATTACTGCTATGATGCAGATGCAGAGGGGTCAGCATCTGAGGGACCTGCATCTGTCAGGAAAGCTGCAAAACAAATATGAGAAGAAATGCAGGAGAGAGAGAACAAAATGATCAGTGAGGTAAAGATAACGACAGAGCGGGCAGGGCCACTGTAAAACTCTAACAGTATGATAACTTTGAGTAAAGAATGATCACATTTTAATGATATCAATATGGGAAGTGAAAACAAATTATAGAAAATGATTCACTAATTTTTATTGGAAGTAGAAATGCAGTGATGATTCCAATCATTTCATTTAACATTTATTTAAAAATCTGTTAAGGTAGAATTTGCAATAGGCTGATTGACAAAGATTCCACCTCTAACTTATTAACTGTACTTTTAAATAAGTGACACCTTTAGGTGAGTAACTGTTGGCTTTCCATTGTTTTAACCCTAATTGTCCATGTTGTTTGCAACTGGAAGAATTTCTGATATTTTCCATATGTATCTTCTACGTAAGGCTTACTTAGAAGATACATTTCTTTCCCTGCAGACCACCAGTGTGCACTGAAAGGCGGGAGAGGGCAGAACTCTTGACACTAGAATTTTGGAAGAGTTCATTTTTTGTTGTACAAGTATTTCCCCTGATCTTTAAAAGATGATTACATCTTATTTAAATTCCTGAGAATCTTGTTTTTTTCAATTATAAATAAAAGGACAGCCTTTAAAAGAGAGAGGACCTGGATCTAAACATAACAAAACTAAAATGTTTTGGTCAATTCATGTTCAATTAAGTTGCTTCTGATGACTATATTCTGAGAAGTGTTTTACTGGTTAAGCAATTATCTGTTTGTGCAGATACTGTATACAGTTCAGCAACAGTTTTGCATACCCTCAACATGAACATGATACCATGCTAAGTTTAGGTTAATATGATATATTTGACCTGTTTTTAGTTTTTGTACATACCGATATACATTAATTCCTTTCTTGGTAGGTTTTTAAAAATCTTAAACTTTTGTAAGTTAACAAGTGCCTGCTACTAGTAGTATCTTGTTAAGAGCAAAAACCTTTCTAGAGACAGAATTTAATAAATTGATCAATGTTTCAAACAATGAGAAGATACATGACCGACAATCTTAGATGACAAATTATGCGTCCATATTTAATTAATGTACATGACTATGGTCAAGTGGTGACAAAGAAATTTTAAGTTCTATGCCACCAGTCTAGATATTGTACTCTTTAATCTGAGCCAGTTTAATTATATAGATTCTGAATTAAATAAAGAAGAATGCAAGAATGGAGTTTTGAGGTATCCCTCATGTGATCTTTGTTTGGTTACCTTTGTAATTGGAGATGGACAATATCGTTATCGGTTTAGGGTCTTCTGAAAAACACTTCATGTGCTGAGAAAACAAATTAAGTTGATTTTGAAAACTACTTTCTGTTTATGGCAGTTACACTGGCTTTAGTTATACTGACCTGTCTTAGTATTTATGCTGCTATCGGTAGTAGAGCAGGCTGGAGGACATTTTGATCACTGTTCCTCACTCTGCTACATTCACCTACCACTCTTGAATTTTCTCATAATCTTCTGAATGTTGTTGTGTTTCCAAATTAACATCTTGATTGTCCTTTTTAGTTGTGCCACTTCTCTAGAGGGGGTAATCCATTGAGCTGCTCCTTCCAAGGATTTCATGTTCTCCTTCTCAGACAATTGAGTCTGTCTTCCTGTATTAAACCTTATCCTTATGTTTGAGGCTTCTTCCCATAAATAAAGCTCTCCTTAGCTCTCCTTTCCTCACTTGCTTCATAGAGGCTCAGGGTAAAGGGCTGATGCAAAGTAAATCACACAATGCAAGCAGGGTCTTCTGACACTGCACACTCATCCAGGAGGAGTGAAAACTCCAAGTCAATGTAATCTGCTGGGCTCCATAAGATAGAAAACCTTTGTAAACAATTTAAGTACCATGACTGGGTTTCTTGATAGATTCCATTTTTAATTTTTGCAAATCATGTATGTGTTTTTGGCAAAGCACCCAAAAACATGGCCTTATATAAATATACATATGAAACGATCTGAACCCATGAAAAAATTGTCACCAAACTGACCTGACCCAATGATAAAAGGTAAATAACCCTATATCATAACAGCTAGGCATGAGGTATTTTCGTACATCACTGGAACAATTTTATTCTACTTTTCTTTAGAGAATTGTCTTAATTTATCAACATTCAGGAGTTTTGCAACATGAATAACTCAGTAAAGGCGAGTCCACAGGTCACACCCGGATGTTCACCATCCCTATCTTGTTGTTACCATCTTAGCTAGTTTTGTGCTGTTTTTGGTCAGTGTTGTATTTGTCCTTTGAACTCTCCCAGATCATGATGTGTTGGTTTTATGAAATATTTTAACCATGTGATAGACTTCTGATCCTGGAGCTGATAAAACTCCAACAAGGCTGGATCGTGACAGTTTTTTTTCCCTTTGCTGCTTCGGATCCAGAAGGACTAGAAAGGAGTGCAAGTTGTAGTTTCTGTCACACTTTTCTGTTCAAAGTCCAAGAGGTGTGGGCTCCCCTTGGGAGCTTGTAAAAGTTTAAGAGTCCCTTGAGAGGTTGGTTGTGTGGAAGCCAGGATGAGAAAGGACGATGACATTTGAGGAATAACTCAAATCAGGATAAGGAGGAGAGAGACCAGCATGTAGGATTAATTGTCATGAGGAAAGAATTTTCTGCAACAATGAATGTAGTTTTCCACAGTGAGGCTGAGAATAGACTGCTGACTCTCCTTTGCCTCTACCACCTTTTTAAACTGATGAGCCTTCATGAGCTGCAGCTGTGGGTGGTTGAGCCTGTCAGTTGTCACCGCCAGAGAGAAACAATACACACACACACACACACACACACACACACACACACACACACACACACACACACACACACACACACACACACACACACACACACACACACACACTGATAGTTGTGTTTCTATATCCTTGCAGGCCCTTTTCTTTGACTTCTACTCATTTTTATAACCTAAGTCTGACCCTTACTCCCAAACTAACCGTTACCAGCATGTGCCTAACCCTAATCCTAACATAACCTGTATTTTAACCATAGGACTAAATCTGAACCCTAACCCAAAAACAGCGGTTGTGTTTGGGGGCGCAAGGAAATGGGTCTTCAGAACAGTAGTATTTGTTCTGAACAACATAGCAAAAAACATTCAAGCACAGACACAGATATAAACTCAATTTGGCACCAACCATGACTTCATGTTGTTGTTCAGGTACCAGTTATGTCTTAACTCTGCTGGTCAGCAGTAATCAGAGCTGGGTTTGTGTTTGCTCAGGTTATCTTTGATTTGTTTGATCTGTCTGAAACAACAGAAGAACTCTGTAAAGGGTTAAATCATTTTTCTCTTTCACTAAAAGCTGCTAACCATTTTAGACATTCTTGTGACAAACATTCCCTAATCCTTATTAAACCTGACAGACTTTTAATACATTTAAAATCCTGTTCATTAATCACAATGTATTGTTGATTAAAGTGTGTTTTTTATTTTTTATGTATGACTTTTAAATTGTAATCCATGAAAAGATGATACATCTGCCAACAGCATTTTAAGATCAGTTTCATTGTTTTAACAAATTAACAAAAGTTAAGTAATTGTTTTTATGAAAAGTTCATGACCTGATTATGTTTTCTTTCTTTTTCAAATTTTGGATCATTATAGCAGTATTTAAGCAGGCATCTGTTTTGTTTTCTTTTAATAGTGTACTTAAGGATCCTTTCTCAGAGGCACATAGTTGAAAAGCATTAGCAGGATCCCGAAAAATTGAAATGATTTTTAAAATACGTATGAACAGTTTTGGTAAACACTTGATTCTGTTAGAGCAAAAAACAAAGTCAACCCCTCCATCAGGAAACATTGACCTACGCCTTAATGGTTTAACTATTTAAAAAAAGGACTTTCATAATTTCTCTGAAGCAATTATAACGATTTTTTTCTCAGAAGCACTAAGAAATGTTTAGACTAAAGGGCTTGGTTCTTATTTTGACCTGGAGTAGATTGCTATGGCAACGAGTTTTTAAGAAGCAGAAGAACGTTTTTCCGAGTACCTTTTCTCTAATGTCTACATCGGGGAGTTTTTCACCAATTAGGAAACAATTTGTGAAATGTGAAAACATCATATTTTATCCTAACATTTCAGTTTGATTTAAAAGTATAGCATGACAAAATTGATGGCTTATAAGGGGGGGTGCCACAACTGTAGCCTGTGTATCTGGTACATGTGCTCTACCACAGAATCACATGAAACCGACAGTTTGAGGGTTTTTTTAACGTTTTAATGTGAATGCAATTAAAATGCAGAAACTCTGCCATTTTTAATTCATGTAAAGGAGCTCAATATTTTATGTGTAAGTCCATACAGTGTAGTGCAGTCATATCATCTTTATGGGGAATAGCAGGTCCCAAATAAAAAACGGGAGGCAGTCATATGAAAATAAACGATTTTAATCAAAAACTATTTAAAAGCTTAAGACTAGGGAGGAATCCAAAATATTAAAGCACAGAAGAACCTGAGAGGAAACAGTTTGATGGCAATAACAGGGTGCAACACAGTTTCATGATCAGAAATAGAGCTGAACGAAATTAGAAATCATTTGTAAGGTTTGTGATGTATGACAACTTCGATGACTAATAGTTTATGTTCCAGTTTGTGCTGGGAATAATGATGTAAAAGCATCGATGAATTCAAGACCCCACTTCATTTCCTGCAATCATTCAACCAGTTTACATTACACAACAACGAGAATATGGCTCGTCAGCAGAGTTAATTGGTGCAGCCTTTATTTCTGATGGTTTGTCAAGCTTGATTGGGAGATCTCATAAAAATTGGTTGCAAGTTGTGTTTTATTAAGGCAATATTTGTCTTTTTTTTTTTTGCATGTTTGACACAGTTTGACACCTTTTGCAAACAAAATGTGTCACTGTCACCATGAGTGCTAATAGTTGCTAATCATTGTGAACATGTGGAGTTTGTGATGACAGCTGCATTAAAGCAACCAAGAATAACTGATTGCTTGGTGTCAAGTGATTTCAAATTCAACACTGTACACACATATTTGTAACTACAAGCCACTAGACTAATTACATAAAATTGTGAGGGCAGATACAAACTAACCAGGTAAAAATATATAAAATTGTATAAAAGGTTTTAGTAACACCTACTAAGCAACGAATAAGATGTCAAACAAATTAAGGATATACTGTATACTGATGACCAGCATGTCTGGCTAGATAGCCTTACTGCTAGAGCAGCGGGTTAAATCCACACTGTGCTTAATAACTGAGATAACCGGCAGTATTATAACAATATTTTTACTGAACTCCTGATTCTGCCTTGTTTTTTTCCTCATTTTGTCAAAATGCTTTCTGATGTCACTTAAGTTACAAAGAAATTTAAACTAAAATTTAGTACAATAGTATAGAAGCAAAGAGAAGAGTCATTATTATTAGATGTCATCGTTTTCATTCTCTGCAGCTTTGTCTGTGTAGAATCTGTCATACTACAAAATGTTATAATCTTTAAGTGTTAAAAAAACTACTATTTTTTTGGCCCTTTTGATGGCACCCCCTGGTCTGATGCTGCCCCCAGCATTTGACAATAATCCCTATAAGCCATGGGGCGGCCCTGGAGACAAGCTTATATATTGTAGCCACTGCTGCCCTGCGGCGGTCTGACAGAAGCATCTGAGTCTGACCGCCACCAGCAGGCAAGCTGGGTAAGGTCACAACGACAGAGACAGATGAAATGACAATCCACCAGTTATAGGACAAACTCCCCCCTCCTAGGCCAATATGTCTAATAATAAATTAATAATAATAAAGTTAAAACACATTTAAACTACTAAAATAACACAAAACACACAAGTAACATCCCTGATCCTTGGGCAAGAGTCCCTTGCAGGCCAACATAGAGACACACGAGACAAACAACCACACACACACTCACACCTAAACGCAACTTAGGAAGAGCAATTAACCTAAATGTCCTGGTACTGGACATCGGGAGGAACCCTGAGAAAACCCATGCAGGCACAGGGAGAACAAGCATGCCAAGAGTCCCCAGGCTGGGATTTGAACCATTGAACTTCCGCATGGCAATAGTGCTTCTACCAGCATCATTCACCAGTTTGGACAAAAAGAAAACTATATGTTTATATTTTTGTGTGTGTTAGGAAGTAAATAATAGTGTAATCATACTTTAACAGTTAAATTTTAAGAAATCATAGTATTATAAAATAATTAGAATTGATTTATGTATTTTTCAACTGGTTTTAATTTGAAAATCAGCAAGATATTTCAGACTTACTACAAACTATGTATGTAGCTTAAAGTTTTACTTGTAAGTTAGCTTTTGTCTTCTATTTGGCTCTAGAAACTAAGCAAGAATACTTGCCAACACTTATGCTTTTGCAGCTTTAGCCACTTTCTCTCATCTTTATTTATTTCAGTGTTTTTTTCAACAGCCTTGTTTGATTCTGAGGGAAAAGCTCCAAATATTTATGATTAAAATTGGGAGAGAAAAAAAATCTGAATTAATTAGTCTATTGTCTTAATTATTATTTTTTGATCACCCAATCCTGATTTTAATAGCAGTAATAAAACATTGTGAATGCACTCTCGCTAAAACTTGCTTTAGTTTTAGAAACCTTTATTTCACTTCATATTTCTGTGATAAAAAATGAACATTGCGACTCTGATCAAACCTTTTATGGCCAGTACGTATATCTGGTGACCTTTGTGGTGACGTATGTGTTTTTTATTATTAAAAAAGAAACCTTGTCACTCCTCTTTGTGTGTCTCTGTGTTGCAGGATTAATAGAAGGAAACCTTCAAGGCAAACACCCCGACACCAGCCATTGCTGAAGCTCTGAGGTTGTATCAGACATTTTCCAGACAGATTACCTGCAACCAGGAGGTCACCTGATGGCCTCTCAAGTCGCCTGTTCAGAGCTCAGTGTGCCCGTCGCCTGTCGCTGTGATGAAGACCGTCAGCCGTGCCCAGTCCAGGAGCAGTCCTCCTCTGGTCCAGATGAGGCACTACACACCTGGGGTGTACCCATTCTTGTTTCCGTCTGTCATCAGCTCCCTGCCTCAGCTGCCACCAGTATTGCCTCACAGACTGCAGATCCAGCAGCCATCCAGCAGCACACCATCACCAGTTGGTGAGTTCTGTTCAGCTGGAGCTTTAATTTAAACTCATGCTTCCTTGAGGTCAGGTTTTCTAATAATCATTCCAGACTATATGGCTGTATTAATGTAAACATTTGTGTATGGTGATTAATGGAAGGAGAATTTTGTGAAGATATATCAAGTTTAATCTGAAAACATTCTAGTGACATGATTAGGTTTATGTTTTTTAAACCCAAGCTCAGCTGCTTTCAACCTTCAGCTTCACAAGTTTACTGGCTGCTTTTTTTCCCTGCTCCCTTAAAAATCGTCTCATGGGAGAGAGCTGATGTCAGCGGCTCACCATCCTGTTTCTCTGAAGTTTGGGCTGAAAGATAATTTCCTTAAACTCTTTGATTCTTCACACAAGCATATTTCTAATTTTCTGCATATTATCAACACAACGGGGAATTCCATAACCCAGAAGTCATATTTAACCATCTTCTTTAATGTTTCATTTACATTTCAGACCTTTTACTGTTTAGAACCACATGTCAGCACAACTATAACTGCAGGCACATCTTGACTTTAGAAATTTCTTCTCCACAGAAATAATTTCTTCCAGTACTCTTTTGTATTTTCCTCCATCCATCTTCTCATTACCTCTGACCAGCTTTCCTGTCCCTGCTAAACAAAAGCCTCTAAACACCATGACACTGTCACTACCTTGTTTCATGGTCGGGAATGATCTGTTTGAGATAATAAAACCAGACATGTGACGTCTCAACAACAGATTCTCCCACCTTAGGTTCTAGTTGTGAACAGTTGTGAGCCCAAACAGGTTAATCCTCCCAAAGTCCGACATATTAGGAAAATATTTTATTATTGTAACTTCCAATGTTTGTGACCTGTCTGTGAATTTTTAACAATATTTTTTTTCCAGGGCAATTTTTGCTTCAACACCAGGCAGAAGACTCTTTGTCAGACATCATATAGGGTAGTGGCTTTTGTCTAAGTAGCTCTTTATCATAACCAATGGAGCAATGAGCTCACGTCAGTCTGTGGTTCCACAATGCCGACTTAATTTAGGCAACTTAACATCATCACAGGGGGTGGCCAGCAGCAGATGTTTTAAGAGGCAATAGCAGCTTCCTGTCTGTTTAAAGCTTCATAAATACAACAAAATTGAACATTTTAAAGTAAAATAATACATTTCTTTGGAATAAAAGCCAAAAAAATCTCTAGTTAACATCGATATATATTCTTGGATTGTAAATACTAATATGGACCGTTCTAGAGTATTAAATTATATAGTCAACAAAAATGTGTTGGTGTAAAAAGAATACCCATCAAAGATGTTTTTATACATATACAAATGTTGAAATGTGGGATCAAAATTTTCTAGATCTAAAAAACTGAGCCTTTAATGAATCTTTCCTACAGCGTTTTTAGGCTTTATGTGACATTTATCATATACATCAAACCCAAATTAATCTACAAATACAGTGATCTGAACCTGTTTGATTTTCTGTGAAGTGCCTTGAGACGACACCTGTTGTAAATTGGCGCTATATAAAAGAAAAAAAACCTGTATGTTCACCCACACTCAAATCAACATTTCATGTTATTAAATTTCATCAGCCTGCCATAGGCTTAAAAAGATGATAATTGTTCAAAGGTTAAAAATAAAAGTACCTCCACCATATTTCACCTCTGCTATGGGTCTTATTTGGTATTGTTCATCTTTGCTGCCTGTATAACTCTTCCTGCACTAAGCCAATGGTTAGAAAGTTGGCAAATGGATGGATGGTAGCACAGATTTTTGTACAAGGGCCTAGATTTTGATGCTGTGTGAGAACATTTTCTCTGGCTGTCTGATAAAAGCACCAACAGCAGGTTGAGGTTGGAGCAGCTTGTTATTCTGCCTGAATGCTGTGATACTGTTGAATGTTTTCTACTGTATCCGTTTCACCCTCACCAAGAGAGATGTTGAACTGTTTACGACTTTATGAAATCAATTCAAATTCAGTTCCTTTACATTTTTTATCAATAGCTTTATTCTGAGTAGAGACATTACATTATGCTGAAAATACTTTTATCTCTAAGATAAATTGCAGCTATTGGGTAAATAAAACTGACCTGAGTCAGATAATCATTTTGGGACAGTCATTTAAGAGTCATTTCTAATGTTTAATTCTTATTTTAAACAATTCGATTGCACAAAGGGAGTTGCCGACCAGTGCAGTGCGAAGTTTAGACATGAACTATGCATTAGCATCCACACACAAAACTAACGACAAAAGAAAAGGATGATGAAAGAAGAACAGCTGCTGTCCATGATGATCCTTTGAAAAGTAAAAACAGGTCAAATCTGACACACACTTCTTTATGCAATTATGTACAAAAAGACAAGAATTTGTTTTTTTCAAAATGGAGAGACATGTCTGCACTCATCTGAACTTGGGACATCAAACACGCACAAAAACATCAAAACAACTGAATCAAACTCAGAGTTAAGGAACTGAGTGTTGTGTGTGTAAATTACCTTTAGACGATTATTAACTATGGCAGTGTTCCCCAAGGAAACACATGCAGATATACTCATGCTGCTGGTGTCAAAAGTCAGATGTGTTTCTACCTCCACTGGGGTAATCGCAGAAGGAGCTGAACTCTGCTGCATACATCACACACCTCATGGGAGCCTGTGTGTGTTTTGTGTGTTATGATGTGTATTCATTAGAGAAGTTGAAAGAACACAGAAAGACAAAGGAAGCCTTCTAATATGCAAATATTCAAAACTGACAGTCACATTTCATTTATTTACCTTTAGAAAAGTTCAACAGATAAAACTTTTTTTTGATAAAAAAGTGACAGCATTCAAAGGTATTAGCATGAAACAGCCTTCTTACTTTTTATTTAGTTCCACAACACATATTTATACATCAGTTCATTCATCCATCCATCTTTTTTACCCACTTATGCTTGGCGTGTTGTGGAATGCTTGTTGATTTAGGGCTGCTGCTAGTCCATCATAAAGGGAGAAAGATTTAAGATTCAAGAATCTGTTTACATATTTAGCACCAGTTTACAGCACAAGTCGTCTCAAGGCACTTTACAAGAAAATCATTTAATTCCAATGATAAATACACCATAAACAAATCAGATTAAAGAGTTTTCAATCTAAGGAAACCCAGCAGATTGCATGGAGTCATTAACTTGCAGCATTCACTCCTCCAGGATCAGAACGCTGAAACGATAGCTTGTGTTGTGTCCTTGACTTTACAGCAATCGCTCCTACTGAGCCTGCATGTAGAGTGGATTGGAAAATTCCCTTTTACCAAGAAGAAACATCCAGCAGAACCTGTCTCAGTGCGAGCAGCTGTCTGCTGCAACCGACTAGGAGTTTGAAGAGACAGGACAAGTAACCATGCATGCAAAGTCTTACTAAGGGTAAAGTTAGAGGAATCAATTAACCCAACAGTTGTGGGAGGAGGCCGGAATTACCAGAAAGTACTGATGCATGCACTGGGAGAACATGGAAACACCACACTGAAAAAATCCACAGAGTAATTTTGCTTCTGATCTGTTGATATTTGGCACTCGTGACGTAGAGTAAACTAACAGAGCTGATAAATCAGAATCAGACAGCAGAACCTTCCAGGTTGTCAAATCAAAGCACAGACATCATTAAAAACAATTCCAAGTATAACAACGAAGCAACACAATTTCATGTCAGGAAGTTGGTGGATGAAGCATGTCAGTCAGGCTTTGCCAGTCTTTCTCCATCTGTCATTCCTTTTGCTTCTGTTCTCCTCTCATACAGCCATGGGGGGAGGGATTACCTGTCTGTGTCCTACCTGTTTCTGATCTCAGGAAATTATCAAGGCTTTCATCTGACAGGGGAACGTGGGCAAACTTCTCGCTGTGAACAGAGATTCTACTCATCAATGGGGGAAATGTTTTGTTTCTCTCTCGTCTCCCTAAGCATTGCTCGTCTACCATTGTAGGACTATTTCATTAGCATTTAAGAGCAGTGTAAATAAAACCCAACTGGGATAAAACAGTAGAAGCAGAAAATATACAGTCTCAACTTATTATTAATGCAGCTACTTTATGCACAAGCGTCTTGGCTAATTCAAAGGTTTAGAGCAACATCTTGTAAAATCTGGTATGAATATCAGCAACACAGAAACGGTGAAAATAATAGTGTGTCAAAAAAAAGAATATTTTCTTGGCTCAGCTTCCCCTGACTCCAACTTCCTCTCTGGAAGACGTACCAGTGATGCTGAGGAGGTCTTTGATGCTCTCCACCCACCAACCCACAAAGTCCCAATTCCATGTCAGCATCACAACATCCCCCTCATAAATACTTATGGTGTTTGATGCTTCCTGCTCTTGAGACGTTGGTCACAGGTACAGATTTGTGTTAAAATGTGTTAATTATTTGTCTGTTTGCACAATCCAGCCAAACAAAGACATTTTTGTCTGCTTTGGCTAGAGATAATTATTCTAAAAACACACACAAACTCACAACACCATCTAAATTGTTCCTAATCTGGGGATGTGGCTAAATTCTCAACAAAAGTATAACAAACTATACATTCGACACTATACAGAACATATTCACTTGTGGAACAAAACTTGATTTATTAGTAACTTTAAGGAATTGTCTAGTAAACCTTAACTGGACTATATTCCAGTCTGCACAGTCATGATGTAAAGCAACAGTGTTAACCTTTGTTCTCCCTAATTTGTAAAACACAAGTGTTTTTTAATTTGATTCCTATATTGGAACCACCATAGATGGTTGTGGGGGTTCAGAAGAAGCTGCCCCTCATTCAAGAAAAACTTACCACTGTTAAACTAGTGATGAAAATCATGGGTGATTCTAAATTTATACTTTGACAAAAATGAATTCAGCCACATCGTTGAAAGCAACTTTAGAGGTATATTATGTTAAAGTATTATGTCCGAGTTATAAGAGAAACTCTTGTTTTGGCAAATTTGCTCTTATACCATTTCTTTTGTACACTTTCAAAAAAAAAAAAAACTATGGGTCATAGTTTTCAGGTATCTGACCCACATAAACAGAGGACTCTCAGGAGTACAATAATAAGGTTTATTGAGATAATGTGGATGTGTCTTGAGTGAGGAAGCAATGGTCACGGCAGGGAACGGAGGGGAGATCCAGAACACAGAGCGACGTAGGGAACCGGAGACTTCTGGAGGTGAAACGGAGGAGGTGAGTAGATGAACCAGTGCAGAGATAAGAGAAGGAGCTTACTGTTGTTGATTGCCGTTGACGCCAGGGAGGGGTGAGTGGAGAGACTTTCCAGCTGAGTCCAAGTGGTTGTTATCCAGAGAGGCGTGCGGCAGATGGTGAATGGCTGGAGTGGGCAGATCGAACCGAACATAGAGAGCAGGAACCAGAGTGGTATGAAATCCATGAGATCTTGAACGGAGCTGAAGTGAGCACAAGTGAGGTGAACCTGAAGAGATGAACATAGAAGGGATTACTGGTGGTGAAACAAAGTAACAAAATAACAACCATCATACTGCTAGAAAATACTAGACTGCTAGAGACTGGCACTGAGAACAGGTAACGTTACCAGAAGTAACAAACACTCGGGCGACGAGAAGCCGGATCCCTGCTCCTTATAAACAGCTCAGCCCAATCAGCCCAAATGCTGATCACATGGAGAGGAGCTCAGGTGAGGAGCAGCTCCAGCCCGATGCAGCTCAGGTGTCCCCTCGTGGATAACCAATGAAGGTGCTAGAAAGTCTCATTATGACAGTGGGTCTAAATTTGACAAACTGATTCTTTTATTTTGGAACGTCGTGTCTTGTATCATCGAGATGTATTTGTGCTGCTTTTCATCTTTTATGTATCAGGGTGGGGTGCTTTGCGTTTTCAGAATGTTGTACTTGTGTTTTATTATTATGCCTTGTATTTATGACCTTTCTAAATTTGGTTGCTGCCGCAAAATCCCCTCAGACAGTTCAGTATAAGATATTAGGTCAACAATGAACAGCAAGTTAAACATAGTTGGGCGAAAGTGCATAAGAGACAACAGCAGTCCCAAAGCAAACCTTTCCCAGATAACATCAGATGCTGCTTTATATGCGCTAATTAGAAGAAAGGTCAACTGGCAGTTGTTGCTTGTGTCACAAATGATTAAAGCCCACAACCAGAAATGTTCTGAACGTTCTTTTATAACCTAAACTGCTAATTAAGACACTTTTAGACCAGACTTAAAACTACAGGAGACAACTTGTGAATTGGTTAAAGTGACTTGAAATATTATGCACGGCAAGGGGAGTTTTCTTCAGCTAGAACATAGTGTTGCATGAAATCAAGTAATATTGTTAATGCAAGGAAAGTGATGCTGGCAGTGAGCCAGAGAATGTTCATAGGCATGTCCAGGCTGGTATCGTTGTTCGCTCAGTGAGGAGAGCCAGAGCCATCAGAGCAGAACATCTATATTTTCAAAGTACACCTGTAAGTAGAAAATGTTTTTGGAAAAGCTATGCTGCATTAATTAATCTGCCTATACTATTAGACAATAATCTGCCCTGAGTAAATCATTTATGGTTATTCATAAAATACACATAAGAAGGATTAAGTTTCTTTCTGACACATAAGACTCATAAATGTCTCGCACACACAAACTAACTTCTCCCTTACAACTGTAATACTCAAAAACCGAATCTGAAAAAGGTTTGAGGTCAGTGTTTATCATCTTTAATGCTACAATATCAATCTGATTAATTCATTTGTGGATTTAGTTAGTTAGTTTATGGTAAAATAAAACGTTAAATGAAAAACATCTTTCAGAACCAGTTTTGACAAGCATTTATCTTTTTATTGTTGAATAGAAGTATATAACAATAACTACACATCAGTTTTACATGCTGTGACTGTCAGTTACAAACAGGCAGATCTACATAATCGGATGTGTCATGTAAAAAGTTTTTTAAAAAAGGTACACATATGTGGAAAATTTGACCAGAGAAGTTTTGTGTCTCTTTCTTTAATAGTGTTTCTAATTTACTGTGAAAAAACAAACTTTTAAGTATCTTAGGTTTAACATGGATTATTACTTTCTTTAATTTTAGAATAGACAATTTAAAAGAAACTAATAATTAGTCCTGTGCTTCCTTTTGCTGGTTTTCAGCTCTCTAACATGTTCCCTGAGGAACAGCAGTTGATTGGTTTTTCAGTTGATCTCTCATTACTCCAGATTTAATTGCCCTCTGACCTGGACCGGAGGGCAATTAAATCTTCACTCTATCCTACAGATTTTCATTCCTATGTAACTCAGGACTTTGTACAGGTCAGTCGCTGCTGTTTATTTTAGTTTTCTGGAGGTCATACCTCACTAACAGCCAAGCAGGTTTTGGATCATTGACATGTTTGGCAAACCCAGTTCCAGTTTTAAGGCTGACAGTTGTCTCTCCACCTTGATGGAGATTTCCTCTCCCAGATGCTCGGAGCACACAATGGTTGGCTGTGGGGATGACAATCTTTTAGTTTGAGGCTTCCCCATGATTTCTCAGAAATATCCATCATCTCTATGCAGAACTTCACCTCACTTGACCAACATACATTATTCCAAAATACATAATATTTCTCCGTATGGTAGTCTTCTGATCATGTTTGTTTTGCACAAGTGTGATTTTCTTAGTCCCCCACCTTGTAATCCATTGCATTGTCTGAGACTATTATTCCTGACTTGGGAAAGTAGTGTGTTTGTGTCTTTGGAGCTCTGGTGATCTTAAAATACATATTTTACTAGTCTTTGAAATGTTCTATTTTCTCTGCCAGGTTGATTTTGTGCTATGTGGCCCAAAGCAATTGTTTTGATAATACTTTTCTCTCGCATTTGTAACACCTGGATAGACACTTACTAATTTATAAGCCTCAACAATTTTAATTTTGTTTTTTTTTGGCTCAATGTTTTCTCAACTGATAGCTCAACTGCAGCTGTGAGTCCACTAAGATAAAACCCTCTGTTTTAACTTGGTTTTACAAGCTTTGGACATTGCAAAATTGAACCATATCATTTCACAAGTGTCTTTTGTTACTACTCAATGAAAAAGTCTCTCCTCGATTTGTAATGGTTTTAAACCTGGGAGTGCTAGACAGACATCTTAAGTTTAGGGCTACAAGTAATTGTAAATATAGTTTATTTTAATTGCTTAAAATTTATTAAAGTAAACTTATATTAAGTTGTTTTTCTCTTATTGTTTAAAATAGTTAAAAGTAATTGACCTGCATAAAGGAAATGGTCCTCTGTTTCATATTCCTTGTGAGGTTTCTGTTTGCTCTGTCTACCTCAAAGTTGTTTTTCCACTTTCACCTCAAAAGAAATACAGATGAACTAAAACACACAATTAGCACACATGGCAAAGATTTGTATGAGAAATTTAAGAACACTTTTAGCTCAATATGTGACCAAAACACCCCCGTCTGCTAAGCAGTGAGTGATGTCACGGGTAGAGCAAATACTTTATTTTTTGCAACATAAGTTGAAAAAATAGGTTTGTCCTCCATTTAATATTTAGCTTTTCAAAAATATAAAAATCCGTTTTGCTTTTGTTTTTAATTTTTTGGGCTTCTGTTGAGAAATTCAATTAGTAAACATCCAAAGATGTTCAGGATTGTTTTAATGTCTGTTATAGGCTTTACTTCTTTTCCTGGTTCTGCTCCTTTCTTTTATAACATATTGAGAAATCAATGCAACAAGCGAAAATATATTTTTTGATTAATTTATAAACATCATTCCCATTTACTGTAGTTAATGTATTAAATGTTTTATTAAGATAACAACATGATATAGATGGTTCTCTGTCTGCCTGAAATCAAATCTCTGCTGTGATATTTTTTTCCTACCTACACATCGATCTGTTTTTTCACAGCCTCTTGTTATTGTATTCTCTCCCTTTGTGTCACTTCAAGTCGCTGTTTGACTGACTGTTTTTCCTGTTGTTATTTTAGAACCCAGAATATTTAGGTCACAGGTATTTTTGTTTCCTTACAAAGAATGAGTAATACAGACTTCTCTCATTACCGTGTACTACCCGTCTGGAATGAAAATCAATGGGCCCCTCAAGTAGCTTGAAAAAAAATTGAAGCTGACTTTCGGGCCCTGCTGCTGAGAGAGGTAAAGATGAGCATGAAATTCTTCTAACAGAACACCCTAAAGGCCTAACTGCATCTCTGTTTTAGCAGTTGCCAAGCTTTATCAAGTATAATTTGCTCTTCATCTGCCGTCTGGCACATCTTTATTCACAGAGGCATCATGTGATTTGGTGAAAGACTCATATAACAAAAAAAATGTAACACAAGGAATTCTGATGATAAACTATTCAGAGGAATGTCTAAAAAAAAAAAAAAACGACCATTGTAAGAGCAATCGAAAAAAGGAGGCAAGGAGATTTTCTTACCCCCACTGTTTTCATTCTTTGAATGCGCTCTCTCCAACAGTTCAACTATAGTTCACAGAGTCTGTCTTAAAGAACCATATGCAGTACCTGGAGAATCCCAAGAAAACACATCTGCATACATTTCACACATACACTCAAAGCAGCATATCTGACAAAGTCCCATCCCGTCTTATTTTGGAAATATACCCACTTTCCTACAAGCAATGGTAATAACCCACTGCCATCACATCATCTACTGAGGTATTTTGTTAATGGCATTTTCCTTTTTCTTTTTTTTGTTGAAAAAGACTCTTTAACATCTGGTCCACATCTGGAGCTCCTTAATGAGAGTCTGCACCCACTCTTTACACCAAGCCTACCACCAATCTAATCGTCAGGAGACTTTAAGCATCACGATCTCACAGCCATGGTGGCACTTTTTAGATTTCTTAATGTAACTGTGTTAAAAAAAGATAAATAAGCTGAGTAATTCTAGTGGAAGTTTAAATCCATCAGTTTAAATGCAGTTTGTTGTACTGATTGTAGAGCTTGCTGGGAGATGGATCTGTGGCTATTTTTTTTCAAGGATTTTACATCTGAGAATCATATTTACTTGTTCTAAACAGTGAAAATTACAAATGCATTTTTGCAACAATATATCTTTTAAAATACAAGTGAAACAAAGAAATCTGTTGGACAGAATAAATAGCCTGCTTTTCATGGAGTCTGCGTCCTGTGTATCGTTTAGCAGAAAGCAGAATTTTCAGAGGGAGATTAAAAAAGCCTTTTTTAAGAACTTTTATTTTAACATCAGAATTAGTGGAAACCTTTCCAAATCCCCATAAAAATGACCTAACGAGAATTTTTACAATGGCCTAGTCGAACTGAAAGTCACTGTGTTATAATATGATATATGTGTAGATAAAAATGGGTAAATGCTTTCAAGCCCAGATTTGTGACGATTAAAGTAGAGGGATTGGTAAATCAGCGTGATATTTTTTCTTTCTTTCTTTCACTCTACTTAAAACTCACCATTTTGCCAAGAACTGCTGTCGTCTATTTTTTACAGCTACTGTATGCCAAAACACAGAAAGGAAAAGGAGTTTTGCATCTTACTCTTATAGCAAAGCCTACTGTGATTTTGTTCGAGTAAACATCTCCTTCTGTGGTCCCAGTCCATTGTCCACCAGTGATCCATAAATGAAGAAAATGGCTCATTTTTTATCTTCATTATTAAGAGGAACATGTGTTCATACAAAATGCAGATTATTCACTAAGTGGACATTGATTGAAAGCCAGAACGCCTAACAAAAGCATTGTTATTCCCACACTATAGCAGTTCCCTGGCTTTTGTATTTATTACCCCTTAATGTTCTCAGAGCTCTGTTTGCATTGAGAGTCTGATGCCACAAAGCAGCCAGAGAGCATTCTATTGTTTGGCAGCACTAGCAAAGATCCTGCTCGTTTTAAAGGCAATTTCCTTTTCTGGTGGGGGTGGGTGGTAAATGGAGTGGAGGAGGGACTCTGGAGCTCATTTCATCACAGGAAGCAGAGTGGGGGCAGGGAAGGAAAGGGGGAGTTGGAGGGACCCGGAGTCAAACGCAGGACACTGAGAACTTTCTGTCACTAAATTTGCTACAACTTTATTGGAAGGTTTTCTCTATTCAGGATTTGTTCCCATCAGTGCAGCAACTTCTAAGAAATAGAGTTGAAGCCTAAGAATTTGAAAACGATTGAGCAAGTGCATTCTAGCATAGCAACAGTGATTTATCTAAGTTGTAAGTGGTGATCCAAACAGAGGCCGGCAGCCACAGGAAAGTAGGAAGCACATTCCAAATTTCACACTATGTTTTTCCCTGCATTTGATCTGGATTCAGAAATGGAGACAGGGGATGAAAAATCACTGGGAATTCTTAAGCTTCATACAATGAAGCGATTTACTGTGTGTCTGAGAGTTGTGTGTATTAACCTGCAATTATCAGGCGGAGAGCCCGAGTCTGCATTCAGAGATAAGTTGGATGGATGTTTGCGCTAATTCATGGTGAGCCAATCTTCTTTAATCTGCTCAATGGACTATGGGGACTGTCCATAACAAGCAGCCTAACTCTGAGAAATACACACAGACAGCAAAACATGTGGATATCAGAAAAAAGGTGCCAGGACACTGCCTGCAATGTGTTTGCACTTATATTCATATTCATATCTCCAATTTTCTACAGTTGAATATTCAAGAAATAGACTAGAGATATATTTATATTATTATGATTTATAATATAGTTAAAAAAACAAAAAACAATTCTCTTCCTATCAGGCAAGTAAAAATAAAATATATATATAAACTTTCTCATTTGGATGTTTGTTTTATTTTAGTTTTTTTCTTCATGACTGGGTGCAGCAGATAATCATGTAATTTATGTCTTCATTACGATCAAAAAATATATAGGACGGGTTAAATAGGTCTGCAGGTGGGTTTTCTGTCCAGGTATAATAATAATACATTAGGGTTTTTTGTTTAGAGAGAGAAAGCAACAGCCTAAATAATTTATGATGTATCTTAGCACAGCCAGCAAAAATAAGTAAAAAATATAGCATATATATTTATTACTTTATTATGTATATTCCTTGCATATTAAACAGGGAATTTTAAATGTATTAAAAATGATGTTTAACCATTTGAGATTTTTGACATATATTACCAAAAATAAAACAAATGTAACAATCAAACATAGAAATGCATTTAAAAACTATTTTTGTTTTCTCCCTCACTGTGAACCTCATATAACAGGGATGTCATTCAGAATTTGTTCTCTGGAGAAAAATTAAAATACATAAAATATGGAGCACGAAGGAGGGAGAAAAAGGAGAAGATCGTTTCTGTCTTGAAATGATAAATGTAGACTAGCTTTCATGTAGTTACCCTCTTTACACGTTCATGTTACAACCTAATTTCTTCTTATTAAATTAATCTCATCCCTCAAAAATCTACAACCTCAATAGAATGTTTTGGTGATGTCTACAAATGAATTGGATAAAAAGGTTAGGTTAGGTCTAACTTAGTTAACCTCTTCCATCTCTGCCTACTAACATTTACTGTCATGATTAAAAATCTCTTAGTGGAGTTTCAAATGTTCATTATTAAAGTTTATGTTATGATTGAAACCTTTTCATTGTGGCAAAAAGGAGAAAAATCTGTTTTGTTTTTTACTGTATCTGCTGAAAAATCTCAAATTTCCTTCTTTTTTTTCAAATTACTAATAACAGAGCTGAACAATGTCAATATTGGCATTGGAAATGGATTTTTAGCGTGATATACAACACCTCCAATTTGTACCTACGTTTCGATGGGTTTTTATTTTGAACAAAGATCTTAAAAAGATCTTTAAATTAAATCACTTAATTTATTACAAACATTTTTTGATTTTGTTCCTTTTAGTAATATGGTAACATGAAATAATGTCTGGATTTAAATGAAATGGTTTGTTTAAGAACACTTTTTTTAAAGAAATAATTGCCTGCACACACTGAAATGAGACTTTAGTGGTGGTTTATGTGCACTGCTTCTGGCAAACAAGCTAGTAAATGAGGATCACATGGCAAGGTCACATTTAGAATTGTGAAAGAGGCCAGTTCCCACAGACGCACTGAGCCCTGCTGGCTCTAGAGTGATCGGTCACGCCATACTCACTCAGCTGTTGTGATTTCAGTTTGTGAGTCTCAATTCACCCCTTTTGTTCACCACCAAGACTATATTTAGTCTCCTTTCAAAAATGCTCTGCTCAACAATCGGTTGCATTGGACTTAACACATTTTTCAATAGTTTCTGAAGGATTGCTTGATTACAAGGAAGTCCTACAACGTTGCCTTATTAGGATCTTTAACTTTATATTTATAGAACTCTTTTCTTCTACTCATTGCACTTTAGCCACTGGTTTTTGGTGTTGAAATCCATCCACACAAGCCATTAAAGGACCCTTTAACTGAGTGAGTTTCACTTGGGAAAAAGCCAGCAGGCTGTGTAGCCTTTTTGGGAGGTTTGAAAGCTTCAGTAAATGGATGTTTACATGGAGAAACTGTTTCTTTTAGAAAGTGATGAGTTTGTTGTACCTGTTTGTTTTCTGATGCAGGCACTCAAGCTTTGAAAAGGTGCTAAGCCTCACTCGGTTATGCAGAACAGGAACAGCATGCTGGTGAACCATAGAGACAATAAACCACCAGCTGCAAGAGGCATATAATACTAACTTCCACACAATGGGCTTAGCAGGTTCCATTGTGTTATCTCCAACTCTGTAAGCATGATACCAGGAAAGTACTACCATGATCATTGTTATGTTACTTTATGATTACAAAAAGCAGAGTTCAGTTTGGAGTACATATTTGACCTTGCCTTTTCAAGCAATACATACACTGTTGTCATGTATTTGCTTTTTATCAACAGTTACAAGATTATGTATTTTATGCTAGTAATTTAAAAACACAAGTCCTTTCCAGCTGCTCACAAAGGATTTTAGCCAAACAGCTGCCACCACTCTGAAGGAGCAAACGACAGACTAAGTGCTGTATGAACAACATAAAATGGTGTGAAAATATATCCACATTTGAGCTCATATAAATTACAGATTTTAAATCCAGAATTCAAATAGAAATAGTAAATGTAGACATGTCATTTTGAAATGCTAATAAAAAATTGAAAACTTTGTCACCAAATTGAAAACAATTGGTTACATAAATCAGGAGGGTAGATTACAAAAATAAGTTAATGCTGTTGTTCAAAAGATAATATCTCATTAAGGTAATTGTTTTTTCATTGGTATGAAGGAATGCTGGTCATCCACTGGACAAGGCTCTAGTGACGGCCACAGATGCTAGTCAGGATGAACATTTAAACAGGCAGAGCAGTTATTAGAATATTTAACCCTAGAATCCTAGTTATGTGTGTATGACATCAATTCCCTAAATACGTACAGGATGTAGAAAAGTCCTTAGTGGACAGAAGATTGTTGGGCACTGGCTTGAAACATTTGGGCTTTTTATTTTACCAACATCTGACGGAGCACTGGTAGAGAAATACCAACCAATTGAAAGTACAAAAGAAGTAGCATAAGCAAATATTAATTGACAAGATCAAAATGTGTTAGAGCAACAAATCGTTTTCAACAGTTGAAAGGCAAAATTTTCTAATAAAAATAATTATCTGAACAAAACTGTAAGCACTTTCCAATGACCATAAAATGACACATTAGCAAGGGGGAAACAGAGTATGTTTGTTTTTGTTTATAATGTCTGTAGGACTTTTTCCATGTAATTAGGGCCTGCCATATAGAAACCTATTATCCTCCACCTAAATATGGATACCATCTTATCCTTGTGGCTGCATTTATGGGGCCAAAATCATCGATGGTACCCCCAAAGTAAACCATGCAGCTAAGAAGTAAGCTATCTGTTGGCCGTTTGAGTTAGAATGTCAATGTATTTATGCCAAAAACCCAAATATAAATAAATAGTAAAAAATGTTTTAAATTAAATCATCGTTCAGCCTTCATATTTTCAAATAAAACTATTTAATTTAGATTTTGCCTATTGGACTTCTGGTGTTCTGTCAAAGTCTTTCTGACTTTGTAGATGTCAACACATTTTAAAGGCCTTTACTAGAGTTTTAAATTAAAGGAAGTAGAGCTGTTGCCCATGATTGAAACTTTTATTTTCTCTTGCTTCAATTCATTGACCATCTAACGTCTGGTGATTTCCAGCAAGCATTGGGAAAGAACTGTTTTTTAAGGCCTGAATAATGAACATCCTCACATAAAACTGTAGGGACTGAGAAAAGTGACCTGTGCTGCAGTTCATTGAAATGTTTTAAATACTCTGTTTTTTTCCCCACACACTGGTAAAAACATTTCAACAGATCCTTTATAACCTTTACCAGCATATATGTTGGATAACAATTTATGTGCCTTACCTGTTACATCACTTACTAACACGACTTGTAACTGAGTCAATTATAGAACAAACGTCATGATGAAGATCAAGAAAAGTAACAGACAGATGAGAGAAAAAGCTGTGAAAAACATTAAAGCAAGGTTAGGTATTAAAGCAGTTCAGTAGCTTTAAACAGTTCATAGAGCCATCCATCATTTAAACATGGAGAGAGAACGGACCATTGGTAGACCTACATGGACGTCAATCTGAACTGTAAGTGTGCCTTCTGGAATATATGTAATGAGCCATAAACATGCCACAATGCATTCCATCTGGTATCCAAAATAATTCTTCTATCCAAACATCCAAATCTGTTGAATAGAGACATTTTGCCTGGCTTTCTTCCTCAGAAACACCCAGACCAGATGTGCAGATAATGCAGATAAAGAGAGAAAGAGAGAAAAGGGTTGGAGTGCTATCCTGCCGTCTGCATGAAATCAATAAGGGCAGATGACCAGATTTGACTGGTAGATCATTGTGACTCATCTCCAAATATTTGGAAGATGTTTTCGTATCTCTAGTGGAAAAAGTGTCATAGTTCTGAATAACAGATTCAATTTCTGGGGTTTTCAAATGTATTAAAAATAATAATTTAAATCAGAATGAGTAAAAAACGATTTCATTAAAATGAAAAAGGTAACTTATGTAAAAATATGTTTTTTATTTACATATTTATTGAAGCTATCTCTATGTCATGACAGTATAATATGACAGAAATTATCTGTAAAAACAAAATCAAGCTCCTTTGAACTTATCTGAGTGATTTTTTGCCATCTGCATTAAACACTGTGGGATTTTTGACTGGGAGCGTTGTTTCTTTGCAGATGACATAAATCAGCTGGGAGAAGTCAAACAAGCTTCATTTCACAGATCATCTGTCAGATATTATACTGTCAGGACAAAATTTGAACAAAATCATATTTTTTATCAGCTTTTTTTTAATGCTCCAATACAGTAGTTTATTTTAAGAAACTGTCAAATATATTATTGACTAACAAACCACTGAAGTCTTCTCAAAACTACGGTAATTTTACTGAACTTATACATACAACTTGTTTTGTTCTATTTAATATTTTGCTATTTTGATTTGCTCTATTACATTATAGGTCATTCAAATGAATTAGATTGTATGATTTTAAGGCTACAAATTATGATAAATTTCAGGGGGCATATTTATGCTTTTGCAAGTGTCAGTGATCATGGGAAAACAGAGACAGCTCACAAGATCAGTCTTTGATATTTACCATTGTCAGTGTGCTGAATACTTATTTTAATTGCCTTAAAATTTATTTATGGGCGAAGAGTATGCAGTTTAAAAGAATGAACAAGTAAGAAATAACATTAATGTTCCCTCTATACGAACACCCATGTTCACTGTGTAGCATTGGTCATTTTTTTCTGTTAACCCAAAAGGAGGAAATTGCTACATGGGAGCTCGCCTGAAAAGTATCGATTTTCTGGCACCGCCTTGCTTCAATCAAGAAATACCAATACAAGGATTTTACCCCGAGTCTCTGGTTCATGTTGAGTTCACTTGTCATTTTCTATAATTCTGACAAAATCAAGATGCTTAACCGTGATGTAGTTAGACATACTGGGCCGCCCTCGGGCTTTCTAATGGAATTAGGCGTCTGTCTTCTGCCATTTGGTACCAGTCTAAAGTATTCTCATGATTCAGTAGGGGCAGAAGTTTAGTGTTTAAAGAGGAGATTGGGGAAAAAAGAACAATGCTGCTGTTCATAAATCCAGTAATTAGACATC
>JAVLVB010000185.1:1035324-1048941 GCA_032876305.1 Orestias chungarensis
TCTATCTATCTATCTATCTATCTATCTATCTATCTATCTATCTATCTATCTATCTATCTATCTATCTATCTATCTATCTATCTATCTATCTATCTATCTATCTATCTATCTATCTATCTATCTATCTATCTATCTATCTATCTATCTATCTATCTATCTATCTATCTATCACCACCTACAGTGCTCTCAAGTAATCCAAAATAATAGGTTCCTGTTTGCTTCACAATTGATTTTTTTAAATCCCTGTGTCACGCTACTTGGCACTCTTTGAGTATTTGTTACAAAAAAAAACAAAAAAAAAGATTATCCTGGGATCATTCCCTTATAGATTAATAATTTCAAAATTGCTGCATCCCTCTAACAGACTTTTCGTATTTTTTGACTTTTTAGAATCAATAGACTTTTTTTTGGAGCATTTTGCACAAAGTAAAGAAGCTACCTTGACACAGGGTGTTTGACCCTCTATGGCAACACCCCATCTCATTACACAAATATAAATCATGTGCTAGGCCTAAATCCACTAAGGAGTCAAGTGTATCCAGCTTGGAGTTTATAAATATGTCTATAAATTATGATATGGTAAAGTTTAGTCACTTGCCTGTTAATTGTACACTATGTACGTGGTAAAAACATTGATATTACGGGGCGAAATAAGTATTAATCTCTTAAACAAACTGATGTGAAAAGCTGAAATCTAGTATTAAAAATTAGTTCTTCTTCTTTATATTAGGGTCAGATTGCAAATAATGTTTGGAGGAAGGAGGATTCTTTATAAAACCAAAAACATTTTTAAAATGCAATGAGTAAAAAAAAGTGCCATCACTGTTCTGTGATGAATTTTATTCCAAAGGTTCAAACCAAAATATTTTTATTGAGAAGTTATTGTTTACATATTGGGTATACATTCTAACATAGAAAAGATTTTGTTAAACCAGCACAGATTATTCTTAAGATTGGCTGAACAAATTTCTCTATTACAAATTCTGATATTTTACACACTGTGAGCTAGACCTTCTTGTCCCTCATCAATGTTTGACCTAACAGGTAACTTATCCTAAAAACACTGCTTAATTTTTTATAAGATTCCACAGAATATTTGTTATACCTGCAAATGGATGGATATCAAATTAAATTCTATGGATTAAAAGTTGAAAGGTACTCAAGGTCATAAAGGCGAATTAGTGGAAACTTATGGCAGTAAAATGTTGTTAAATTTGATAGATGGATCAGATGTAGGTTTAATCTATACAAGATTGCTACAGTAGGCCTTTACAAATTTTTTAATTTTTTTAATTTAGGTAATAAAGAAACTGTTCAAAGTATATTACAAGTTTCATTCTATTTGATTTTACACAGAAATGTCAGCTGGACACAGTCTCAGAGCAGCAGACGCTCACACTGCAGACTAATAGCATTACCCAAAATGCTAAAGGCCAAAGTGATAGCAGCAGAAAGGAAAAATAATTTAAATAAAATAATGTCCATGTAACCTTACTGATGTCCATATTACAATACATATCAATGTGAGTTTTTTTTTAAATCAAGCAATTAGCGAAAAAATATTTTGTATAAATGTTATTTATACTTTTAATCTAAAACGGTATCAATTTATGTAAATTTACCTTCTGAATGGATGTTGGAATGTACTGTAGGTCCTTAGTCCTTAGCTCAGAAATATGTTTTATTTATCGATAGATTAGGTTCCATATTATGTATATTAACATCCTCTAGATGTACATAAAGACATCCTTTGTCTATGGAGTTTGCTGATTCGTTAGAGTGAGACTTGTATACTCATCAAAATCAAATAAATCAAGTCAAAAATATTTTATTTATTCCAAAGGGAAATTAAATTTTGTTGGAGTTTCTCATTTAACTGAGCCGTTGTTGTAGATGGTGATGGCTGTGGGCAGGAGAGATCTTCTCTCTGTTTTCCAGTAACAGTCTAATGAAGAGGATGTTCAGGGTTGTCTAGGATTTTCTTGATTTTTCGTAAAATCCTTCTTTCCATCATTGACTCCAGAGATTCCATATTTGTCCCCCAAAACAGACCCAGCCTTCTTTATCAGGTTGTTGAGTCTTATTAGGTCCCTTGCTGTGACGCTGCTGCCCCAACAGATGATAGCAGAGGAGATGACACTCTCAACAACAGACTTATAGAAGATCTGCAACATCTTGCTGCAAACCTTTAGGGAGTAAAGTCAGCTCTGTCCCTGCTTGTAGACGCTTCACTGTTGTGTCTCCAGTCCAGTCTGTTGTCCAGATAAACTCAGAGGTATTTTTATTCCTCAACCATCTCCCACTTCTCCCATATCTAGTTGTTTGGGTGCAAGAGGAGATGATGGTGAGCTTGTTCCTGAACTGAACCTGTTGAAGAATGTGTTCAGTTGCTCTGTCCACACTTCCATCAATTAGATAATCTTTTGAGGTGAAGCCTGTGATCTTCTTCATTCCTGACCACGCATCTCTGATATAGTTCCTCTCCAGTTTACTCTCCAGCTTCTTCCTATACACCTCCTTGCTCTCTCTGATCTTAACTTTGAGCTGTCTCTGTATAATCCTCAATAACTCTACGTCTCGCTCCCTAAAGGCTCTTTTTTTTGTGTTTAACAGTTTCTTCAGGTCACTGGTGATCCAGGGTTTGTTGTTAGGGAAGCATCTCACTGTTCTGGTGGGGATGATGTTGTCCAGACAAAAGTTTATATGGCCAGTCACACACTCATGGTATTAATATCATCTCCATGTGGTTTGCAAAGAGAACTCCAACAAGTAGCATCAAAACAACCCTGTAGGGCTTCTTCAGCTTCCTGTGACGACTTTCTTACAGTCACTTTAGTAACAGGTAGTCTCTGGACAAGGGGTTTATATTATGGGCAGAGAAAAACAAGGTTGTGATCTGATTTCCCCAGAGAGGTTCTTGGTTCAGAATGCTATGAATTCTTGACATTTGGGTACCACAAATCCAATGTCTTGTTTTCTCTGGTAGAGCAGCTGACAAACTGCTCTTGATAATGTAGCAGACAGTGATGTGTCATTAAAATCACCCGATATTGCAACAAAGTAATTTGGGTGCTCTCTCTGTATATAAGCAACAAATGAACTGATGACATCGCATGCATTGTCAAAAATGGCTGATGGTGGAATGTAAACAGCCACCAAAACAACACCGGTGAACTCTCTTGGTAAATTATATTAAACTCTTTTGAACTCTTCTGAGATTTCTGGCTTCAGTTGTCGAGTTATTTCCAATGTTAATCAGCTGCTCCATGTTATGAACCACCCTGTTGCTATGGTTACGGATCATAATAAAAGAGCAAAATGTATAAAAGTATTGGAAAAAATCAATCCTGCTGTACAGCATCCAAAATAGTTGTCAAAAAAAAGCTGTTTTTCCAAGAAAAGCAAGAATGCAATTTTGACAAAAAAGGAGAGATTAAAATGAAAGTTGAGGAGCTACTCCGACATGCTGCCACCTTGAGCGGTGCAATTCTCGAACCATAGACCATAGTATTTTATCATAATTATTTATTAAATAAAAAATTTTTTTGTTGGTAACTTCCTTAATGACCTCAGTGACAGTCATTTGTCTTTTCTACAATAATGTTACAAAGGTTCTTTTTCATTAAAGCTGTGGTCATCCTGTCAATTTGTGGGACTCCACAATTTGCTGCAAAGTCATTCTTAAAATTCACCTCAGAACATTGTGTAGAAGACTGAGCAACTTTGAAAAATCCTTTTATTCACAAAGGCCATGTATGTCTTGAAAAGATTCTCATTTAAATTTCATTAAAATTATTCATTTAAAATAAGCATTTTTTTAGTTTGATGCTTCAGTGATATGTTTGTCCATATTTTCATAGAAAAACATATTCAACTACTGTCTGTCAAAAATAATCTGCTTTTTTTTTGCTGTTTGTATGTATTCATCACTGTTTCTGCCTGTGTGACAGCCTGTAAATATGTGCCTTAGTATTCATGTTTGAGCCAGCTATCTATACTGCTTGAGTTGAGGGAGAGATTAGCTGACTTTATGTGCTAATCCCTGTGAAATGACAGGCCTGGGGTGCTTTTCTGATCAGACGGACTGTGCCTTACCGTGTGAAGCCTCCTCAATGCCCAATAATCCCTCTCAGAGTCACAGAGAAGCTTGTCTGACTAATGGGCAGCTCCCTTTAGTGCAGACAACAGGCTTCTGCCGTTAAAACTGTTGATCATGGGCAGGACTGGGAAGAAGGCTGGTGGGTTAAGAGGCTAAGGGTTGAGGTGATGGTTTAGTGTGGAGATGTGTGGAGAAATCTGATTTCAAACAACCGTGCTTCTTCAGTTTCTTTTTTGAATTTTAATTGATATTTTCCAAATGCAGCACAAATATAGAAAAAATGAAACTATGAGACAGGTTTCTGTAAATTTTGAAAAGAAGTAATAACATAAACGAAGGCTTATTAGAAAAGTGTTAGAAGATGTTAGAAGAGTTAGTTGTCACATAATCACCCTCTTTTTTAGACATCACCAGTTTGTTATATTACATAACAGGGAGAGCTGAACAGTAAAAAAGAGTTTCGCGGTGAAATAATCCATTGCGTGGAGTCTACACTAATAAACATATTTTAGGATAAGGGAGAGCGTCTTATTGTGATCAAATTAGATAGTCCTGATAGATAGTTTTTAGTCAAAATATTCTTTAGATTTAAGATTTTAGGTGTTTTTCTAAACATTGCTTACACTTCAGAATAATAATATCCAGCAGTTAATTTGCTACCAGCAAAAAATGTATCGTTTTTTTCTTTATTGATTAAGGCTGGCTTTTAAAAGCTCAAATCCTTGTTTTATTTCTTGTTAATAAATGCATCAAAACTGGAAACTTCCATAACCGGTTTTGTTTGCATTTTGTTTTACCTTCATTTAAAATAAACAAACAAGCAAAGATTGGGGACTTGATAGGTAAAAGTCTTCCAATTTCTTCTTCTTTCTTAGCTTCTCTGTCTTCATTTTTCTGTTTAATTCTATAGTACTACTTGTCTTACCTGCAGCATGTACTGTTCTTTCAAGGGTTAGGTTTGTTGTTTTCATTCATATGTTTTATTTATGAATGTTTTTCTTTCATCCAGCAGGCTTTAAAACTAGCTCAGAGTGTACCTGTTTGCCTACGTTTATCTCGTAGATAAACCTCTATTGCCTTAGTCATCGTCAACATAGAGAACTGGCATGACTCTCGGGCAAGGTCTTTCCACCCATGCAGTAGTGTAACGAAAAAAACAACTAGGAAATAGAAAATTAAGGCCCAATCTCGTGCAGCCAGAAGAAGAATGATGAGGGGCACAAAGTCACGCTGCTTGCGAATGAAAAAGTTGTCTAATGCATTTTGAACTTTGAAATCTGAACTAAGGTTTGACAACGTATGTCAGGGTTTGTATGAATATCTAAACCATATGTCCGAGACGGTACTGCTTCACAAAGAAACTATACCTACTAACTAAAATATGTACCTAGATTTGATCAAATTAATCTGAATAATTTTGATCATCTGTGATTTAATCATTAAGCATAAGCAAACATTTATTTGTAGTCATTTTCATACATATCTACATGTGCTGTTACCGTTGTTAAGCCGTTCATGAGGTCGAAAGCAGTCCTTGAACTGTCTTTCACATTTTCCAGACTCTGTTTGGGTTCTGGAAATGGAATAAATTGAATTCCTCTCTCTAAACGCTCTGTGCTATCAGTGTCAGATTTTCCCGCTGACAATTTTCTCAGGTTATTTTCCACCAAGTCCTCGTGACTGCAGCTGGTTCGCAATAATAAACCTGGCAATGTTGTGAAAAGCTAGCAGTGCTCATTTACTCCTAAACCCTGAGGATTTTTTCTGGGAAGACAGTGATCACCTATATTCAGTTGTTGAGGGACAGCTGGCATCCTGTAGATTGTTGCCCAGTGGGTAACTCTCCTGGCTTTAAATTTGCACAGGCGTAGTTTCTTTCCAAGTAGTTCATCCGTCTCTCACTGTCCAAAAACATTTGTTTTAGATTATTTGTTCTCTGTGAATTACTCTTAGGTGTGAGTGTTTGTGAGTGTTGTTTTATTGTGTAGATTGGACCTGTCTAGGGCCTACCCCGCCTCTTGATCAATGACCTGCTGTAGAAGCACAAGCGGGTAAAGCCAATGGATGAACGGAAAATCTAGAAAGTTTGATTAAATTGGCAATCTTAACAACTGGTTTCATCTTCAATTAACTCAGCACTGGTCAGTAAAAGCCTGATTGGTGCATCTCCAGCTAAAAGGGTGTTAAAGGTTTTCAGGTCAGTAGGAACAATTTTTCAAAAAACATTAAGTTGCATGTGGGAGCAAACTTACAAACACCTCCATATACAGATGTGACTGGAAATTAAAATTATCCAACAGCCAGTGTTATGAGGAAAACAGCAAAGCAAACAATAGAGCTAGTCACATTAGGACACTTAGACAGAAGTGTAATTACTGCTTCTCTATCGACCCAGATTTCAGCAGGGGACTCATAGCTGAAGGTACTCAGGTCGTTAGGAGTAAACAAGCTCACTTTATTGCCTCTGTGTTTGAGATGCATCTTCTTTCTGTCCCACTTGGCCAGAAGGAAGCATCTTTAACCAATCACGGTCAGTGTTTATAAGCTCCCGTCTTGTAGCCTGTGGACAATTATTTGACTTCACCTGCACGGCCATTAAAAGAGGATGATTGTGCTGATGAGGTTTTGCCTAGTTTCATCCACATTACTACTGCTCCTTGCTGGTGTGGGTAGATCCAGGGTAGGAGATGGTATGGAGAGATGGAGATGTCAGATATGACACTTTAACACACCGTCTCCAGTGGCCTGCTGTGATTTTGTCTTGTTTTGGGCTCCCCTTTGTGCCAAGTTCATGTTTTCTGTTTTCTGGGTGTGGTTGGAGTCCAGGTTGTTGTACCAGGGGTACCAAGCCACCTTCACAAGTGACAGCCATCCACCCTGTGCTGCTTATTGGTGTGAAGGGTTTTAGCCTTCCTGCTGCCTTATCTTTTAAGCAGCTCCCTTTTTTTTTACAGTTCATGTAGTTGTACTTTCTTTTTCATCCCTGTGCTTTTTAATGCCCCCTATTCATATGTGAAAAGTAATTATGCAACAAGGGGGCTATTTTAAAATCCCTTGTTCTAATTTGAGTCAGTTTTCTCATATGCTGTCAAGAAATATCCTCTCAAGGTGCTTAATAATTTGTAAATAACATTAAATCAAATATACTTTTAAATAGAGTACAATTTACCAAGCACAAATAGGCAACCAGCTTTTTCCCATGGTACGTCTCAAAACATCCAGACATGACAATGAAAAGCTGTCCTTTTGGGAAGGTCGGGTGCATTTTAGCCATCACTTTTCCAGATGTAGGAGATAATGAGAAGCAAGGGAAGAGTTTGTCTCCTAAATGGTGGGGAAATATTTTCTGAAGGAAGTAAATGTCTTTTTAAGACAAGGAAGACCTTTCAAGAAGACGCTCCTTGTTGTTTCTTGTCATTACAACCTTGCAGTAATAAAGATTGATTTTCTTGTTTTGGAGGATATTTAGGCTGCATGTCCTCCTCAAGTCTTCAACAGGTTTGATTTGAAAGTTTGTCCTATATCTGGATTAACTTTCCTGTTGTGCTAAAGACCATGAAGTAGCAACCAATATCCTTCACCATTCTAGACTATTAAATACTACGTGCTAGAGCCAAAGATCTCCAGAAGATAAAAAGGTGTAGAGAGTAAAAACTGAATCTGTATATAATAAAAGCTGTACGACATAAAACCTACCAGGATATTTATGTCTTTCATCATTCTTTTAATAGGGACTATTGATGAAACAGGAAAATGCTAAAACTGGACATACACTGGAATCATTCCGTCATGTGCTTTTCTAATAATTAGGATTTTTGCCATTATATTCTTGTCAAGTTTTGTAGTCTCTAGGTTTTTGTCCTTTATATCATGCACTATGAGCAGAAGACATAAAAAAATATATATATAAGATTAAAACAATTTAAGCTGTTTCACTTTACAGATAAAGTTTAACATTTTACTACACATAAATTTACAGTTCCTACAAAAAGGAGCATTTAGGGATCTGTGGTTGAGTTTTGGTTTCCAGTGAATCTAAACCTTCAAACTGTTGTTATAAAGCAGCTTTTGAGAGAAAGGAACAGTATGGTTTTGTTGATTTTCCTCCTCTTTAAAGTCAGTAGATCGTGGAACATGTTTAAAAAAATTTCTGGGAATTTTCTGGGTGTGATTTTTCTGTCTTGTAGGGTAATCATCAAAAAACAACGTGAAAATTTCTCTGTTCTTTCTTAACCAGACGCTAACCTCATACAAGCTTGTTTGTCCTGCTTCCTGTATCATCAGTTGCTCATTATTTCTTAGCCATTTCTTGTATTTGCTCATTAAAAAGACAATTAGCATTTGAATTTACCAACTCACAGAGCTGGCAGCAGTTTGAACAGCTAGAAGTTGCTAAAAATGGAAATGGTTTATCTCCATGCAGATGAATGCTGCTGCCAGCGGAGATTATGAAATTCAAATTATTTTTGTGACTTACGGAAAGGCTCAAGATTTCACAGAAAACCTTGTTTGGAACAAACGAGATTTCCTCTCTACTTCAAACGTTTAATTTTTACTCTGTTATTGTGCATTTATATTTGTTCTCTTCCTGTCATGGTTGTTTAAAAGTTCATTTATGTATTATTATGTATGTTTTGGTCTGCTGATTCCAGAGGAGTCAATGACACGATGCTATCTCCTGGGTTTCCTAAGATCTGAAACTTTTTTTAAACTGATTTGTTATGATGTATCTATGATTTAAATAGATTTTCTTGTAAAGTACCTTGAGAGAAGTTTTGTAAATTGGAGCTATATAAATAAACTGACTCTTTATGTTTAGGGTTTGTTTACATTTTTCCAGCTCCCCTTTTCTCTACTGGTCTTATGTCCTTGATTTAATATAGAGTCTAAATGAAAAGAACAAATGGTTTTTGAGATTTGTATAATCTAAATAAACATTTGTTTGTATGTATTTGTTTGTATCCATTAGTGTAACCTGACTTTAAAAAGTATAAAGATGGCACAGTTGGTTCTTATGCATTTCTTTTAGTTTATATTACAACTAAAAGTATTACACACTGTAGGGTTGTGAAATTAAACTTTATAACTAAATAAACGGTAAAATATAAAGTTAGCATAAATTGATCAAATTTGTATCACACAGGCTCACAGTTGTGCGAATGCAGTCTGTCAAACAAAACTGAACGTAGGTAAACGTTTCCTTGTTTGCTTGACAGTGGCTAAATTGTAAAGTAGTCATCCTGTAATCCACAGTAGGTCTGACTCTGATCATGAGTCACTCTGCCCCTGGGCAAGGCACTTAACCCCAAGTTGCCCACCGATCTGTAGAGGAATGTGTGAATTGATAGTGTGAATTGATAAATGTGTATTTAGTGTAAAATGCTTTGAGTGGTCACCAGGACTAGAAGAGCGCTATAAAAAGGAAGTCCATTTTCCATGTAAACAGTTCATTTAGCTCTGATAGAAGCAGAAGTATGGAAAATAAAAAAGTGAGATCTTGCTTGAGCTTGTTTGTGCAGTAGGGGTAGCTTTGTGTTTACTTAGAGACTCTCCCGTGACTATTTGATCACACAAGTCAGGCGATCGGTCAGAACCTTCTTGTCAGATCACATGTTACAGCAAAAAGTCCGATCCGAGCATCAAGAGTCTGACTCAAGCAGCTTGTCCTCAGGAACCACCAATCTTTATTACAAAATTTATTTTAAAACAAATGTCTATCAGTCTAATTTGTCAAAAATACAAAAAATACAAATATTTTGCATTTGTTAATTTAATCAATTAAAATTACTATATTTATCCCAAAGAACCATTAAATTTCAATTATCAACCTTTAAGCATAACCTAAGTGCACAGTGGCACACTGTTCGCATGTATGGGTTGTCTCTGGGTACTCCGGCTTCCTCTCATAATCCAAAAACATGACTGAGTGTGTATTTGTGTGTGTGTGTAAAAGGTTTTTTGTCCTGTTTGTCTGGCGACCTGTCTGGGGTGTACCTCTGCCTCTAGCCCATTGTTAGCTGGAGATAGGCGCCACCAGACCCCCATGACCCCACACGGATAAGCGGGTTGGATTATGGATAGATGGATGACAACCTTAATACAAACTTTCTCCATGCAAAACTATATAACATCCTGTTTTTTTTTAAATCTTGTTTTTTGGAGATCATTTAGTAGCCAAAGCTTGTCTAAGGCATAGTAACATCATATATATTTTTTTGTCAGCTTTACATGGAAAGTAATATTTTTATATTTCTACTAAAGAGAGGCAAAGTCTAATGCCCAGAATGGTTTTAACCTTTTATCAGAAGGTCCTTTTTTTATTGTAAGGGATCAGGAATATTGTGAAGATGGAACATGACTGTGTCAATATGTTAAAGCTTTTGAGTTTCTCCACAGACCAAAATTTGAAAACATCAGCTGAATGAAATCTGAAATTATTTTGACAAACAGAACAGTTAACAATGACTCCCTGAGCCATGTGCCGAACACGCGTTTGGAAGCTTAAAGCAGTTCCTGATTTACAGCAGATTTGCACTGCTTCTCTCTTTTCTGAATACCAAAGAGGAGGAAAATCAACAAAACCATTTATAAATGCTTTATAAAGAGACAGACTAATGAAACAAGTGTAACGTAAAAAGTATAGAACACAAGAGAAAGGCTAAATAGGAAACAGCAATTTTGCCTAACATACAGTGAATGCATCTGTGAGCTTAGAAAATAAATGTAAGTGCATAAGAACATCAACAAATAACTTTTACCAAAGCTTCAAAGCTAATGCAATGTGTAAAGCCTTAACCCTTCACAGTAATGTATGTCAAGTGCTTTAATTGGGATGATTGTTAACCAAGAGATTCACTTTTGATCAGTTTTATTCTGAGTTTATTATTTCATACTGTTCTGTAAATTTGGAAGAGCACCTGCAGCCCTTTGTGCCTATAGGGCTCGGTACTGCCCCCTATCGGTGTAACACTGATGGGGGGGACTCACTTTTTGTCTCACTTTCTGTCTCACTGCTTCAGGATTCCATTTGCCTGACCAGAGAGGATAAAGTTTTCACAAAATAAATTAAACAAACGGTGGAACATCCGCATATGTGTATGATCCATTGTATTTTGCAGTTACAAAGAGATACATCAGTATTTCAACAGGTGATATGTAATTTCAGCAGTTCTGACCACAAAAATTGTAAATGAAAATAAATTTAGCAAACAAATTAGTTTTCTGTTGTCAGTGTTGGTTACAGTGTTACTTCTCATGTATGCCTTCCACTTGTCAGGATGAGGCTGTGCATCACCTGCGTCCCCATACGTCACGGAGATGTTGACTTTTGCCACTGAGACCTTATAGAAAAGTGGCATTTATACTTTGTATACTAGAATTCATTCCAATTTATTTAAACATAAAAGAAAAAAATGGTTTGCAATACAAAATATGCAGTACAGTTTCCCATTTTCCTCATAAAACCTATAAAAATAAAAATTAAATTCCAGTGCTTGACTTGCCATTGTGCTCCATATCAACAAATTCCTTCATCAGCAGTCAGTTTTCTCTTCATAAGTTTGGAAAAAAGACACAACCACAACATTCATCTAATTTAGCTAAGTTAGGTAGGGGATGGAAGTTACCGCATAAAAATCCCAACAATATAAATTAGGGTTTGCTGTTGCAACGTGACAAAGAATGTGAAAAAGTTTAGAGGGGAGGAATACTTCTTAAATGTACTGTCTGGGTTTTTTTTTATAAAAGGATTCACAATTATTGAAAAGGAAATATGTTAAAATCCGTAAATTCCTATTAGAAATAAAAGTATTTGAGCTAAGGATGTACGCCAAAATTAATCCTAATCTCCTGTTTCACTCTGTATCCTGTTACAACACAAAGGCTTAATTCCAATACACATTTTGGCATGATACTCAACCTGAGTGGAAAATACTGCTGCTTCTGCCGCGCAGCTTCAATTAAATTACCAACAGCATAAGTGCAAGTGTAACTAAATATAGTCGTCTGAACAGGGTTTGACCCAGCAATGAACTGAGACACCAAATTCAGACGTGCTCATAAATATGCCATAAAATCAGGCTTTCTTAAGCAAAGAATATTGAATCAAAAGTTTCTCATAACCAGTTACTGCTTGGTTTAAGCTATTAATTTCCCATTTAGTTTGAAGTTCAATGAAAATAGGAGCCTCTACACACGTGCATTCCTCATGACTGCTGGGCTTTACCTGGCCTTACTAACTGATCATCTACGCCTTGTACTGTCACAGACTAGTGAGTATTGGCCTCGGCATCCACAGGCATTGGGGCACGAATGCCAAAAAAAGCAGCTTATCTTGATGGATGGATTCATTATCACCTTCTAATTACAGGTGGATTTTCAGGTGTATTCATTACTTGAGCTGAACAAGGTGGTGTGTATGTGTTCATCCCAAGGTTACTGTTACATCGGTGGAACTCCAGGGGGTCAGCTAGTGTGTGCTGGGGGTCCAGAGGTTCCTATTTCAGCCCCGCTGTAGGCTCCTTACAATATTCATTAGTTACGAGGGGATCGGTGTGCTGCGCAGCCAACAGGGTTCTGCCTCTCAAATCGGTTTTACTCCATTATTGTTATCATATAGGAGCTTTCAATGGACAGTGTAGATAAAGTTATATACTCTAAAAAATAAATGTTTCTATGTGATCGTTTATTGCACCCCATCCCTAATGTTCACACACAAAACTCTTACTCTGACCGTAACCATTACCAGTACATTCACCAAAATGTAATTTAACTGTCACTTCCACAGACCTCTAGGGGCCCCCTAAGCGGAGAAACCTTTTTATGTTTACGTTTTTTTGGGAAATTTCAAGTAAGTATTTTTTATACTGGCTCATTGCTTTACAAACAAGAGGGAAGCACCAAAACGTCATGGTTTCAAAGGCTAAGACAAAAATAGACCCCTTCCAGAAAACAAAATGGATGCGACGGGTTTTGTCAAGAATCTTGGGTGGTACACAAGCAGATTTTCAGAGTCAGTCATAAAAATTATGCACTAGAAAAACATAAAATTTTACTAAGTATTGTCTATTTTCTTGTGGAAACCTCCTACTATACTTCAAACAGGAAAAAAAACTAACTTACGAGAAACTTACGATGCATGTTGTCAACATTGTAACTATAATCACATTTTAACTTTTTAATTTCAATTATATCTTAAAGTACCTAAATTTAGCCACCCATGATTATCGTGAAGTGAAATTACAATATTTTTGTAATGTAGAGATAATAAATCTGTTTTATGCATTTTGTGCTCAGCGATCACTCTGGAGGAGCTGCAGTGATCCGCTGCTCAAACAAAAAATCTGTCCACAGGATTACTAGTAGTCATAAACTACTTAAGCTTGTAAGCTTAATCGGTTCACCGTCTAAATGAGCACTACGGAAGTGTTTATCTAGAGTGATCCACCAGAGTGGTGTGCATTGAAAAGTCCATTGACTGCCTTATTTTACTCAGGTAAATTATGCTAAATCCACGTTGC
>JAVLVB010000185.1:1050801-1066676 GCA_032876305.1 Orestias chungarensis
GAGGCTGATTGATTTGTGTTTACTAGCAAACTCTCATGTGACCAATAAAGGCACAGTTTCCATAATAATACTGAAAACAACGGTGCACATATGCCGCAAAACTAAATATCAGATCAAACATTAGTGATTTTTCAGTTTTTATTCTAGCGTCAGGATGTTCCTGAGGTTGTTTTTGTTAGTTGGATGTTAAGAATTTAAAATGATTTCACACAAATGTTTTTAAAAAATGCAGTAAAAATATGTATGCTAGTCAGTGTGTTTGGAAACGCAGTTTGTTCATAGTTTCTTTCATCAAAGCCCTTCCCCTACATCACAGAAACAGGAAGGATGCCCTACCCACTAGTACCAACACACAAAATGATAGATTAGGGCTAGGAGTTGCATGACAGTACAATAGTTTATCTCCTGTTTACTAAGCATGTCCCTTTCAATCCCAAAAATGTGTTGTAATAAAACAAAAATGGCTATTTTTGCTAAACTTGTCGGCAAATATTTTTTGAAGACCTCCAGAATTTATAGCTGGTACTCATGATGTGGATACGTCTTTCTTAAAAAGGATGTCCAGGTATGTCTCTCCAGGATGGGACATGGTAGACCCAGAATTCCTAGGATGCATAACTCAGCCCAGGCAGGTCTGAAGCAGCTTTGTTGTTTTTTTTTCAGCCCTCCCACATATAGCTACAAAAGCAAAAGAATGACCTCATTAATGTTTATACATTATGCTAGGTGCTTTAATTTGGAAGCCTTTGTGAATCTCATCCCAATCCAATGTATATGAACAGAGTAGAGAGCCCATATTTTTCTATGATGATCAGTAACTTTGGATTAAAGATGGTGATATTCAAAGAAATACTGACTCCTTCTCCTCTCTGCATTATTATTCTTCTCAGCACCTGCTCCAAACATATCTGCACTGCATATACCATATACTGCATAATGCATCTCTGAAGGCAGCAGTGTGCCGCAAACTACCGTCAGGTTTCCAAACGCTCATTACTATAACACAATGATCAATCTGAACTAAGCTGCTTTTACTTAGTCTTGAAGCTGTTTACATTGTTATACTGTTGGGCTTTCCTTCGTGTTATTATTTGTGTGAAACCTCAAAATAAAAGTTATTTTTGAGGTAAATTGTATAAAATTGTAAAAACACTCTATGCACATCAAATAAAAAACAATATATAAAGTGCTCCAGTGCGTTCAAATTAAAGCCAGAGGCCGTGATTCAACAGTAAGGGAGAAAAAGAACGACATAAAAGTCCATCTCATATTACCAAAACTGTAAGTGATGGAAACACGACTTTGGCTCGCTTGTTACTTTAAAAGCAAACTTACAAGACAATTGTCCAGACAATCCCAGCAGGTCCACCTCTGAATAGAACAAATAATGTTGAATTTTGCATTGGCGTGTTTAAAATCCAGACATAAATCTGACTGAGATTATGAGCCATGACTTTCAACAGGCACTTTAAACTGGAAATAAACTAAGTACAGCTGAATCAAATCATCCTGTGACGAATGTTTCAGCCAACTTAGCTAACAAACAAGCTGAGATTCTGCACAGCGGGATTGTTTACCCCATATTCTAGATTTCGTTTACTTTTAATTACACGACATAAAAACTGGTACTAAGACTCACGTTATTTGAGGAGAAGTCTAAAGTTGGTCTCGAGTCTTTGGGAGGCAAAACTAGGCTGGCTTTATCTTCTTCTTTTTAAATTGATTCAGATGTTAAACTGAGTCGCCATCGTTCTTGTATTAAGTCAAATACTCAATCCTCAAAACAATGAAATAACGAAATTATTGCAATAAATAATTATTAAACAATTCATTATCAGTTAATTTCCATATTCTTTTCACGTTACCATTTTTAAGCAAAGAAAGAAATTTTACTTTATCATCAAATTATTTCATTTTTTTTATTTGAAATTAAATAGTTTTGTCTCTAACCTGTAATGAAATCTGGAGCCAAGCAGCCCTAAGAAAGCTGGAAAACTGTAGTTCGGTCGATTGTGTTGTACTTGGTATTTAGAAACAAGGTTTCTACATGGTTTTATTGTCAAAAAGAGAAGAGAAACCATTTATGTTGCGCTCCTTCTCTCCGCCTCGCGCTGCTGTCAGCCTGCAGGGGTCATGTGAAGGTCACCAGCCCGGGAGGGTTCACCCGGAGTTCACTGCATACATTAGGAGATTCAATCTCTCATTCTCGCCGGCAAAAGCAGCTGGAAATGAGCGGCGCTGCAGGGACGGAGACCGCTTCTTCCAAAACGTCCCTCCTTCTCTCCCGCTAGAACCGCTCCAGGCGGAGATCCGCGGCTAGCCCGGCGGAACCGCTGCGGTTCGGACGACTGCTGACCGGTCCGGGGTGGGGTGGGGGGGTGAGTTGCGGGACCAGCAAAGAATTCGTGATTCCTGTGCGGGACGGAGCAGAAGAAGAGGAGAGAAATCTGCTGCGAAGAGAAGAAGAGGAGAGAGCAGAGGAGGAGGAGACTTGGATGGAGTTGGTTCTCCTCCAGAACGCACTCGACTAAGTGAACACCGTGGTGATGTTTGACTGCATGGACATGCTGGCCGTGAGTCCCGGACAGATGCTGGACTTCTACACGTCCAGCCCGTCGTCCTGCATGCTGCAGGAGAAAGCCCTGAAAGCCTGCATCAGCGGACTGGCGCACAGAGACTGGACGCAGCGGCGGAGCGCGCACTGTAGGTCCAACTTCCCTCAGTCTGCAGCTGCTGCTGCTGGTTCTGCTAATTAGACATGTGAGGAGCACTGAAACGGTGCTGCTGATCACTGGCCTGCTGGAAAGAGTTGGGGGCAAACTTAACTTTTGCTTTCTATTTGTTAGAAGAAGAAGGAAAAAAAAGTGCATTTAATCATCTAAGTAAGAGTCAAAGTATCAGCATTTCGTGAAGGTAAAGGTCTGCATGTTGCAAAGAGAGTAAGAGTCTCCATCAGCTTCCAGCCGCTGATGTCTGTCTGGAGGAGCTGATCTCTGAGAGAAGCTTGCTGGCTGCAGGAATGCAGGGGCCTGGATGGAGGGGGGGCGACCTATGGCCCCTGACACTGATTCAGATAAATGACTCCTATACAAGATTAGTGGTATCTTATCAGGACAGGAATCTTTCAAGGATGATAGATGATGTCTTTAGTCCAGCAGAATGAATCAAAGCTTTTGAACTTTTAGAATTTTTCTCGTAAAAGAAAAAAAATATGTTGTGGAAAAAAAAGGCCATTCAGAAAGATTCCAACATTTTATATGAAATCCAGAGTCATGTTAAAGATTTGGCGCTTCAGTCTTTACTCCCTGATTTAGGATTTGTTCCTATCTGAGGACGACTGACCGTCGTCCTTCAGCCAGCTTGTGTCCTGGACTTCTCCTGTCAGGAGACTTTTTAACGGGTGCTACGACCTTTAACCTTTAGCTGCCTCGCATGGTAATCGGGGGTCAACACGAGCCCCTTAGACATAGGCGCTTCCTATTTGTCCTCTGTAATGATCGTTTTCTCGTACAAAATAATTTGGGCGCTCCTGATTTTCACACCGTTTCTGTTCCCAGTTTTTAAGCTCACATCATTTTAAAGCTGTAAGAACAGGTTAGAAGTTACCATCGGATCTAAGGAAGCAAAGTATTTTTAAGATGTGGTTTTCTTTTACACACGTTTATAGTTTATTGTTTTTCATGATTTGTTGAATTTGGTGGTAAAGCTAAATTGATAGTAGGATATTAGTAAGCTACATTATGACTGCAGTGTTTTGTGTGCATTTCCCCACAAAACCACACAGTAAACCAAACGTGGTGAGATGAGTGAGGAAAAACATTTTTTGATAGAAAGCCTTTGCTTTGTTCACAAATGAAATACGTTTTGAGAATTGCGTTTGCTATATTGGGTTTAGCTCTGTTAGCTCTGTTTTTTTTATTTTTGTTTATTGTCTAATGTACATTTTTATTTCCTGTATAGATCTTTAAAAAGCTTGCAGAGAGACCATTCTCTCCCTGCTGATTCCTTTTGGATCTTGTGACTTATTTCTACATCCAGCAGTTTTAGAGACTTACATTTTTTTCCCTCTAATTTTTGTAATTATTATTAAATATTGAGAAGATGATAATTCCTCCCTATTCCTCCTATGTATCTGTATAAGCATTACTTCCCTATTCTACCATTGTTTAAATAGAGCTTTAGCATTTTCTGTGAGCAGCATTTTTAAAATTCAATTAATGGAAATTTATTAGATGTTTTTACAATTTCAACTCCTAAGACAACGTCGCATAACCTTGAAATGAACAGCAAATGACCTGAAGTTATTACCTTCTTATTGAATACGACCATCCATTTTTTTGGATGGTCGTATTCAATAAAAAGGGAATAACTTAAGGTCAAGAAAAAGATAAACTGGCTTTTGAAACTGAAAAAAATAATAAAAATAATACAACCATCCATTTCATAAATACTCATTATTACAAATGTACAAGTTTTTGTTATACTTTTTGATAATTTTTAAAGTTAGGGTAAATTTTCTGTAGTTTTTTTCCTTTTTACAATAAACTAACATATAAAGTAAAATTTACTGTAGCAACAATTGTTTTTTAAAGTATAAAATTTATATCTGATCCAAATATTTTCAAAGCGATGGACAGTCCTTGATTTTTTGGAAACTTTGAACATATTTATTTCTTAAAACAAGGCTCTGGACACATCTTTTAAAAAAGCATAAAATTATCGATGTATTTAACAGGATATTTCCGTCTTGAAAAAAAATCTTTAACAAAAAATTAGATTACAATCGTAGATGAATCATTTTTTTTTTTTTTGCAAAATCCTTGCAAAAACTAACTTTCTCAAAGCAGATGAAGGTTGATTCATTGTGTCCAAACGGCATTTGAATAATAATAAATGCAATTTAAAGAAATACTAAACATAGTCTTTTCCTTTTTAATTGTGAATATAATCAGTTTGCATAAAATCAAACCCATGTTCTATTTTTGTACTCCTAGACTCTGTAAAGCCCACATCACCATGCAAATCACTTAGAGTCACATTCATCCTGTACCGACTATATTACAACATCAGCGTTTTACTTGCTCCTCAAAACTGTGCAGTGCACATTTCAGCTTTGCTGTTTATTAAATGACTAATTTTTATTTTTTACACTTATGCCCACAGATTTTTAAAAGCGGGAGGCAGGGAGAGGTAAATAGGACAGAACGAGACTCAATTTGTAAAAAGAAAAAAGCGCTTTAAACTCCACTTTGACCCACTGACCTGTCTAACTAGAGAAAAAAAAACTCCTCCTTAGTGTGTATGAATAAGAACTGTTTTTACACGATTCTCTGATTGTAAAGCCCTCTCTCTTAGGGTCACAGGATTGTTGGTTTCTTCATGTATTTATTAGGAATAATGGAAACCTCCTGGGTGTTAATTAGCAGTCTGACAACAAGCTCACCATTAATATATTTTCCTCACCCAGTTTGGATGTTAATTAAGAATGATCAAGGAACTTAACGTAGATGAAATGGGCTTTGCAGTCTTAAGAATGATGGTGTATGAAGCTTATAGCGTAGTTAGGATGAACATGATTTAATTGCATCAAAATACACCTAAAGATGAAGCTAAATAAATCAGAGGAGCACTCTCTTAAACCGCCTGTCATTCTTTATGGGGATGAATTTAGTAGTATAGTAGTATAGTAATGTGTGTGATGGGATAATTGGATCTTTTTTTTTTTGTCTTTGAGGCTTAAGCGTCTCTGATGTGGACATGAGAGGCCATTAGCACAGTGTGCACGCCAAGCTAATTTAGTGGGTGTGTGAATTGAAAGGCGGATTGGGGAAAATAAAATTTGTGTTCTGCTCTAAAATGAAACGAGAGCTGTCTGCTGATAGTTGTGTTTAATCAACATAATTAGGGGGATTTTAGGGTCCCACTAAGGTCATATACTGATACGGCCCCTCAGTTTTAGAAATCAGCTTTATTATTAAATATCAAACACCAACAGGCTTCAGATAAACGTATGCTTTCAAACTTTAGAAGGATCACAGAGACTCATCTTTGAGCTTTTGACATCCTTTCATGTCACAGACACCATCAATATAGGCCTGGCGAGATTTTATGCTTTACTTCGACAGGGACGCACTAATAGGAAAAGTTCTTCCTTTTATCTGCGTTTTTTGTTGTAGACACGCTTGCACAAAAAAATCTGTTCCAACAGAGCTCAGTATTCAGAGCTCAGTGTTGCTTGTTTGAATGCCTAGTTAATAAAAGTGTTAATTTTCCGTTATATGTCATGTGAGCACTATTAAATACTGGCCTTCAGTAATGAAGATTCTAATGCAGGACACCTGATTCTGAGCTTCTGTGTCCAAATTTAAAGATTAAGTCTAGCTTTTAACAATTTCAGGGACACATCCCAGTATTTCTAGCTTATAATGTAAAAGACGAGACTAACTGAACTATTTGTTTTTTTCTTCTTAAGTGCTATGTATTTATTTTTGAAAATTTTGATTTATTAAATTTTATTCACTTAAAATCACTAAATATTAAACATTAAAACACAGTATAAAATAATATAATAATAAATATATACCCAAAAAAGTACTTTGTGTCAAAACAATATTGGTAGTTATAACAATAAAACAATAACATCCAGTAAAATTTTATCTTCTATATTTTTCTGACAAATTTGCAAAATACACAAATGATCATTGAGTTATGAATATTTTGTTGCTGTTTTATGCATGAAAAAAAAACTGTTCTCTTATTTATGAGTGGAACTAAGTACACGATGAAATTTTATGCAGTGCATTTTGAACTACATGTAATAATCTGCATATGACAGATACTAGCGAAAAAATAATCAGGTGAAGTACAAATTTAGCATCCAAACTTGGGACAGCTGTCGGTGAGATAAGACTTCTTTTGCTTATGGTGAAATATTTGTTTCTGTATATATATATATATATAGAATTAACTAAAGTCTATGTTATACTTCTATAGAACGGGTTCTTATTTTTGGCAATGCTGTAGGTGTAGCTGAAGCAATAACTTTGGGAAGCGGAACATTAGGTGAACGTTGACTGGCAAAGTCAACGTTCACCTAATGTTCCGATGTTCTGAGCACTTTTACAATAATGTTAACCAACATTTCTACAACATTTCAACTAAGCGTGTTAACGTTTCATGGACCTGCAGCCTTTCTTGTTACTCTGCTTAATATACTTTAGACCAGTGTGTTTTTTATCCAAAATCCACATCAACATAACATACTGCTACAATAGCTTATGTTCACATCAGATGTTGTGCTTAGAAAATATGAATAAAAAACTAAAATAAATGAAAAGTAAATCATCAAATGGAATACTATCCATATTTAAGTCATACTAACAATTCAAAATACTTTAACCATAAATATGTATGCATTCATACACTGATACACCGATCAGTACGCAACTCCAGTTTAAGGGACTTGCTCAAATTAACGCAGGTTTTCTCCGCTCCCAAATGTTTGGTAAAGTGGAGCTTCTTGTAATTTGGTGTGCTTCAGATGAACTTCAACACTTTTCCCTGACTGTGACGGCTGCATGTAAGCGGCGCTCCTGCAGGGAGCTCAGTTGTAAACTGAACCAAGTGTCAGCAACATGAAGAAGGAGGCGCACTGACAGGGAGTAATTTCCCTCTAATCCTCCACGGCCATGCCCACCAGTTCACACTCAGCTTACCAAAGCTTTCTGCTTAACACAAACTAAACAAACTGATACCCAGAGTACCTTCAGCAAATGCCTCTCCTTCTATTTTCATATTTTTTAATAACCTTATTTTTCAGACTTAACCCAATGATGATTTGTGATTGCAGCGTTTCATTTTTATTCACTTGCATTTAAAGTCTGTGTTGGATTTAAAGCACACTTGTCTCACCATTATCGGCAGCTAAAGAGCAGCTTTGTCTCCTATTTGCAAAGTAACATTGTCATATTAAATTGCCTGTGTGCAGCGACAGTCTTTGCTTCAGGTTTCTGTGCCATCTGTTGGTTGTGTGGAGCATGTGGCCAGTTTTATATGTCACTGGTTTTCTGACTTCGAGACGTTGACAGAGTTCAAGTGCACAGAGAACAAAGAGAGGACAGACAACACATACGTTAGTATGAGATTTAGAGGAACCTTGAGAAAAAACAGCAAGCTTGTCAATGTTTATACATACAAATTTAGATGATTATGTTTGTCTTATTTACTACAAAAGGGATTTATGCCCAATTACTGCTCTTCATCTGGATTTAAACGAAACCATACAGTGATTTTTACTCTGTAGCCTGCCCTTTAGATTATTAATCTATTCATCTATTAAGATGGTGAAAGAGCAGAGTGTTGTAAGTCACAACACTCTGTAAGTTTAGTTATATATCCTGCAAAAAATCTACAGATTAGGGTGAACAGGTATGTTTAAATTGAAAGTGTAAATGCAAAGAATATTATGAGAGGAACATACAAAGCAGTGCTGTCTAAACCATGGTTGTAACTGTTTTACGTTCCCTTTTCCCCCCCTTAATTCTGCCCTGAATTAATAAAGCCCGATCCTTTAATTAGCAGAAAACTCTCTGACCTTAGGGTGTCCTTGAAACTTTAAGAACAACACCTGACTGGACCGAGTCAGACAGAAAGTATTAATGTTTGTTGCAGATTATGTGATTGCAGATGAAACTGAGATAAGGGGAGCATCTCTGGTAACGAGGCATAAACCTTTAGTGTTTAGTGGAAATAGTGTTTTGTCTTTATTTTTGCTGGAAAAAAGATGGTCGCTCTGGCCTCTTTCCTGGAATAATCTCAAGAAATATAAAGCAACGATAGCGTAGAAATTCTGCAATCATAAATTTGCATCGAAGGCTGTTTTAAAGTCGTTGTATATGTACTCATGTCAGACGAAGACGATGCTGCTGCTCTGCACATTACTCTTACAAAGGGGGCAGGTAATTGTACCTCCACTTGCTTGCTTATTGTCACTGGGGGAGTTTGTAAAGAGAATGCTGAAAACTGAAGGGTTTGTTTAAGAAGGACAGCAGGAGTTTGTTGACTCAAATGATATATACTAGATAAATAATACACATATTAACCACTCTTTTCTTGTTTTTTATTTGATCATTTTATTAACACATTCTATAAAGAGCTTTAATGCAGTAAGAAATTATAGCGGAGACAAGTTTATATCACTACAATGCTTATTAAAAGTGTACATTCCCTGGGTCGTTTACTCTTTTTATTATTGTGTGATTGTCTGCGGCACTCGACCTGCGGCCTCGTGCCTACGACCGAATCACACCAGTGCCGATATTCACCGATATAGAACTCCCTCTCGTGTGATATTGTTTTAATATAACTGGTTGGATATACATATTTTTATATTTCTATAGCAAAAATAAAAAAAATGACCAGCTAGGACATCCCTACATTTTTCTGCATTCATTTTAGCTTCCACTAATACACGCCTTTCATGGACTGTTGCTCTGAATTCTCCACGCAGCACTTACAGGCCTGGATGAGCCTGTGTTTCTCTGGACTTAACCATTGTACTAACATTTCTGGATAACCCAAAAAATTCATTCTTATTTTCTCTTGGTCAAATCGTGGATTTCTTTATTTTTTGGTTGATTTTATATTCACATATTGTTTAAATACATGGAACAGTTTATTGGGATTTCAGCCAATTGTATAATCTACAAATCCAGCCAATGAGAACAGTCACCACACTCAACTAAACAATTATGGCCAGTAAACAAAGATCAAGTCAATCAATGCCCGGTTGCATAAATGGGCCTTCAAATAAAATGGAAGCACTTTGCGATAATCGATGCACTTTACTGATTAATAGAGATACCCACAATCGGACCTATTCTAATTGCTGATATGCTCCTCTGGGTTGTTTGTTATAATGTGACGCCCTACAAAGTCTTCCAAAAAACTTTGCATGTTGAGATGTTAACATGGTTTCATCAGCAACTGCTATTGTACTGGTGTATTTTCTACTTACCATCAAGCAGGGCTGAACGATTTTAAGAAAAAATTTAAATTACGACTTTTCTGGCAGAGATTTTGGTTTCAATTCTAATCACAATTTATTTTCTTTAAGTTTCAATGAATTCCATTAAGATAATGCAAGAACAGATTTCGAATGCTGTTTTCCTTTGATATTAATTTTGTCGGCTCTGCTTCTGCTCCTCCGCTTCAGCCATGTTTGAAACTGAATGACAAGCTACACACTGATTGGAGTTGAGAGCATGTGATCTGGTTCAGCTTTCTGACTGGTAGCTGACACAGAGCCTTTCTACAGCAGCATTAGGCATACATTTGAAATTATGGACTGAATTATTATTATTATTATTATTGGTCTGCACAGTGGCGCAGTGGGAAGCACTGTTGCCATGCAGCAAGAAGGCTCCAGGTTTAATTCCACTTTGGGTCTTGGGTCTTTCTGCAAGGAGCATGTTCTCCCTGTGCATGTGTGCGTTCTCTACGGGTACTCCGGCTTCCTCCCACAGTCCAAAGACACGATTGTTAGGCTGATTGGGCTCTCTAAATTGTCCTTAGGTGTGAGTTTGTGTATGAGTGGATGTTTGTCCTGTATGTCTCTGTGTTGCCCTGCGATGGACTAGCGACCTGTCCAGGGTGTACCCCGGCCTCTCGCCCGTTGTTAGCCGGAAATAGGCGCCTGCAGACCCACCCGACCCTGATAGGGACAAGGGTGTACAGAAAATGGATGGATTATTATCATTGCAAAATGGAGCACAGAGAAGAACCGCAGCCTTGACGATCCCAAAATCTGTGATTGCAATTTTCAGTTGAAATCGATAGATCGGTCAGCCCTACTATCAAGTATGCTCAACAAAAGCTCTTCTGCTGTGCATCGTCAAGCAACTGTTGTCAATAGTCTCAATTCCTGTGGATAGACCAAGCAGGATAGCTGTTTTCTCTACTCTTTCCCCACACTCAGACGGACCTCCAGTAGGGAGTGTGTCCTTTCCTGTCCGACACCCCTGGAGGGTTCAGCCCGAGGCTAAGAGTTCAAGAGCTGCTGCAGCCACACATTTTTCTCTGCCTGCTCCAGGAATGCCAGACTAGTTGTGCATGCTTGTCTGTCACCAGCCTTTCTTTGTCTGATACACCTTTCTGTGTGTTAACATGCAGTGAAGTCCACTCAAAGTTTAATCACCCAGAAAATGGAAAAATGCTCCTTATACCAGGTATAGCCTATACAGGTAGCGAAGACCATATACACACCCATATGCATGTCCACACACACAGGGTGCAGCAACACACTTTTGTGACCCATCTGTTTGCTGGTGGCCACGCTGCCGACAGTTTCAAATAGGCAGCCTGTCTTTATTGTTGCCGTGCCTCTCAACAGTGTAGAACCACCCAGCCGTTACAAATGCACCAAGGGAATATCAGCAGCCAAAAGTATTTTGCGTCTAGATGTAAGTTAAAGTGCCTATACCACCTGGTGAAGGTTAATGCACATTGCTGATGTGCGGTATTGGTCGTATATCACAACGACCATATGTGCACACAATCTTTCATTACTATGTCTGACAGGACACAATCGGTGACAGAGAGCACACTTTTTGATCTGAGTTATTGAAGAGTTTATACTCTCCTGGCCCTAAACTATCAGATGATTTCTAGGATAGTATTAGTGTTTCTCTGTAATTCCCAGTAACTGTAATAGTTTATTTTTGTACTACTTTTTAATTTTTTTTGCTTGTTTTTTGCATGTAGTGGCCTTTATTCAACAGTAGAAGAAAGGCAGAGATGGAAAAGGTTGAAATGCAGGAGAGATTCCATGGCAAGGAATCAAACCATGTAGAGTCGCTTTAAAGACTGTAGCCTATGTACATCTACTACTTAGCCATGCAGCGCCCTTATGGTGTTACTTTTTTATAGTTCTCCATCAGTCATCCTCTCCTCAGACCTAATTGTTAATGTGTGGTCCAATTCTGTTTTATGGCTAATCAAAACCAGATGACAGTGGTGTTATCAGTGAAACCAAGCTGGGTCTGTTAAAATGCGGTTAGTAGTATAGAGGGGACAGAACAGAAGCTAGTGTGTCATTGACAGGTAGAGGTAAACAGCTAAAGTCAGACGATGACCAAAGCAGGATAGAACTTAACACAGCTCCAGAGACACGATCTGGTTAAATTGGAATAAATGGGGTTGGTATCCAGACAACGGAAGCCATTGAAATATCAGATTCTGTACACCTCAGCTGGAACCAGTGGTTGCTTGATCTGTTTACTGAATAACTTTTATTTCATTCATTGGAAAGAAGTCCAGCTATTCTCCTCTGTTCTCTGGCATCAACTACGCATTTTGGACCATTTGTATTGTTATCCTGTGTGGTAGCCGGCTGAACATTGTTCGATGATGATAACATTTTTAGGTAAACATGTTGTCTTGATTATTCTGTTCAAAATTTAAGTGTCACTTACAATCAAACAACGTTTTTCTGTGACGTTTCACAAATCAAGAAGAATCAAGAATAAGTTTAATTTTATAGGACCAATTTAAAACAGATGTCGTCTCAAGGCACTTTACAAGAAAGTCAATTAAAATCATAGATACATCATAAATTAGTTTGAAAAAGTTTCCAATCTAAGGAACTCTTGCATCGATTCATTGACTTGCAGCATTCACTCCTCTTGAAACTCGCAGACCAAAACAATGGATTGTGTTGTCGTTGACTTTACAACAATCCCTCAAATTGAGCATGCATGTAGCAACAGTGGAGAGGAAAAACTCCCCTTTAACTGGAAGAAACCTCTCACTTCATGTCTCACTATAGAGTGAGACATGAAGAAGGTAGAGCAAAGGAGAACCGTCTGTCAAGACTGTGTTCTTCTCGCAACCGGATTAGGCTGTCTTCTCTACCTATTCCTAACTGTAAACCTGATCAAACAGGAAGGTTTTAATCCTAGATTTGAAACTAGACAGGGTTTCTGCCTCCCAGACTAAAGCTGGAAGCTGGTTCTACAGGAGGAGCCTGATAACTAAAAGATCTGCCTCCCATTCTACTCCCGCTCCGTTCCTCCAAGGAGCACCAACTAACGCGACTAAACACCCCGTGCAGGTCAATCTAAATTCTTCCCATTTGCGGTTCCACGCTGGTGGAACGACCTTACATGCTCTATCAGAGCATCAGACTCTCTTTCCACCTTCAAGAAATCCTTGAAGACCCAGCTCTTCCGAGAGTATCTCTTGCCCTGAAAGATCTAAAGGCACTTATTACGCCCCCGATATTATTTAGCACTGTGTGTTTACCTAAATGCTGTAAATGAGTGTCATCATTCATGTTAAATCCTCCCCTAGTATATTGCAGGTAACTGAGTAAAGTTCAATGTTAAACCCTCTTTTTGTAAGTCGCTTTGGATAAAAGCATTTGCTAAATGCATAAATGTAAATTTAAATGTACTTTTACAGATTCTAGGAACCAACAATAAACCTGCAGTCTGAGAGAGAAGTGCTCTGTTAGGGACATAAGGAGTAATCAGATCTCTGATATACGATGGAGCTTTATTAGTGAGGGCTTTATATGTCAAAAGAAGAATCTTAAAATCTATTCTAAGTTTGACAGGGAGCCAATGAAGAGAAGCTATAATTTGGGAGATATGATCTCTCTTTTTAATTTTTATCAGAACTCTGCAGCGTTTTGGATCAAATTAAGATTTTTAACTGCATTTTGTAAACTTCCTGCTAATAAACAGTTACAATAGTCCAGCCTTGAAGTAACAAATGCATGGACTAGTTTTTCAGCATCAGTCCTGGGGAGAATATTTCTAATTTTTGCTATATTCCTAAAGTGAAAGAAGGAAATCTTACTGACCTGTTTTATATGGGACTTGAAAGACATATCCTGATCAAATATAACACCAAGGTTCTTTACATTGTTACCAGAGGCTAATTTGATGCTATCCACTTAATAGGTTGACTAAGCAGTTTCTTTTGTAGAGGTTCTGGTCCAAAGATAACAACTTCTGTCTTTTCAGAGTTCAAGGGCAAAAAGTTTAAAGTCATCCACATTTTTATGTTTTCTAGACATGCCTGTAATCTAAAAAATCTAAAAGCTCAGAAGGCTCAACTGGAACAAAAAACTTCAAACAGAGATCAGGCTCCAGGCCCCATTAAGTGCCTTCTTGTTTAATGAGGTAGTAGTTATGTTTGGGAGAATGCCATCAATTTTAGTTTTAATAGATTCAATTTTATCAATAAAGAATTCCATAAAGTAATTCCAGCTAAGAGCTAGGGGAATGGATGATATAACAGAGTTTTCGTTTTTCGTACGTTTAGCAACTATATTAAAAAGAAACCTAGGATTGTTCTTTTTCTCCTCTATTAATAATGTAAAATATACAGAATTTTCCATCATGTCATGTCCACACCATTCCCCTTGAGCACCTCAGAGCACCTAAAATGTACATGATGTTTGGCTATCAACTAGAGTCCAGAAAACTGGTTAAATATGTTGCTGGCATGGAGAGGATGAATGCATTCCCCTTAGTAGCCCAGATCTAAGTCAGTCTGTTTACATCCATATCTGGATGTCACAGAGCAGTTATTGAAACAATGTAAAAGTATTATGCTCATTATATAAGTCTTGCATTGGTTATTTTCCAATATGTACCACTTGGAAGTCATATCAGCAAACGTGTGTAAATATCAACTCCCCCTAGGTTAACTGTTATAAATGCTTCTGCAACTGTTTAAGAACAATCTCATAAAGCCCCTTATTATTATTTTTATTATTATTATTATTGTCATTATTTTTATTCTATTTAACCCCAGTAGTTAATTTACATTTCACTATTTTATCACAGAATTACATAGACACTAACACAAAGCAGGCGCTTCCAAAGGTTAAAATCTGACACCCACACTGGATAAATGTTGGAAAAGATTAGATTAAAGTAACAGAGGTTTTCATATTGGGACAAGGGGGCAGTATGTCTGTAGTCTGTTGTTTATCATCAGTAATTAAATTACTCTGAAGTATGGAAGAATGTATTCTGATCAAAGGTACTTGGAAACTTAGGTTGTAATGGAGAAACCGCCAAAAAATATTCAATGATCATTATGAGGTGACTTCAATGTACTAAGTACATTTGGTTTCTATGTGACTATACGTACAATACAACCTTCTTTTCTTATTAAATAAAAACTTTAAATTCAAACATCATTTTAGGTGGCGTTGCTACTCACCTTCAGAGTAATGGGCTAAACTCTTGAACCTGCTGTCCCAGGAACGTAATGAACTTTAATAATTACTGACATTTCTGTTTGCATGGATGAATGGAACATGACAAAAACCCTACTATAGAACTATCAAGATCCCAGTTAGCTGATTGGCGGAGATCGATTCGTGACCTCTACATTATACAGTTTTTCAGCAGCAAATGGAAAAAGTGATAACAGGCTTTTAATTCTGTTGAAAAACAGATTTAGATTGTCTGCTTGTCCCTGGTTTTCATCATGCACCCTTCTTGATCTTCATGTTTAATCCCTACCACTCTACCTGCAGGCCCTTCTTTTTCAGGTTGACCAAGAGTCAAGAGTCAAGAGTCAGTTTATTTATATAGCGCCAATTTACAACAGGTGTCGTCTCAAGGCACTTTACAAAAAATCAATTAAAATCAAGGATACATTCTACCTCTTCCTAACTATAAACTTTATCAAACAGGAAGGTTTTAAGCCTAGATTTGAAACTAGACAGGGTGTCTGCCTCACGGACTAAAGCTGGAAGCTGGTTCCACAGGAGAGGAGCCTGATAACTGAAAGATCTGCCTCCCATTGTTCTTTTAGAGATTCTAGGAACCACCAGTAAACCTGCAGTCTGAGAGCGA
>JAVLVB010000185.1:1066776-1084309 GCA_032876305.1 Orestias chungarensis
ATTCTAAGTTTGACAGGGAGCCAATGAAGGGAAGCTAAAATTGGGGAGATATGATCTCTCTTTTTAAGCTTCATCAGAACTCTTGCTGCAGCATTTTGAACCAACTGTAGACTTTTAATTGCATTTTGTGAACTTCCTGCTAATAAAGAGTTACAATAGTCCAGCCTTGAAGTAACAAATGCATGGACTAGCTTTTCATCATCTATCCTAGAGAGAATATTTCTAATTTTTAGCATGTATATAGTAAATAGAATTGGGCCAAGTACAGAACCCTGTGGTACTCCACAAGTAACCTTACAATGCGGAGAAGATTTTCATTTAAATGAACAAACTGGGATCTATCAGACAAATACGATTTAAACCAGCCTAGTGCTGTTAGATAAAGAGCCATTGTTAAAATCTCTTGAAATTATGAGAAGAGTGTCTGTGTAGTTTGCTAATAGATAATGTTGTGTTGACACTGTGTGTTACAATTTTTTGTATTTTATTTATGAATCACAAAAGAGGGTCTCCAAATTACATCGGATTTCCGTGCTTCCATTTGTGTTTTTTGTCTTCTAATGTGTTCTCATAATGAACTAGGTACTACTGGAGGTTACTTCCTGTTAAAGTTTTTCTCTCCATTGTCGCTACATACCGACCCAGTATGAGGCATTGCTGTGAAGTCAGTGAAAAAAAAACATAAGCCTGTCCACTGTCTTTGCATTCTGAACCAGGAGCATTGAATGCTGCAATACACTGACTTAGTGCAATTTGCTGGGTTTCCTTAGATTGGAGACTGATGAAATACATTTTAATATTTGACCAAATGTGGTGCACTCTTTGATAACTAAAATCAATGCGAATGTGTGTTACCGTAAGAATTTAATTTTCTTTTGTGAAGTGCCTTGAGACAAAATGTGTTGTAAATTGGCGCTATGTATGAATTGAATTAAAAAAAAATTTGCATATTGCTGAATAAAAATATGAGGAAGTGTTGTAAATTCAATATGAAAGGAGAAAATAAAATATTGTACACAGACTAGTGGGTTGAATTATTTGGCTATGTGGTAATTTCATTGCTCCAGCAGTTTAACACATTAGAAATCAGTTTGGTTCAAGGATTTATGTTACAAAATGAAAACGTAGTAAAAAAATTCTTATCTCAAAAGGTACCACAGCCTCTTACAAAAACTCCTGAAAACTGGTAAAAATAAACTCATCTGAATAAAACATTGGGCACGGTATTTGCAGACTTCACATTTGTATTTAATATAACATTGCTGCAACTAAATGTGAAAACTAAAAAGACTAAACTTAAACATAATGATGTGAAGGAAACCATCTTCCACTGGTGACAGTCCCAGAGGTCACAAGACCAATTTAACAAGAACTAAAGCAGTTGAAAATTACAATAGAGTAAACAATATTCCTAATGGAATAATAAATTAATCTCTCACCCTAAACACAACAGAAGTTGCTGTAATTGCTCATTAGCGATCATTGGGAACAAACTCTAGATAGACTGTCTTTAGTTGGGCTAATGTGGAACAGATGTAGCTCACGCCAGTATCAATCCAGTTATTATAAACTCAGTTTTAAATGAAATTTGCTTTTCCTAGCACACTTTTTCCTTTCTCTCAACTTTATATGTCTATGCATGAATACACAACTTTGAAGCACAACTAGCAATTACATTTTGTGGCTTCCTCTCATTGTACACACTGTAAATGACTGTCTTCTGAACAAGATTTCACTTCTCAAATGTCCACTTTCACTTTCTCAAACAAGTTTGTGACATAGTTGTTTTGTGAAATATGAATTGACTTGTGAATAAATGTTTTATGTATTTTATGTGGTCATTACATTTATAAAATGATAAAAGATAAACAAATCCCAAACTATGTTTCAAGGAATCACTGTTCTGTGTTGAAATATACAGTTTTGGTTTGACAGTATTTCATGAAAATACTTTGAGACACCTGGAGCAGAAGTCCTATGTTCATGGGCTACAGATTACAGATTTTAGATGAGTCCCTATTTTAAGCATAACTGAAATAACTGAATTGGATCATTACTATACCTTTGCCAAACTTTGCTTTCTGAAGAGTTAATTTAACCATTTGGACTAACTGCCGGAGCATGGGTGGATGTAAAAGTTGCAGGACAGTAGCTCTGCAGTACTGGACTTTGAAAGTTGTTCTATTTCTGTATCATTAATATTATTTTAGCCTTTCTGTCTGCTTTTGTTTCCTGTCTCCCCACAGTCTGATTAGATCATCTGTGCCATCTGTGTCTCTCCTGTCTACTCTTAATCAAACATATTCTCCTTCCTTTATAAGTAACTCTGTCAGGCAGACAGTGCCAGATTATTGAAAGCTTTTGTGTGAGTGGTATCCAGTGTTAATTGCCGAGCATCACCTTTTTGATTCTTTAATTTAGAGTTCAGGTTTTTTAGCTGTCTTAAGCATGGATACAACAGACTGTCAAGTTTGAAGTATTTACATTAATATCCAGGGTTCCAAATAATCTTTTTCATAAGATATATTCATATACTGAAAATAACTAGAGAGAGTCTAGCAAGTTTAACTTCATAAAATATTGGGACTTTGTAACAAGAACATGAGATTCTAGCAAACTAATACTTTGGCTCAGTATAAATTGGAAAATGTCTTGTAACCTATTTCAAATCTATCAGTTTCAGTTCCTAGGTGCTTTTTGTGTTGGTTTCTGCGTTTAGTCTTTATTTCATTTCCGTATAGAAAACTCTGACAAAATATTCTTTACTACAATTGGCAAATGGATAAAACTATTTTGTCTATTTACACATAATGCTATAATGGAGATATTCAGAAGTATATTCTCAAAATCTTCTGGTACTCACTAGTAAGGACTTGTTTCTGAGATAACTTGAAAGCTACAAATTAATTAAAATTTTCATATGTAACGACTTCAAGTTAGCTCTACACATGAAGCACTCTATTAAAAGTTACTTTTGAAACAAGTTAAAGTGTAACAGTGTAACCACTGATCAGTCCACAAGTACCAAACCCATTAACTTTAAAGTCATAGAAAAGTGCAGTATGCTTGGAATTATCTGTGTTTAAAGTGAAACACATGGAATGTATTTCTCACACCACATATGTTCTATGAAGAGTTAAAATAAATTTGAAAACAAAGTTTTGTTTTCCCTCTAAGTTAAAAATTAAAAGGTCTGTTTTTGATTTTGTAGTATTCTAACTTAGTTATTTACTCATTTGAGAACATGCCTTTTCATCATCCTCCTCCTGTTTGCCTTCCCTGCAGCCATTGAAACACAGAGCACCAGTTCAGAGGAGCTTGTCCCCAGCCCGCCATCACCACTGCCTCCTCCCAGAGTCTACAAGCCCTGCTTCGTCTGCCAGGACAAATCGTCTGGATACCACTATGGAGTCAGTGCGTGTGAAGGTTGCAAGGTATGACTTTCTTATAAAATCCCACAAATTAACAAGCAGTAGTAAAAGCCTGTGTGTCAGATAGTGTTCTGAATACTATTCATACCGTCGTGTAAGGATTGTAAACAACCCTTGGGAGCGTGTGTGTTTGTGTGTGTGAGTAAAATTGTTTGTTTTAAAGATGTCTAAATCTTTTCTTTGTACCGTGTAGTACATCCAACTTTCTACAGAATACTTAGGACATTTTGAATTGTAATAGAATTATAGGTATTAAATACTGATATGTATTTATATATAGATACTTGAGTTCCAGTTGAAAAATGATACAAATTTTTTACAAATATTTGTCTATAGTTCAAACTAAATGTTTCCCCTAAATTAAATGAAGTTATTCATATTCAATTCACAGCACATATTGTCTTTAATGGCACTACAGGAAATAAAATGTATTTGCCTCCAATCATATAAAATGATTCCAACTCCACTGCATAATTACAAAATACTCATAGTTATCAAACAATGTGGTCAGGGTAAGCGTATTATACAAATCGCTTAAGGAAACTAAGCAGATAGCACATTCATTGACTTGCTGCATTTATTCCTCCTGGATAAACCTGTCTGGGGGTGCAGAGTTGTTTGCATTGTTGACTATAGCAATCCCTCATACTACCCTTGCATGTAGCGTTGGAGCAAGATGTATGTATGTATGTATGTATGTATGTATGTATGTATGTATGTATGTATGTATGTATGTATGTATGTATGTATGTATGTATGTATGTATGTATGTATGTATGTATGTATGTATGCATGCATACCTACATACATACATGCATGCATGCATGCATGTATGTATGTATGCATGCATGTATGTAAGTATGTATGTATGTATGTATGTATGTATGTATGTATGTATGTATGTATGTATGTATGTATGTATGTATGTATGTTTTTATGTATGTATGTATGTATGTATGTATGTATGTATGTATGTATGCATGCATGTATGGATGTATGTATGTATGTATGTATGTATGTACGTACGTACGTACGCATGTATTGCCAAGTGTTACCATCCCAAAGTTGGACTTTTTTATTGTATTGATTTCATTGCCTTTATTATTAAATGTGATTCAGTGATTCTGAAATGTTGATTTTAATTTGGGTGAACTGTTTTTTTGTTTGTTTTTTTGAATATGTTAGTTTCACTGCTTAGTCTGTGCCTGATACACTCACAGTTCTTGCCTTTAGAAATACCTTCACAAAAATATCTGCCCTGCCAGCATTTATCTGTCTACTTCTGCTTTCAGCACCTGTTCCTAGGTAACGGCTTATATATATATACAGGCCTTTTCAGAATTACTCATACCCCTAGACCTTTTCATACTTTGTCACATTACAAAAAATGTCACTATATTGTATCACCATTTTTGTTAATGAAAAACACAAGGAAGTACATGAAATTGAAAAGGGAAATGGTGTCCAACATTTTTACATGTGATCATCTGAGAAGTGTGGATGTATTTTTGTGTAATTTCAGTCAACAACCTTTTGCTGCAATTACAGCAGCATGTTTTGGAGGAAGTTTTTCATTCCTCAAATGGAAATGGAAGAGAATATTTGTCCATTTCTATTTTTAAAGAAGAGCTCTAGCTCCATTAGGTTGGTAGCCGAGTGTCTCTGGAAGTCTGTTTTTAGGAATGTTATAGATTTTTAGCTGAATTTAGCTCTGGACCATGACTGGGACATTCTGACACATGAAAATGATTTCATGGTAGGTCCAGAATGTATCCAGAGGAGAAATGTTTCGATCGCTCTTTAGTTATTTTCATCCATCTTGCTTGCAGCAGAAGAGTGTCTCAACAGCAAGTAGTAGTTGTCCTATCAACGGATTCTCCCACCTAAACTCTGGTTTGTCAACCTGCTGCAGAATTAGTACAGGTCCCTTTGTGTGCTTCTCCAATTATTGCTCCTTTTCCCTGGCCAGTCAGTCTAGGTGAACTTCCATGGTAGGTCTGCAGTCGGTCCATTCTCTCTCCATGTTTAAAGAATGGATTTAATCCATAATCTAAACACCTCTAAATATTTTACAGATCTCTGTTCATCTATCAGATTTTAAAAGCTTGGAATATTGTTATAGAAATGTAGCCTAGCTATAAACTTCTGCCTAAGTTTCCCCCCCTGCTTATGTTCCTTAACTTTCATGATGATGATGTTTGTTCTGTAATGTCCAAACAGGACAGATACAGAATGGTCCCTTTTATTCTTAGAATCTGTTACACACAGTTGACTGTTTAAAAATCAGGGGGGCTCCTTTTTTGTTTACTGTAATTATCCACTGCCTGCTGATCTGTCTCATGAAAAGCCAGTAAGGTCAAGAGGAAACGGATGTGAGTCGATGACAAAGTTTAGGAAAGTGAAATGTGTGCATTATAAAAGGTCGCTACATGCTGGTCCAGGAGGAAACAAATTTGGAAGTCAATGATTTAATGAAATCTGCTTTAACGTATCGCAGAAAGCTTAACTTGACTGCACTGTAATTGAAAATATGTGTACCTTCCTTGAAATCTGTCTGTGTGATTGAACAGAATTTCTTCTATGTGCTTCACATTTTTTCAACTGCCTTGAAATAAAAGGTTTGTTGTAAATTTGCTTTTTATAAATAATCTGAATCAAATGCAAACATGTCACACTTATTTGTAAATCTGTACAGGAAACAGGTGGCAGATACCAGGTGTTTAGATCACATATAGCTGTTGCAGAATGACTGTGTAGTTCCATCCAGACTGATGCTGATTTCCTGTCGGACCGAGATGCCTCTGTAATTGAGGCAGTGGTATGTGAGGAATCCTTTGGAGGTTTTGGCCCAGAGGAAGGTGGCGATCAGCTCACTCATCGCACTCTGGGTGAAACTAAGGTTTTATAGGATGATAGTGTTCCAGCAGATGCCAGTAACAGATTCAGATTTCTGCCTTTTCCTTTGGCCCTTGCTTAAGTGCCAAGTGCAAACACCACGGTGGGCAATTCTGTATAAATAGGCAAAAAATTTGCACATTTTTGTGGGATGGTCCATTTCATGACAGATAGTGTATGTAGTTGATTTAATGAAGGGCATCTGAGGAAACAAACTGAATCTGCTCATGCTTATGTAATATCTTGGCTTTAATCTATGTGACATTCTGATTCAAAAATATTTTATATTCATATCTGTCTCCATTGTGAAGCCATTGTTGTGTGTTGTGCAGGGGGCAAGGCTCTTCTATTGAACAGACGCAGCCAGGCATGCTGTACAGCTGTGGGCTTTTATACAACTAAAAAAGCCTTTCACTCCCCAGTGAATGTGTCAATTAAAGTCAGGAATAGACTCTTAGACAGTGTGGGCTTCATGAGTGTGTATGTGTAGAAGAACTTGTTTGCAAAGCAAATACTGAGGTCTTTAGATGAAGCTTTTCAAAAAAAAACTCTTCTCTAATCAGATTGTTTATTCTTTATTCAGAAGGCATCTGTTCCAAGGATATGAATCTCTTTAACTTTTATTTTAATACCTTACAATATTTTATCTTTTTTAAATATATTTTACATTCATTCAGTTACTCACTCAGGTTTGCTCAGCTGCATTATCAGTCCAAGCCCTGAAAATAATTTCACTTTTGTCTTGTTAGTATACAGAATATTTTCCCAAAGTGTTTGTGGATCCATACCTAAAAGATTACGGGTCTTTTGGGTCAGCAGTGGTTTTGTACTTCGGACGCTCTCATGGACGCCGTTTTTGCTTGCTTATTGTTGATTCCTAACACTAGATTCTGGCCAGTGTATAATAAATGTGTCTTTTTTGTCATATCACTGCAAATAATATATGGATGAGAGCACGTAGATTTCAATAGTTTTTATTTAGACTTTTTGTGTCCAGAATACGTTTGGAGACACGTTTTATTATGAGGCATTAAAGTTTTATGGGGGTTAAGAGAAGAGACACTACAACTACAAATTCTGGTTAGCAGCATTTTTTTTCAGTATAACCTTGTTGAAATTTTTTCAGCGGCTGTTTTAAAAAATTTTTTTTATCTATCTCAATTCGTGTTGCTTTCATAACCATGCACCAAAATGTGCATTGCATGTGTTCTTTATTCAAGGTCAAAAGTTTTTTTAATTACTTAATTTGAACACAGATGTAATAGAACATTAAATTAGTTTGTTTCTGTGAAATGAATATATTTTCAAGAGACTGAAGCAAAGAACCAATAAGCATTTGTGAGATTGGTCAGACTCACTGTTAATAATATATAGTAGTTTACAGTTGCTGAAGAAAAATATAGGATACAATATGTATACAAATAAACAAATCTAGTCAATTACAGCTAGTATATAAAAATTGGTGTGGTAAAGTGTGGTATTAGAAAATTTTTGTCACACTCACAATCATAGTATCTTGCAAATTAGGTGACAGCTAGTTATTATTTTGTCCTTGTCTGATAAGTGAAAGAAGGGAAACAGTTTAATGTGTGTTAATCTCACTATCTCTAATAGAGGTTCTTTCCCAATGCGACATTTATACGGAATCATGGAATGTTTTATGTGATTTGCTGAATTTTTGGTCTAGCAGCAAATTTCCTCACAAATAGAACTAAGAATCAAGAATCAGTTTATTTATATAGCGCCAATTTACAACAGATGTTGTCTAAAGGCACTTTACAAGAAAATCTATTAAAATCAAAGATACATTCTAACAAATCAATTTGAAAAAGTTTCCAATCTAAGGAACCCCAGCAGATTGCATCGAGTCATTGACTTGCAGCATTCACTCCTCTGGAATCAGCAGACAGAAACAATGGCTTGTGTTGTTGTTGACTTTACAGCAATCCCTCATACTGAGCATGCATGTAGCAACAGTGGAGAGGTAAAACTCCCCTTTAACAGGAAGAAACCTCCAGCAGAACCAGGCTCAGTACAAGCAGCCATCTGCCACGACCGACTGGGCGTTTGAAAATACAGAAAGCTAAATTAGAAGCACAGGATACTGAAATAGTAGAGTTTATAGCAGCAGTTGTAGAGCGTCACTGGAAGCATCTCAGCCCATGTTCTCATCCAAGAAGCTGTCTCAGCTAACAGAATGCCAATTCAGACAGAAATACACAATTCTGATATCAAGAACATGTGTGAGCCAAAAACATACAGTGTGATGTATCTTTTAGATATGTACAGTGGCTGCTGATGGATTTGTAAGTAAGGTTCTGATGTTTCCTCTCAAAGTCTTTCCAGCTGTTGAAAACAAGTAAAGGAGATCATTTGTATTGATTTAGAAACATGTCAGTGACCTCTTTTACTATAATTCATTACTTGGTTGATTTTTTCGTCTAAATCCATTGCACCAGGTAAACTATCTTAACAGCGTCATTAACATGTAAAGAAATGCATGTTTTTCAGCTAAATAAGTATCTTTTATTGTGTAACCCACGCTCATGTGATGTGTTTTGTTTGACAGAGCTAATTTGAATTGTTAAAACAGAGGCCCGGCATATGGACCTCCAGAAGCACATAAATATGCATAAGATGACAGTCTCACCTGTGATGACTCAAAGTCAAGTAAATCCTACAAAGTCAAGACAGACTGTTCCTTTTAACTCTCATACTTACGGACATCCATTAAGGATCAAAAAGAGCACCTTTGGTGTAGCTCATCTAGCCTTCCTGTTATCTGTTATATCTCTTTCTTTAGCAGCCTGACTGAACGGCAGATATAAACATGTATAAAACATTTGCAGTGTGGAGTTTAATTGTGAGAAGAAAAACAGATTAGACTTTCAGGCTTCCAGCTAAATCCAGTAGTTTTCTGTTAACCGTTTTCTATTTTGCTGGTTACACAATCACAATGTTTAATCGGTTGTGTTTTTTTACATATATTCAAGGCTTTTCATGGTAAAGACCAGAACTATTTGTCAATACTCATATATAAAACTGTGGAAAAGATTTTTTTATTTGTTTATGCTAAAATTCAGATTAAATATTGTCATATCTCATCATCCAAATATCTCTGAGGACTAGTTGTGGCTGGTCATGCTGTGTAAGGAAGAATCTCTGAAAGCAGTGAGCTTTGCAGTCTGATGGGGCCTGTTGCTCTATGACGGTCTCATAATTGTCAGGGATGCTATCAGCTTAGCCTACAGGAAGAAAAGAGAATATTCTGTAGTAACCTGTTCTAGATGAAATCATAGATTGTTTAAAAATCAGTGTAAATGTACTTAATTCACTTTTGCCATTCTTGTTTAAGTATTGATAAAAAGCTCTCCAGGGTAAGTTTGTTTTTTACGGGGTTAACAATAAAAGTGAGCAAGCTTTATCAAAATAAATAAATAAAATCCACGGCTAGGAGGCTCGGACAAAAAAATTTGGTTCATCTCTAGAGTCAAAACTGCTTTTAGTTGAACTTTTCCATAGAGAGCAATGCAGACTGCAGCTGAATCTTAGGTATTATTTTAAAACGCAGCAACAGCAGAAGCTGCTCGGCATGGATTTCATCTCAATAATTTCCCTTGCAGAAAGAAAAGCAAACCTAAGCATTCCTTTTTACCTGTAGCTTTCTGAAACAGGATATTTTTGTGGTATAATTGAGGCACACACCGTTTTACCTTCATGTCTCTTTAAGACTTAGAATGGATGGCAAATAATGCTGGTATAGGTTTCCAGTAAATGTATTTTTTTTCTGTAGTAGAAGTAGAACAGTATAGGCAGTGACTAGTTTGCATAAACCCTGGAATGTCCAGAAAGAAGGATGGCTTGATGCGGCATGCGTGTCGCTCTCACTGACAGCTCTGAAAGCATGAAGGGAAAACTTTTGAGCCGTGAATACTCCTCCTCTTTCTCTCCTATCCTTGTTGGGTCCTGAGGTGTCGACTCAGTGGGATTAGCTTGATGGAACTGGGTTGACAAGCGGGAGACCACAACCCCTGTGAATGAATACAACATTCTAGATGTTCACACTGGCTGACAAACTGTTGTGTTTTTAAACTCTCAGCACTGTCTACTCTTCTTTTCTTCCCAAAACCACACGCAGGGATGGAATGTTGGAGGAAATTTAACAATTCAGATTGATTCAGCAGCTTTATTAAGTTGTGTCACATTTTTTCCTTACTACTATAGAAGCTCAGTTTTATTGTTTCAGTGTTTAAGCTGAAAATTAAACAAAACAACAACAGCAACTGAGAGATTAAAATTCTATAAAACCAGTACGACCCCTTTATTAGTAGAATTTTTAGAGATATTTAGATAACTACTGCATAACTCAAGTGAGCTTGATCATAACAATACAAATGAGCTATTCTCCTTCAGGAACAGATATCATGGTTCCATCAATTACAGTAAATCATTCAAAACCTGAAGAAACATCAGGTCTGCTCTTTTGCTCCTGAAAGGCTTTGTACATCATCAAGTTGTTTTTGCTTAAATATGAACAGGCCTTCATATTTCTATTGTTTATTATTGGTTCTTCCATGGAGGCTAACATTTCAAAAAGACTTGTCAAAGGTTAATAAAAAACATTTTATGCCTTATTTGTACAAAAAATTCTGTAATGAAATAAAATCTGTAATAATATGACTTATTCTGTTAGAAAAGCCAGATCCCATAATCTGAGAGATGTGAGATGAGGTTTAACCTAAAAAAAATCAGAGAGGGACAATTTTTTAACAAAAATCAGTATGGAAAATATTTTTGTGCAAACTATACCATAACAGGGGATTCTTGTCCAGACTAAAATAATTGTGAGGATTAAGGTTGGATTGAAAGGAAGCTGTATCTTGTTTTGGGCTTAAACCTTTACCTCATCCCAACCACACACATTTGTTGTCACAGATTATTTTGCAAACTGACTGTTGTTTTTGGTCTCCTGCTGACAAACACTGCTAAAAACATATTCGTCTTGGTGTAATATTGAATAATGCAGGAGATTTTAGATTTGAAAACAACATTACGTCTGCATGTTGTTGCCTCTGTTTATTTAAATAAGTCTTTAATGAGAGGATTTAATTGTAAATGAATATGTTTCGTTGTGATTGTGAATGGCTGATTGATCAACTCTATGGTCTGGGAAATCTGATATCCTTGTTTAAGTTTTAGGACCAGCAGGTAGTGCAGAGGGTTGACAGACACCCTGGTTTACCAGACAGTTTAGTGCAGAGAAAGAGAGAGAAAGAAAGATCTCTTAAGATCGCTCTCATCCTGCCACCGTAACCTATACAGCTCTGCCGGGGTGCACCCTGTGTCAATTGTGGTCAACAAAAAGGCCTGGGCTAACAGAGAAAAATCTAATACAGAAGGTCAGCATGGCAGAGCGGTGCGTGGAAAAATATTGTTACGCAGTGATATTCTTTAAATCTCACTAGTCTGCTTTATGATGCACGATTGATGGACCTGCTTCAGATTTTCCTCAGTTCACTAATTAATAGACAATCACTTAAGCTGCACAACTTAACTCGTCTTGGACAAGTTCAAGGACAATGAAGAACAAAAAGTTGGAAAACGGAGGAGGACTGTTTATTTTTGTTTGAAAAAGGAAAATCATAATAATTAAGAGAAATGTAGCCTAAAAAATATCAGTCTGTGTGGATTTGATCAACGTCACAAGCCACCAGGAATGGTGAAAGGTACACGAGGCACTGAAGTACTCACACTAACACTCCCCGTCTTGTAATCCCTTTTACCACTTTGGTTTGGTAGTTATGAGACTTATTATTGTGTCTAGAGCTCGTCGTACTGTACATCTGAATCAGAAGACAGCTTCATAACACAAGATGCAATATAGGAAAATAACCCTGATGGTTCACTGTGTTGTGACATTTGAACAAAAACTGCCAGCCTTTGTTGAGAGCTGGTATGGGAGCTTTTTATGATGATGTAACTTGAATCTTAATTACTTTTTGTTACTGTAGGCTACCATTAAATATAGAACATGAATCAAAAACATCAGAGCATTCTTGAAAGCACAGGTGTGGGTTTAGTCTGATCCGGTCAGTCAAGGGTTTAGCTATGTCTTTGTTGAAGACGGTGTTCGGCTTAAAAAATCATTTCAACTTTTCACCAAAGGTTCCACGATAAGACTGCAAAGGGAAGCTGCTTTAGGATTGTATTTCTGGGAGTTCATGAAATCTGTCCACTCTAAACAGGGCCCATAACATCTTGTATCCTCCACCTTACTTGATATAGAGTTGAAGTTCTTTTTCATAGTCTTCGATTGTTTCACATAATGAAACACCTGAGCTAATTTTACTTAGCTTAGCTCTCAGCAGTATTATAGATATTCTATCTCTGCTGGTATTTCAATCAATTTAAGTCAAGACAAGTGTCCTGCCTTGGCTTATTAGGCGCACCATATGTGGAATCTGGTTGTCTAAATTTACCATAGTATTTTTCCCTAACAGAAAGGAAATCTGGAGATGGTGTTAGTTGTGTGATTGACTTCATTAAACCAAGGCTGGATGGTGCCTCGAAAAAAAAAGTTACATGTAAAAAATAGTTTTGCCTTTAGCTATGTGGATTATGTCAATGTGCGTGTCAGTGGGTTGATGGGTGTCAACATATGTGTGAGAAGCAGACATCTATCCACCCTAGAAGCTGAAAAAAAGAGAAACCGAGAACAATTTAATCCTGCCTGGTGAGACAGACAAGTTTTAACTTTGACCAGAGCATAAATTGCTTAAAACACTTCACTGAAAAAAGGGGGTTGGAGGGGGGACCCCCTGGTTTAGTCGTCCAGAGGGAAATAGGAGGTCCATATTTCAGCTCCACAGCCATCAATGTATGATTAACAATGTTGTTTTCCAAACAGGCATGTTTGGAAAACAATCATATACTGCTGAGTCTATAAAGAGGATAAAGGAATATGGTTTTTTTTTAGATATTTGTTTAAATTTTAAAAATCGACGGGTGGGGGTCCAGTTAATCTTGTCACCGGCCCAGGCGACACTGTCCATGGACCCAAAACAAAGCTTCCCCTCCTCCTCTTCCAACAGATGACTGGAATAAAAAAGAAATTAAGATAAAGGATATTACTTTGTGTAAAATTGAAAAAAAAAAAAGGAATATAATTTCTTATTTGGGAAGTGTTTTACTGGGAAATTATACTTTTGCAATATTAGGTGAATTCCTTTACAGGCTTATTGGAACACCAAACAGGTCATTATGAGGTCTGACTACAAAGAAAAAAAAACAATCAGACCGTCTCTTTTTTGTGTATTTGTTACCAAGCAGAATCTCTGTGGGGAGCAGGGGACCATTGTCAAGTTCGGGGCCAACAGACCTTGCACACAGTGGTGAGAAGATTGATGCAACAGTGGAGCATCTGTGTTGTCGTTGTGATCTGAAACCTTCTCTTTCTCCCTCTTGCTCAGTCTCCAGTTGTATGTGTAGTACCATTCAGAGCAGGCCAGGGTGAGTCCCACAGCTCCTCTACTTTCCCCTCATTCACAGCTCAGGCTCCACAGTATCTGCTCCTCCATCTGGGCTCCTTAGGTGCATGGATGATTGGGTTGGGACTGATTGGGTTTCAGGGGATATTTTGCAGAGAGGAACAAAACAGATGACTGCAAGTCTGAGAGAGATGTCATGTTTTGCAGGCTTTAGCTGTTGAGGTTTCATTTTTGCCACAGTAACAGAGCGACCCCTCTGTGCACGCACTGCCTCTTTTTGTCTCAATGTTTTGTGTGTTGTGTTGCCACAGCCTGTGTACTTCACCATCACTACTGACCCCATGTGGTTTTAAGAAGTTGTATTTTTTGTTTTTGGAAACTCCCAATACTGGGATACTCAGGCCCGGATCTGTTCATTGAGGTACATCTGTACTACAGAATACAACACGAAAATCTTGTTTAGATGCCATTTCACAAAAAAATGCTGACATTTAACAGTTGGAATCCTTTAAGCAGTGACTGTTTTTAATTTCTAAATTGATTTTAATTAGGTTTATCTAGAAAGCACCAATCACAGCAAACATTGTCTTGCACTGGAAAAAAAATCAAGAATCAAGAATAACAAATAAAGTACACATTTATACATATTTGTAATCTTTTACAATTACAATTGTATTTCAATGGCTTCTAATTGTAATACACTGAAGTTAAGTTCAGTTTATTTAAATTGGTGAAAAATGTTTCTGTGTAATCAAACCCACCAAGTTGCATTGAGTCATTAACTAGCAGCAGTGGCGGCTGGTGGAGTTTTCTCCAGGGGGGGCTATAACTCCAAAATACACATATAGCAAAAATTCAAATGTATACTAAGGTTTCACACTAGTGTGACATAAATAAAAACAAAAACCCCATTATAAAAACACTTCAAAAGAACAAAAAAAACCTAAAATAATACTTAAAACTAAAATGATAAGATAATACTTTATTTATGTAAAATAAATAAAGTTAGACGGTTGGTGTGACAGACAAAGATGCTGGGATGTATGTCAGTTATCTTGCTGTGAATACAGGGAATCAGATTCAGTTAATGTTGGGTATTTAATAACCAATACATGTTCAGTCTTTTCGCCAGTGAGTGTTGCACAGTTTACACTTGGGGTGAACTAACTTATGTGTCTCCTTCTTAGAAGATTGCCGGGCATCTTCAGAGTTGTCAGCCACCTATCAGTGATGTAGTGTCACCTTTCATTTGGAACCTTCAGGGTGTAATATCCAGACAAGTGTTGGCTTTAATGAGAAGCTCATTATAAATTGCTCAGCGTAGATTAAATGAGGGTAAAAAAGTTCCAAGTCTGGCCTAATTACATTTTCTTACAAATATCCTTCTTACTGATGTCTGTAACAGTTCTCTCTTGTAAATGAGACCTTGTGACTCAAGCGATCTTTCCTGTATAAATAAAGGATTAATATTAATAACAAGAAGTGGAGAGACTCACATTGAATCAAATTGAATCGAATTTTAAACAAGTGTTAGCAGCATATGTTAGTAAAAAATGTGGCCATGGTTGCACAGTTCTTTACACTTTACCCTCACAGGGGGAAAGGCGTGAGTTTGAATTTCTCCATGCAGTTTGCATGTTTTCCTGATGCAAGTTTGGGTTTTTTCTGGGTGTTCTGGTTGTCTCCCAAAATCCAAAAGGATGGCTGTTAGGTTATTCGGTCTCTCCAAATGACCCTCGTCAACAGAAATCTGTCTCACAGTTTTCATCAGTTCATTTCTTAAGATTTCTGATCTGACTGCTCATAAGTGTGACCTGAGGAAAAGTTGCTTTTTTATTTCTATGGTCTGAGTTTCTCCTGATATGGTACTTGTAGTTCTGGAAGTATTAAGGTTTTTTTTTAATCTCCTTGTTAAATTAGGGGCTTTAAATTATAAACAACATAAACTGTTAAACGTCGTCCTTATGTGAAATGGGAGAAGCAGTCGTTACCCACAAGGATAGTATTCGTTTAAAGATGGCCCCCCTAATGTGCAAAATAAATGGCCACACACACACACTGTGGGGTCTGTGCACTTTCTAATGTAATCATCTGGTTGGAAAAAGAGATCATGTTGAATTTGACTCCAATCTTAATTTATCAGCTTTCGATAAATAAGATTAAAAATTAAAAACAAAATTGTCAAGTCTACAGTGCTTACAAAAAATATTAATTTTTTAGTTGTTTGTTGTGATACAGTCTTATTGATTGCAAAATGTTTTAACTAGAAAATAGCTCATTTAATACATTTTAGAATAAGGCAGTAGCATAAAATGTGGAAAAAGTAAAGAGATGTAAATACTTTCCAGTTTCCCTGTACCTTATTTACCAAAGATATGTCCTAGAAAGTTAAGCTTTATATAAAACGTCTCTCACATTTGTGGGGTACCTTTCAAAACCCTTACTGATTTAAAACTAGCTATGTTCTCCTGCAGTAAAACCTTTAGATTTGAGAGTGTTGTTGCCAGCAGCCACCGGATCACATTTACTCTGTTACCTTTACTGACTGTAATAAACAGTCAGTTGAGTTTCCAATTAGCTGTTAGCAGCCGGGGGAAAAAATCAGCAATTCTGGTAATCAGACAATTTCTCAGTGCATCTTTAAGAATAAAATGTATGCTGTAGTCCTAGAGTGTGACTTTCAATTTGACAATAGTTAACTGTTTTTTTGTGATAACAAACAGTGCCGTTTTTCTGACAACATCTTTAAATGTAACATCCATTTCTCAGGAACAAGTGCCTGGATTTATACATGCTGCAAGTCCTTTTGTTGAACTTTGACATGTTTTTCCAATGAACCTGAGATGTAATTAATAGCTTGTACAGGATAAACTGGATAAAGATCACCCCTCTTTTACACACACATGCACACACACCTCTCCTGTTCCAGATCCCCACTCTTCATGTTCTCGTTTTACTGGACCCCCCACCCCCCAGGGTCTCCAGTGTCCTCTCCACTTTCCACGGCTACGATAAGATGTCGACACGATTAAGAGCGAAAGCTAATCCACCACCAACCTCACCCCGCCCAACCACCACCACCACCATGGCTGTGCTGAATGCTTAAGCAACTCAAAACACCGTGGCCCCGGCCACAGAGCGAAGTTTGTAGAGGCAGGCATTCAGCTGATGTCAGGAGCGGAGAAAGAGGAGGAGGCCAGGTGGACAAGGAGTTGGATTGTTGCTAAATAATTAATGGGCCGCACTTTCGTTTTTTAATCTGTAAATGAGAAGGCCTAAGATAACTGGGCCGAAGCTGTGTTATTCAATCCCCCTCCCATTAAGATAACAAGATGTTAGATAATGATCTCGGCAAAGGTGCAGTTTATCAGTCCAGAGGGAAGTGCACTCGTTTCCCAGGTGGCTGTGTCCGCTACTTCAGATGCTTGTATTGCTAAACAGCATTTATAAAGAGGACCAGTATAAAGAGGCTATATCTGTCACAGGATCTGCGCCTGTTACATTGTGGCTGCTCTGTAGGTGGTATCCACAACATCGCAAGCTTAAAAAGAAACACACACAGACATATACACATACACACATACTCACATCTGTCTATCTAGATAGATAGATAGATAGATAGATAGATAGATAGATAGATAGATAGATAGATAGATAGATAGATAGATAGATAGATAGATAGATAGATAGATAGATAGATAGATAGATAGATAGATAGAT